>JAWWEO010000045.1:17403570-17436256 GCA_035582975.1 Ormyrus labotus | reverse complement strand
CCCCCGCCGCCATTGGCCACCAACTTGCCCCCCTGCCCCCCCCCCCCCCCCCCCGGAAATTCGAAGTTGCACGGCTGTGGCCAGGCAAGCCGATTATAAAGCCGCGACTACTCGAAGCTTTACGCGCTCGAGTCGCCCGCACGAAGTCGAATCCTTTGCACGTACGTGCAAACGATCTGACGCGGGAGTCGAAGGACTTGTCATTGGACTTGCCGTCGGAAGCGTAAAACGGTCCAATTTTTTTTTGTGTTATTGAATAATGCATTCGAACAGGTCAGTGCTTTTAAATTCGTGTTCTGAAAATTGGTATCGACGAAACGCAAGGTGAATTTTCATTTGCAGCTTGCGCTATATTACCATAATTTGTGAAAAAATAACCAGTTCTTTATCCCCACATTCACTCAAAGTATCAGAAAGGGCGTACTTAAAAATAATAATTTTCGTTTTTACCATAATAATAATTCAGACAAAAACGTGTCAAAAATTTATTTGACCCTAACACTATCTGCCAAACTGCGTACGCATAAACGCACCTCAATCGTTACCCGCGGAGTAATAATTTCCCGCAACCCCAATTCATTTCCGTTCATGCGCGTAATCCCACGTGCTCCGTCAACCGAAAAAGATCACCCAAAATCCACGGCGCGTTGGACATCCGAATCCACCATCCATCAAGTTCGCACAACAAACTCAATTTCCCGTGGTCCTAAATGATATTGGCCGCGTGAGCTTTCGCTTCGATGACGAGACGCGTCATTTCCGCCGGCCAAGAAAATCCATGCACCCGCATCGAGATCGATAATGCACACGAGCCTACAAAGCTCTCTTACCCTCTCTTTTCTGCCTTCCAAATCACTTCTCGTGCCAGCTTTGCTTCGTTCGCGAGGCCCCGTTTTTATTTTTCTTCGAAATCGCGTTAGGGTTTCTTTTGAGCTCTCGGTTAGATTGTTTTTGTTGCTTCGTTTGACCCCTTCTCGGGAAAGGTATGGTATAGAGGCCTCTGTGATTTATGACGTTTGAGATATGAAAATATTATAAGAAAGAGAGAAAGAGGGAGGGACCGGAAGAGCTGAGTACTCTGGGAAGGGGAATAAATCTTTACTGCTCTGCTCGCATTTTCTGCGGATAAATCGTTTTCTTTGGGGGAATCAATGAAGCGAATACTCGTTTTGAATTTACTTCATATTCTCTAAAATCTAATACTTAAGTTTAATGGTCAATATTATTTTTCTCTTTGATATTTTCGGTAATGTAAATGAAACGCACATAATTTTAATTGATGGAACTATTTTCTTAAAAAATTATATCCTCACCTGCAGAAATACGAAACTATTTTAATCCAAAGAAAGCCGATATTATAAACTATTTAATAGTAAAGTTACAAAAATTAATTTCTGTTTTCATAAATAAAATATAATTTCCACTAGCAAGTCAACCAAAATACTAGCAAAAATGTTCAACTAATATATACTGCGCAAGTGTTTTGTTACCATACAACTTATCGATGAGGAATAAATCTTTTCGACATTCCGTGCTTAAAGTGCCAAACTCACACTCGCACGACTTCATCTCTTTCTGCACTAGTATCGAAATCTAATATTTTCCAACGATCGCCGAACGTAAACGAATTCAGCGCAAGTAAAAAGGCGCACGCAAAATATTCAATAATGCATTCCCGAGCCCTCAGCATCGCTCATTTTTTCCGGCATCGCTCGAACGGTCGAATAAAATTTTATCGCGCCTTGGTTCTTCTTCGGCTTGCTTTAACCCGGAAATACCACTTAGCCCTTGGACTGGAATTCGATCTCGAAATTATTACGCTGAAACTGCGTCTGCGCATATAACCCGGAGAGAGGAAGAGAGAGAGAGAGAGAACGGGTCTTCCGAAAGCTCCGGAAGCTATTTCCGATTAGCGATTTTTCTCGCTCGTCGATTTTTTCGCAATATCGGGGCCGTTTCTCTCGACGCGTTGTTGCAGCTGTGTGTAATTTTCCGCGCCCGGCGCGGCGCGCGGCGCGCGGCAAGAGCAAAGTGCTTTTGAGCGAACGCGCGCCCGGAAAAGGAATTGCACTCGAGTCGGATTGTAGTGCGGGAGTGCAAAATCGTCGAGGATTCCGCGAGACTTAAGCGCGGGGCTAAATGTTCCGAGGTAAAGGATCGCGCTCTCGGATGGCACGACGTGCGGAATTGTATTCATCTTTTTTTTTTCCACCTTACTTAAGCGCAGATTTTCAGTGATAAATGGGAATATTTCAGCTGCGGATTTGCATGCGCTTATAAGGAAAACGTTTCTTTTTAGAATTGGCTCTTTAAGGAATGAAAAGAATTGTATATAGTTTCTTTCTTATTGTTTATTGTAGCAAGTGATTGTGTATATACGTACATAACTAATTTTGAATCAATAATATTAAAATTTCATGGAATTATGCAAATTGAAATTTGATACAAATAAAATAAATGCCCGAAGTATATTTTCTATCATATATATAAATTTTCAAAATTAGAATTAGATAAATTATTATAAAACTTTATTTTTATGTGAAAAGTAAGTTTTCACTGTACAAAAGTTTAAAGACATTTAATCCCTCCGTAATTTCCAGATCCTATTTCCCCTAAAAAAACAGTTTCATACCGAACGTATTTCTCGACTCGCGGTGACAAATTTCACGACAGTATTTCCAAGCTCGGTCTCATCAACTCAAACTCATTGTCCCTCCTCTCGCACCCCGTCTCTCCTTTTTAATTTGATTAAAAAGAAGAACCCGCAAGTGAGAGTCCGAGATTAGTCGAGGACTTTCAGCTCGCTAACAAGAAAATAACAAAAAACACGAAAGGAGAAAAATTAGTGCTCGCACATCTGCGAACATTCGGTGTCTTCCTTTTGTAGCGTCGCCGGCCATAATGGCGAAATGATGACCGCGGATACGGGGCTTACCTGCGTCACGTTTTAGTTGAAAAATACAATTTTGATGGATTTCCTATAATATTTTAAATTCTCTATTTCGTCAGTATCGGCTGTGGTCGATGCCGTATACTTTTATGATTGACAGAGAATCGCCATTAACCACTGACTTTAAATTTGACGAAAAATGCAGTTTTAAATGAAAAATACTCGGCGGTGAAAAAAATTCAATTGAATTATAAATAAGCACAAGATTTATATGAGCACATTTTATTGACTAGTCGTCATATTCGGTATGAAAAGGTTAAAACAAAGACGGTGCTGAAAAAGGGAATCATAATAAAATGTGACTGTTTATTTTAAAAAATTATTTATACAATGAATTCATAACAAATGCCAAAAATATATAAATTTCAGAGATACTTTTTATTCAATCAACTTTTAAAAAAGCATATTAAACGATGCGTATTATTGAAGAAAGCCATTTTATATTCATTTTCACCTGCCGTTCTCATTGCGAATTTATTCATTTTTCTTTTTTATTAATTTTCCGCCTGCAGTATTACACGCGTGAATTCAGAATGAAGCCCCAGCCAACGAATCTCACTCCATTCCACTTCTTCCACCAGTTTATTACGTTATTAATCGTTTAACAATTGAGGGGAACTCGAATAAAAGAAGTATGGCTTTACTCGGCCAGGGACCTTCCGTTCGCGTACTCCCATGAGTTATCGATGTCTATACGTTAATCTTTTCTTCGAGTCATCCTCATATCGTCACGCTGATGCTTGTAATTGGACGCTCTTTGATGCGTGCCAGGCGTGGCGCTATACTAAAAATACCAATTACATTTTAATTTTTTTATTATCTTAAAAGTAACTTTGATAACTTTACTGTTTTGGCTAAAAGTCAAAACTATTTTGATGAGAGCCTATATTAGAGATGCACTTTCGCACAGCTATACGGACATAGTGAAACTTCAAACGCGTTTTTCTCGAAACTTGTTTTCTCGCAGTTTAAAATCGGTGTACACGATTACTCAAAAAGTATTCAACCGATTGGCTTCAAACACTTTTTTTAATCATACTAATGATTCCTGGATGGACCTCAACAAAGGGGGCAATTTTTTTCAAAAAAATAAAGATTTTTCATTTTATGTCTACCATTTTTACAATTTTTGATTTTTTTCTTCAAACTGAGGTTCATCAATAGGTTGCAGGACTAAATTAACCAGTTTTTTTTCCTGACTGTTGTAGATTATTATCGATGGCGCTAGAGGGAACACCGTGTCAAACATTGCTTCACGATTTACACAAGACTTTTCAATAGAACTCAGTTTTTTTTTTTATTATTTTCAAATAAAAAAAATTGTTAAAACAAGTCAAAACATATGTAAAAAGATCATAAAATTTTAGATATATTTATTTTGTTCCTTATCGTCCAAAGAAATTCTTAAAAATTGGCTAATTTTTGACATTCTACCCGGTAATTCCCCCCTTAACACTAATATGAATCACATATTTCTCATTTCAAAATGATTATCCTTTACGCGAAAAGGTAAGTGGGAACACCAGTAGCATCACGAACCGGCGAATCGGGGCTTCTCAGCGATAACAAGTTTAAAACAATTATCGAAGCTCACCGTTGAAATAAAGCTCGCGCTCTCTCGCAAGCTTTACGAAGCCTGCAGCGACCGCGCCGCAACCGCGGCAGCTTTCCCGTGTATATGAAAAGCGGTTTTCATCAATGCCCGCAGCCGCGCAAACCGAGAGTGAAGCTGCGGAAAGTCCAGAAAGTGCGCCGGGCGAGAAAAGAAAACTGTTGGCCCCGCGAGCGCGCGCACCGCGCGCTTTGTCTCCTTTTTCCGCGACGAGTCGAGCTTTCCGCCCGGTTGACCAGGCAGCCGAAATATGCTCTGCATTTTGTTTTACGCTGTTTTAGCTGTGCTTTTTTTGCGCTTTCGGGGACGAGGGAGGGGAAAAAATGGGTGAATCGGGCAATGTTTCGCGGCGCTCTGCGATGAATGACAAGAATTTCTGAGTCTGTAACAATGCTTTTGCCTTTCAATGCAATTTTTGTAATACTTGCCGTAGAGGTAAATAATATACGATGAAAAAGTAATTGTGAAAAGAATTTTTGGTGCGTCTATTTGAGGAAAAAGTTTATGCAACATTCTTATTCAATAGACATTTTTAAGCTTTGAGTTATTATTCAAATAACTATTATTATTCTAAACTTTTACAAAAGTTCTCGAATTTGTAAGGTATTTTCAATCAAAACTGTGAAAATCCAGCGAAGCCTTAATCAGCATTTCTTAAAGTTCACTAAATACAATTTCAATTTAAACAGTTCAATCCATTCAATCCATTAAAATAATAATTGAAATTAGAAAAGCATTCGATAATTTGTTTATTTATTGACTAGTTATGTACAACTTAACTTCGTGTAGTTAATATTGCATTTACATATTATCGTGTTCAATTGGAAAATTAGTTAAATTACTTTTCAGTGGCGTTAAATTACCAATGGATTTTTAATTGAAGTGAATAATGCAAATCATTTTTTTTCTTCTGATTTCAAGAAGTAAGAACAAGTAAGAAAAATCTGTCATTTTGACTTGGCTTTTCATGGTAAATTCTTTATTTAGGTATTTTTTATTTAGGTGAATGTAACGCATTTTTTGAATTCCTTATTCATAATTATTCATGAACCAGAATTATGAATACCTGAAAATGTTTTTAATAAGTTTCCGGCGTTTTTATTTCAAGAAAAACTGTTTATAAGTGAATTAACGCTAACATTTTTTTCTTTTAATATTATTTAATTAATTTTATGCAAAATTCCATCACTGTGAATTATCTCATTAACATACAAATTTAATGTATTCAAATATATTCAAATTAAATCACTTCTCTCTTATTTTCCAAAGGCTGGATAAGTTTAATTAATTTTTAAACAATGATTATTTTAAACGTTTTTGGAAAATATTGACTATAATAATAAATAATTTTACACCGTTATAATGATTGTTACATTATAAAATTTTTCAATTTTCAATGTATTATTGAAATGCTTACTGATTTATAAAAGAATCATTTTTCCTACAATAATATTTCACTTTGTTCCACGTATAAATTTCAGTTTGAAGCAGTGTATCTATGTCCTATAATAAATCAAATTGTAGTAACCCAATTTCAAAATAAAGCTCTTTGAACATTACCATTTTTTCTAATATAAGAAAATCCCATCGCTCCAATCGCATCTGGCTGTGCTGGAAAGTTCATTTGGTTTTCTTTTTTCGTTAAATAACCTTTTTTTGTCGAGGCGCTTTTCACAATATCACTTGCGCACACTTGCGCTGAAAATTAGGCAGCAGAAAAGAAAACGTGGTCGAAGCGTTGCGTCGGCGGACGGGCTGGACGATAAAACGCGACAAGAGCAGACAAAATGAGAAAGAGAACGAGTAGAGGCGGTAAATAAAGTGAAACGAGGGGCAAAGTAAACACTTTGCCAGGGTGAGTGCTTAATTTTTGTCAAAAAGTACGAAATTTCTCGGGACGAACTTGATTTCCGCGAAGCCGTATTTTTTTATCACAGTTTTTACAGCAGTTTTTTGTTTATCTTGGCAACATAAAAATGTAACATCAGCTTTGCTCATACACAACTATTTTCTTTTAACCAAATATAACAATTTTACACAAATGTACGTATATTTTTGATCCCGTAAAATCAGTTAGTTTTCATATATGAGTGGGAGATTATATAATATTCACTAGACTGTTATAATATTAAGTAACTTTTTATAAAAGCTTCCTATGAAATTTGTGTCTTTGTAAAGAAATATAAGTGGATAATTAGAGAATTGAAAGTAAAAGAAAAGTAGAAAAATGAAAGAAGGAAATTAAATTAAAATGAAAAAGACGGAAGCAAATAACAAAGAATCATTTTTAATAAAACACTCTCTTTTGTAAAAGAATTGTAAATCAGATCTTGAGTATTTAATAAAATGAAAATTTAGATAAAAAATGCCAGACAACATGAAAATTGGTAAAACAGATTAGAATATTGTCGAGACATATAATATGAATTTTAATAACCCGAATTGTTAAATATTTTATAATAACTTTATTAATTAAATTCTAAAGAGCAGTTTGAATAAAAAATTTAATTCTTAATTTATTCAAGCTAATTCCTATTATAATTTAATAACTAATTATATTCTCTTTAAACATGAACGCATATAATGTTTTATTAAATTTTAAAGCGAAAAAAAAAATTATAATCTTTACACTGCTACCTAGCACAAGCTGATTAACCGTGAAACTTTTGTCAAAAACTCGTAAAGTTCGTGATTAATTTTTCAATGACATTTCATGTATAAAGGATTACGAAGCGCGTCAGGGGCTGCTAGTTTTATGAAGCTACTTAAGGATTACGGCGGGCACAAAATCTTCTACGTTGTATACTATAACTATTCGTCTACCGAATGAGAGTCAATATTTCGAGTTTTCATTCAATTAATGAAAAGAATTTCCCGAGATTTCCCCTCAACAATTCTCATTCCCTAAAAAAATATCACTTCCCGCTTGATGAGGATTTAGAAATTCCATCCTTCGCGCCCGTTCTCTCATTCTCTCGTTCGAAAATTCGAAGCATCGCGCACAAAGACCTTCTATCCGGCATGAAGCGTCAAAAAAGTGTTCGCAATGCAAAAGCCGGCGCACGGAAAATAAAATAAATCGACGAGGCGTCCCCTTTCATTTTCCACTTTGTAGCCTCCAGCGACAGCAACGGGCGCCACGCTACGAACTTTCGCGCATTCGTCCCAACACACCTTACCAAACATACGGGACGTAAACTCGGTTTCCACTTCCCTTCGCCGAGAGTGGAGATTTTTCGTCTGCTCCTCACGCCTCGAGTTCCCAGTCAGCACAGCTGGGGGAGGGGGGGGGGGAACAAGAAAAAAATTTCGGGAAAGGAATGAAAGAACAGACGTAAAAGAAAGCTGCCGAGCGGAGAACAAAGGGGAATAACTTTATTTTTTTCTCCCAAAGCCAAAACCTGCGGAAGTCGTGAAATAAACATATATCGGAAACGTCATTGGCGAATGAGATTCTGATAATTTGTATGATGGAAAAAAAAGTAAAAAACTTTTTTTCTGGGACAACAATGTTTTTTACACAGCAGCTTCTGTATTAAAATAGAGTTTTGCGCGCGCAGTTGAATTTTTTAATTTAAAGGAATAACGGGTAATTCTTTTAACGTATTATATATAACGAGCAGAGAACAGTACAAATGTAATGTGTATATAGAAGTTGAAACGAGAGATGGACTGCAGTGTTTGAGGCAAAATTCATAGTCTGAGTTTCCACTGTTTGATCCTATTTTTAATTTTCCAGTGGATATTAAAATCTTAATACTACGTCAAATATTAATTACTCTCAAAAATGTAATATTTAATTAAAAATATTACTTTTTTACTTTCATTTTTATTTATTTAACTCTGCAAATGATTTCTTTTACTCTTTACTCCTTTACGTTGAAATAAGTAAACAACCAATTCGAAACAATCCGAATCTATGAAATCCTCCTCGAGCGAAGTTAAATATTTAACGGAAAATAGTTGAGCGCCACTTTAATTGATCGCAATGGATTTCCTTCGAAAGAACGCCGTACATTGCTACTTCAGCTTGCACTTGCTAAAGCGCGGAAGCTTTATGCGTCCGCTTCGGCGAGGCAAACAGCGAGAGAAAAAAGTGTAGTCGAATGAAAAACTGAAAAGCCCGGCGATAAAGGACAGTCGCGGCTCTCGTCGAGCTCGAACGAGAAGCCACGAATAAACCACGTTCCTCGGAATATATAGCTGTATACGCGGGGGACAAATGCCTCCGGATCCCGGGCGGTTTTAATTTTTTCCATTGTAGCAGCTCTCTGCGCGCGGATACTTTGAGTATCGAAAATTGCACGCGCGCCTCTCCCTCTCTGTATTGAGCGAATTGAAAATTCTCGTCTTTCGCGCGCGCCGCAATGCTTTAATTTGGGAAATTAAGCATTGCTTTGAGGGGTTGTGGTTTAATTACGCGACGGCTGCGTAAAGTGCTTGGATCATTTTCAGTGGCTGATTCAATTGCGTTCCTTTCGATATTGCAGAAGAGCGGAATGCAATAATGCTATTAACCTTAATGATTTCTTAGTAATGGGAAATTCTAATGAATCAGATTTTGGGTTATGCGCGGATATTTAATGATAGGAAAATTGAACCTCCCAGTAAGTCTCAAAGTATCTAATTATCAAATGTCATATTGCTTATAATTCAATTAAAATCGGATTTTGATTCGATTTACAATCAAATAAAATTAGTCGGAATCATTTCTGCATGGAAAAATTCTTTTGATTACTGATGCGCTAAAGCTGTTAAAAAACTTATGAAGTTTTTTTACAAAAGCGTTTATTAAATGTCAAAACTGGTGTTACAATTAATGTAAATGTTAATTGTTAATTTAAGATACACCTTTGTAAGAAAACTTCATAATTATTATTCTTAAATTATTCTTAAAATTAATGACACTTCTAACAGCGTAGTAAAATAAAACATTAAATAAATATTTCTGTTATTGTAAAATAATATATACGATGCAATGATATACGTTTTATTTATTCATTTTCATTTAATTTTAATTCATGTACAGCACACTTGCAATGCACACTACTGATTTAACTCGAAATTGTGTTTCCTGTTCGTCTTTTGAAATAAATTTATTTATTTAATCGATATAAATGAAATAATTGTTCATTTTGCATACGCAATGGTTAATTTAAATAAAAGAGAGAAAATATACATTAATTTCATAATTTACCTTAAGCCATGCGTATCGAATTTTATGAATAATTTAAATTTTATTAAAATTTTAAACGCACATAAAGAATAGTACGCGAATTAAGATTTTATCAATCATAGCGTTTGAAATAATTAGCAATAATGGCTTAAACTCGAGTCTTTACATTTTCTCCCGATTGCACTGAAGGAAAAGGTATAATTAGAGTTAAGTACACTATTATACTTACAATTTCGACTGATATAAAGGAGATCGTTGTTAAATTAAAAAAATGGATTACGGTTTTGAAACTGTTTCAAATTGGATTGAATCTTGGGCTTTAAAGTGAAAAGTTCTGCTTGAAGATTAACAAAGAATTTATGTTAATATAAAGTTTATCTTTTACAATTCATTCCTTCAATCACTTGAAAGTCTTGCCAATTCATCTATACGTATTAACTTTCTTATTCCTTTCAGAACATTTTCAATTTTCGGTAAAAGTATGTCTTTTTTTCGCTGTGGTATTGAATTTCTAAACTCCATAAAAGTGCACTTTCTATAATATAATTATTGTAGTATATTATTGAAAAGTCACTGCAAAATTTTAAGCAGCAAATCTGAAGTTTTTCTTTTGCAACTTTTTTAATGCAATTCAAGTTTTCGTCACAATTTGCATTTTGCGCTAATCTTGCGTAAAATGAGTTTTATAAAACAAATATTTTAACGCGTAAAATAAATGCAAATTTTCCTTACAAAAAAGAGCAAAAAATTGAAAACCTTAAAATTGTCTAAAAAGCGACTGACTAACCTTAGTGGTAAGGTGGAAAAAGGAGTTACTTTAGTGTTTCAAGTCTGAAAAAAAGGAGACTGATACTAAAAGCTACAAAAATAACCAGTCTGAGAATTTTCCAGGGGAATGAAAAGAGCTTTCAGGAGATTTAATTTTCCAACCCGGTGGTGGAAGGTAAAGCCCAGATTTACGCCTTTAAATATTCGGCGGCTTACCCTAGTCGTACATTCCCTACTTTTAATACCTACATTGTTTCCGTTTCAAGACAACAATTTAACAGATAAAATATCCTCCACGCTCAACTGGTGCTAACCTGATAAACATCGAATGACTTCCTCAACTTTTTATAGGACTACGTTGTAAACCTCTTGTTCCGTTAAGAGCGATTTACCTAGTAATGTACCGAAATAATAACGAGAGTATAATCTTTTAATAGTTTTACGTATTTTAGCAGTTGCAACAATAAACTCCAAGTTGTGTAGGGTAAGTTAACAATTTAGCCAATTGCGAGCTTTATATATTTTTTAATACAACTAAAGGGTTACGTTTTGGACCTTAAAACTTGAACAATCATCTTAAAATTTCTAAGGGAGCTAAAAAGTTTCCAGTAAAATTTGGGTTTTATAGGTAGAAGTAAAAATTTCTCGACTTCGCGGCGGTACTAAAATTTCTGACTCTATCTATATTTCTATCGCCCCCTTTCACAATTTTTGGGACACTTTTACTATAAAACGACGTACGCGGGGAAAAGTTCTATAAAACGTAGAATTAATTGTTCCTTTATTTCAAACTAATAACTGATATTTTATCGATAATTTTTCAATTATTTAAGCTTGATAACTTTTTGAGATTTAAAAGTTTAGTTGATTTGACGGAGGCAAGGAAAGCAAAAGAGGAAAACCACAGTCTTTTTTCATTTTTCTTATCAACAGTAATGTTCTCTTGATGCGGTTTGCCAACCTTATGAGGCTTATAATTTTATTAAACGGATGTTATTAATTAACGAATCAATCCGTCCGCTTGATAGGAAAAAAGAAAAGATTGCATTCTGCCTTCTTTTTCTTTTCTTTGCCTCTGTCCAATCGATTGGCAAATGTCAAAAATGTACTTGGAAGGTGTAAAAGTTTCTTCAACAAGTGGATATATAACTATATTTAAGAGACTCAAGAACCAAGCAAAAGTGTCTATATTTATATAAGCCTTTACTTCTTCAAACGGAATAACTTGCCTAATAAATATTTACCAAAAATCTGCATATAAGATATCAGAAAAATGGAGGACACCGCGAAAACCATAAATAACCCTTCGAAAATGTTCGGAATTATAAAGCGCGGCATCTCCTCTGCGAAGCTATCGGAAATCTCCGGCGCATCGAATCCCGGGCTTTCCCTCTCCGGCTTCGGCCAATAGATCGCGGAATTCCGGGTGGCGCTGGCGCGAAAGGAAAGCAGCTGCTTTATTTTGCCCGAAGGTGGCCCACGTCGCGCGAGCGGCCTCTCCGGCACATAGTTTATGTATATACGTACGCGCGAGTGCCGCTGGAAACGAGCGATAAATTTCGGGCTCTCGGGCCAGACGCGGCGCTGCCAAACCCGTGCCGCGCGCCGCCGGGCGATGCGCCTAGCGTCCGTAAATCGCGAGGAGACGCTGATGTCTCCTCGTGCGTGCGGAAACGTCGCGCCGCAACAGCTTGCCCATCGTTTCCGGCCTTTTCGACTTTCGGGCCGCGGCCCCTCGATCACCGAACGAGAGATTGATAGGGGGGCGACTCGTTCGCTTCTTAATGAATGCGAAACAGTCGAGTCGGGTCCTTCGTCAAATCTGTCTTTTAATCTTGGTTCAGAAGCTGTATGAGTTGACGTCGCGATGGTTTTGGACTGCAAGTAAATTCGGTGAGGCGTCGATTGGCGGTCACAGCGAATAGTTGCATTTGCATTCTTAGTTAGTTTATTGGGGGCGGGCAAGTTATTTTCAGTACGCCTACACCTATACCATCTGCTAAACATAAATCGGGAATACTTTATTGCATTCTTCGGTGTTTACAAAATCGTACATAATATATTAGAATAGTTTATTGACAATAATTTCGCAAACCAGTTTATTTTTGCAACATCTAAATTTTAATCTACATCGAGGAAGATAAAGTTTAAGAAAATAATTTTTCAAAAAACATTACTCATTCGTCGGGTGCAAACATACTCTTACGAAGCTGCACAAAGCCAGCCAAAAAAATCTCATATCCGGCCTGTATTTACATAATTTCAAACTGTACCACTCTCGCCTTTTATCCTTTATTACGCTCGTACGGGTTTTACGTACTCTCGACAAGTGGACTTTAAACGCCTCGCTCATATTAAATCCGACTGGGGAAGAGAAATATAATGCAGCCGAAACAAAGGAAAACAACGATCTCTCCCTTTTTTCCCCGGCATCGAGAATGTACGACTGGAAGAGAAGCGCCGCTAATGATCGGCGTTAACACGCGAGGATGAACAATGATTTTAATTGGGTTTATACACGAGGCCGGCCTTTTTCTTCTTTCGGCGCCTGTGATGGATGTTACGATAGCTTTTTCGTTCTTCGCGAGTTTGATATGATTAGACCGGGATGATGGAAGGATACGTTACGTATTTTTCAGGAAATTCGCGCTGATTAATTGAATTGGATACCAATTATTTAGCAGTACTCCGTGTTATTTCACTCGGAGCAATTGGATTATTATGTTCTGAAGTACATAGTAGATTTTTGCTCCTTAAAAAGATTACCGTGAAATTGTATTTTTTTTAGAATTCCAGTTTACTCTTACCAGAAAGTGAAAAACTCACTTCGGCGTAACTATTATTTAGCAAAACTAAGAGCCTTATTTGCTTGCTGCCGTTAATGTTTATATTCACATATTCTCTTACGAGGATAACAGCCGCATTATACTCTCGTTTGCTTCGAGAAAGATTTTTTGGTATTCCGCCTGCATTCTCAAAAACGAGGGCGCAGAATGGGAGTATCTCGAAGAAAATATGCTTGCGCGAGCTCGAAAGCATTCGAGGCAGTTAGAAATTCATACATTGTTTTCTCGAAGCGATATTTTACTTTGAAACGAGGAACACTCCTTTGCTGAATCAACGTCAATTTGTACACAAAATAACAAATGTTAGCCGAGTAGATTTCGTTTTTCTAGGGTAATTTTATTCCTGCCTTTCTGTGCATTTTTATGTGGCATACACAAATTATTTATTTTGGATGTTTTTGCGATTTTTTATGTAAGTCGTGCAAGGCTAAAATTCAGCATGTTTGAAATTTAATACCGTTGTCGTAAAATACACAATTTTCCATAACTTTTTTTCCAAAAAGTATTTAAAAAAGTTGTTAATTTTAAAGGACAGGATTTAATTAAAAAAAAAACTTGTTTAACTCTAAAAATATTATGTGATAATTAGAGAATGAAAATAATTATTAGTTATCCTGAGTCTTTAAGTTGTAAAATCATAAACAAACAAAGTCATATAACGTAGTTAAAAGAATAGTAGGTATCAGTTTACTCCGCAATTACTCCGGAAGTTTCAATAGCAATTCTCATGCAAGCAGTGCATCATGGTCATGGTTACACTTAAATATACGATCATTGTGCTATTCCTATAAACTGATTGTAAGATAATGCACGAAGAATAAAATATTTTACTATTATTTATCTTTTCTAGGAAATAAAAAAATTGATATCAGAAAAGTGATAACTATATAAAAAATAAAACATTTAAAATTGATTTCTCTTAATTATTCGGATGCATGTATTTTTAAAATATTTGCATCTTGAGATTTATTAATTAATTAATTAAATTGCAGTTCAAAAGATAATGATAAATATAAATTTATCATTTACATGAGAGGATGTATACGTATGAGTGGTATGTAATTATCGGTAATACAGTTTGCAATTACCTATCGTTTTTTAATGTTTTTCATCTAAGTAAGACAGATAAATTAAAAGCTTTTTGAAATAATAGCCAGTAATGATTTTACTCCTTTCAAATGCCTAAAGTCAGAAGAAGTCGCCAATAAAACAATAAACAACAAACGTACATTGTAAATACAACGCAAATTATCAAACTATATTATAATTAAAGAATTTTAAATTGTTCAATAATAAAATATAGTACACATTGTAGACATACAAATTTAACTACTCAAGTAGAATTTTTCAAAATAACTTTTTGCCAAATATTTTTATTTTGAATTTGAAATTGAAATAAGTGTAGAACAGACTTCAATAAACAGAGAAAGTATTATTGTGAGGATTAATATTTTTTCGTAATCTTAACAAGTTATATAAGTAGGCGAGTGTCGAAGAACAAGCAGAAATGAGATAGAGAAGATCGAGTCCGCGGTTTCCAATAATAAAGATCGTGTCCGGATATAATATCGTCTTGACTCTTGAACCCCTAACGTATATAGAACAAGGAAGAAATTTAATGATGAAGAACGGAAAAATAAAAAAAAAATCACACGGAAGCACAAAAAAGATTTAATTGGAGATTGGAATATTTTCTGATATATTTTGCAAAATGTTGGTCTATAAATAAAATAAAAAAAGCCACGTCCATTCAGTCTAACCCTCAATTTTTAAAAAGTTATGCGCTGTTTAAGGTAAAATTGATAAAAACCGATGTGCACCATTCACTTATTACGGAGAATTGTAATTCCGGATATTTAAAAAATTCAGTTCTACTGATCAGAAAAAATGACTGAAAAATCTTTATTTATTCAAGAGCCAAGCAAAAATTTTCTGCGAATACAAGCTAAAATTGACTCCATGAATTTTTATAGCTTAGTTATTTTTATTGTATGGTTATTACTGTTCACAAATAAAGTTTTGTTATTTTTTAATCGATAGGATTTGATCTCAAATGCCAATCAGAATCACCGTACAATCAATTGCTAATAAAGTTATAGATTATTGAAGAAACATCAATTTTTTTTATATTTTAGCTAAAACAGCGCATAACTTTTGAAAAATCGATCTTTAAACTAATTGGAAAAGTTTTTCTTCGCATTCACATTATACTAGAGAATATATCCCAAAGTTACGATAAAATTCGTGACTCAAAAATATAAGTCTTTCCTAGTTAGTTTATGCAGTCTTTTCAAATGAAAACAATTTTTGAAACTAAAGTCAAAATAAAGTGAATTTCTATAATGCATTTCATTTTAATCAAATTTCAAAAATAGATTTTATTTTTTTTTCAGATACAAAAGAAAGAAGTAATATTTATTTACTTTTAGTACCTTTTTAGTTTTAAAAAATTTATAAAACGTATACAATAGATGTAGTAACTTTAAAACAACTCAGATTCTTTATGGAAATATTCAATATCTGTGTCGGTTATTTCAGGTAAATGCAGGTCCGTCTGAAAATTAATTTTTTCAATTTAATTTACGTTCTGTTCGGTGATCCAAGTATATAAGTAAATACAGTATGATCTTATGAAGCGTAATGGTCTGCTGAATTATCTATAGACATGAACTACTTTTGAAGGAGTGTTTCTATATTATCATCCTTTTTATCCCCAAACGTTCTTTACAAATACAGTTTTAAGTACAAATAAGTTAGGTGTGTATTTATAAACTCTTTACAAATACACATTACTTTTGATTACAAATTTTGTCAGATGAATGGTTCTATATTAAAATTAATACATAAGAAATATGTTGATAATGGTCCTACTATTCTAGTAATAATTATAGACTTATTCATATGTATTTTTACTCAGAACTTGAACTGATTAAGGCGGATTTCTACACAGAAATGCAATGTCAAAGTTAAATTAATCTGCCAAACTGAATTCTATGGTTTCTTTTTTACTAAAAATATGATTTTTTATTTAAGCAAGTAAGGTAAAACTTTTGAGATTCATTAATAAGATACTGAATTTTTAAGATTTTAGTTTTGCCCCTGACAGAAATGGAGGTCATTTTTTTATCAAAAAATTGTGATAACAAGAGATCGAAACAAAGAAATGGTTATTTTTCTTTGCTATTTATACCAATATGAAATAAATTTTCTGCATGTATCAGTGCCTTGTTAATATTATTATTAAAGAAAACATGGAACCATTATATTATGTAGATAAAAATCTGTCATAAAAATGTTATTGATATAATTTTGCAAGTACAAGATTATAAATTTATTAAACGAATTTTATGTTAGTTTAAATGAATTAAGAGCTTTTTGTTTAATTAAACTACAATTTTGAACATTTTGGATTAGTCAGAACCAGTATTCATATGCTTTTCGGTATTAATAATTTCCAATTTCTCAATTAGAGGAATACCGAACGGTACAGTATATATATCGTGCTTTAATTTAAGTGTTCACGATATTCAAAGACTCCATTATTTCAATAACTTCCATCATCTCCGTAATTAATTCATGTAATGATTTCATCCGATGGGTAATTGACAATTGTTGTAACTAAATTTAAAATGCAAATATATCGGAACAAAGAACAATAATATGTAAAAAAAATTAAAATAGTAAAATTACAAAAACATATAAGAATCATGCACTTAAACATTGTGCACAATTAAAATGTGCACAATGTTTATATGCATAAGCAAACCAATACCTCATACATCAATATGTCAAACCTTATATTTCATTTAAACAGGTCATTTTTAAAGTATACAAGAAAGTGTACACCTAATGTGTGTACGCAACAAAAGCCAAACCAACGACTTCAGTAAACAATTCATTATTAATCGTCATTAATAATAATTGTATTTCTTCAAAGGATATCCTTTTTAAAACTTTACCCAAGCTCTACATCCGCGTGCCGCTACTTCCGAAGCGGTCGTGTACTTTCAAACATTAATTTCAAGCGAAACAACTCACTTTGAAGCGCAGGGAGTCATAAGTTATTCAAATTCCAAGCAAACGCGCAAACCCGATAAGTTCGAAAGCTCCCGATGGACCAGTCTCTTGGCGGAAGCCACGACGAAAGATCGCAAGCTCGAGAGAGAGCTTCGAACCGCACGCGTCGCCGCCGCCGCCGCCGCTCAGCTGCGCGCAGCCGTGTACGATACAATAATTGATGTCACCCAAATGAACTCGGCCTTGAGTCACCTATTTAATAATCTGAATTGACGTAGCGTAATGCGAGAATCAGTCTGCGCTGCGAGAGCGCACGACTGTCCCGCTCGCCGCTGCTGTCTCCGTCTCCCTTTTCGTTTACTCGGGCACTTTTTTCGCTGCTAATTATCGGGATCGGAATAACTGGAAGAATTCCAGTTATTCGGCTGATTGTTTTGGTTTGTTTTTTTTTGTTTTGCAATTCCGCGATTTCGCTCTTTTAGCGAGGAGTTTCTTTTAATGCTTTGAGCTTTAATTTTTTTGTTTACACTGCGGAGATTTGATTGCCGTAGCAGGATTTTTCTTTTTTATTTTCGAAAATGAAATTTAATCTCTGATTTCTTCGAAATTCATGATTAAATAACGAAGTTATAAGCTAAATAAACTGTTCGGATGGGCGAATTTTTTCGAAATTATCTTGAATTTTACACCACTCGTGAATCAAAAGCTTTTCTGGATTGTCATGTTACGAATGAAACATTTAATATGGATTATTTGATGATTATTTTGCTTATTCAAACGATTTCAATGGAAATCGAAATTTCGGCATGAGTTGATTCGTTCACATAAGAACCGTATACTTAAACATTGTGTACACTTTATTTTTTGGTCAAATTTATGTAGATACATTGGGTTATGTTAAATTGGGCACAATTAAAATGCGTACAGTTCTTATATGCACAAACCAATATCCATGCCGAAATTTTGTGCAAATAATAAGTCTTTGATATGGAAAATGGCGTTTGAAAATAATTGATATTGACATTTAATTGCATAACCCACAGATTTTTTCGAAATCAGATCAAATCTTATCAGATTATATTTGGTGTTGATTTAAAATTCAATGTTTTATTAAAATACATTTTCGTAAAAAATATAAAATCTGTATGTGTGTACATAGTTTTTTTTTTTTTTTTAATTTACTGTTAATTTTTTTATGTACTTGATAACTTTAAATAATAAAAAATTTTTATTAAAAATTGTAAATTTGTAAAATGAAAAATTTGTAAATGAAAAATGTATAACCTGTATAAAAAGAAATGTGTATTACAAAACTTAATTTTTTTTCTGCAATAATACTTTGTCTATTATTTTCTTCGTAAAACATAATATAAAAAAATTGTAGTAAGAATTTAGTTTTAATACAATAACGAGCCCCCATATACTGATAACTTCAATTACTGTACAGGAATTATTTTTATTATTATTTCTGTCAGTAATCACGGAATAAATAGAAATGTAAATAAAAAGAAATTGAGAATAAATTGAATATTAGAATATTCTCTATTATATGTCTATTGAGAAGAGTATTTTGAGATAAATAGTAGTCACCTGTTTTGTCTTTTCAATATTATTTAGAAATAAATGTATTTTTAATAATATCTAAAAAACAATTTAATACAAAACATTTTTCATGAAAGATGGTTAATGCAATTATAATATTTATTGATTAATCTTATTATCTAGAACCGAAAGATTATCACAAATTTGATTTTTAATGTGAATTTTCTCACTAAATACGTTATTGAACCAAATTAAGCTAACTATCATCAACTTAAGGCTACTTGTAATAAAATATTTTTTAATTTTTTAACTGTTCGGACATTTCCTCTATTTTCCTGCTATTAAAAATTTCACAGAACAATCTTTAGTGCAATTAAAGAATCCTGATTTAATAAGGTAATAAGAAAACAAATTTCTGATCCCATAGATTAAAACTTGGCCGAAAGTTTCTTAATGCTATTTCTCAAATTAGTTCGAAAATCCGAATAAGTCGTAAAACATTCTTTTAGAACTAAAAAGTGTACTCCATAAATGGCTCAAACTATTACTTAACTATATATTATTAATTCGACATAATTGCCCTCGCCAAATTTAAAAATCTACCACAGCTTTTAGGAAAAGCTATTAAAAAGTTGTCTAACCATCTCTAAGGAAGAAAGCAGAAGAAAGGAGAGGCAATGTTTGCAGGCCTTAGGCCTCTCTCTCTCTCTCTCCCTCTCCACGGCGCAGAGAAAAAAGCTCGCCGGTCTACAAAGCAAGAGGGCCTTAACGAGCGAGCGGACTTTACCTCGTTGAGGTCCAGATGCTCTTGCGCCTTGAGCTCGCTGCATTGGTTCAGCATCGCGTCCTCGGCGACGGCGCTGGCCACTCGCGTCCGCAATAGCAGCAGCCCCGTCAGGAGCACCATCGGGCACAGCATCGGGCACCAGGTCATACCCAACGGGTTCCGCGGCAATGAAAAAATAAGCGACACCGCGGGGCAACACCAGTTGCTTCTTGGCTCACTCACTGGCCGCGGGGCCTTCGTTAAACTGCTCGAGCACACCGGCAGAGCAAACTGCCTCCTTCCCCACTTCGCGCACTCCTCGAGAGCCCCTTGCAGCACTCGTTCCTCTCCCGCGGGAGAAAAGAAGAAAACGGAGGCCGAAAAGAGTCGGTGAACGCGTGACGCGGCGCACGGACGCGCTCTCTCTCTCTGCTCTCCCTCGGATCGTGCGAACGCTCCGGAGACTGCGAGCACTCTGGCACTGCGGCTCTCGCGCACTAAGCTCGGGGCAGAGGCATTCCGAGCGGAGAGCCTCCCTTCCTCCCGCGGCGGCTCGACTTGGAGCGCGCGCGCTTTATTCAATCGGCGCGATGCTGCGCGCTGGACGACTCGGACGCCGACGTCGCGTGTTAACGCTGGACGCGCGGGACGGCGCGCGGTACGACGCGACGGGGTATAATGTGTATAGCCGAGTGCCGCTGATTTACGCCACTAAATCTTGTCTCCGGTTGGCCGTTTCGCCGGCCGGGGAAAGTCTCCGTTTTAATTCATTCGATCAATCTTTTTTTCAATTTAGCTTTCTTCGGAAATTGAGGCTTTAAACAATGTGGGTCTGTAAGTGGAGTACAGCAGCTTCCGCTGCAAGGAGAAAAACTATGTCGATTTTAATTCAGCTTGCAATTGATAATTATTATTGCGTTCAAATTTAGAAGTTTAGACCCTCACCATCTACATATTCATCATTTACAGTTCGAAATTATGATGTTATTAAAAAGAATGTTTTAAAGAAATGGAAAATTCGATAGAACCCACGGTAAATATTTACGCGTTGGTAAAAATAATATGAGATAAATAATAAAAAAAAAACAGACACCAATTAAAAAGATACTTTAAATTATGAATTATTTTAATATTAAATCATAAAAGTATGACTTTTGTATAAGGACTTTTCACAATATTCTAATAATTCTTTTGCGTTTTATAAAATCTTAATAGTATTTTGTAACAGTTTATAGACATTGTTTTTTTTTAATGTTTCATAGGATTTGCACGTCGAGCAAATTTATTGGAGCAGAAAAGCAAAAGTAGAGTATTTCAGTCACGAAAGAACAAATTTTTGTGTGAAACTTTTCAAACTTATAGCATTATTAAAACTGCTTTCTACTAAATCTTTAATAAGTTTTTAAAGATCTTATAATAATCCTCTAAAGTTTTATAAAGATTTAATTTTAAGATCTCAACTTACAATAAACCCATTTTCAAACTTTTATTTCTTGTTGTGACTATTTTCTGATTGGATACTATTACAGATAATACAGCTACATATATATACGCGTACAACAGTATAAATTTTCCTGTAAATGCCAGAGGACAAGAGCTCGTATTGCACGAAACTAAAAAATATAACCGTATAACCACAGATATTCAGTATTGAGTTTAAATCACTAACAGAATTTCCACGAACAAAAATATTGAATTCTAGATAAATGTTATAATATACGGTATGTTCAGCTGAAAAATTTGTTTAAAAAGATTTACTTGAAAGTTTTAACTTAAGCGTGATATTATTACTACTTATCAGGAAAAGTGGGGAAAACCAGTTCACGTATGTACATTATGCACAGTATGTTTTACGTATATTACAAATGAAAAATATGTTATATAAAACATTTCACCAAATGTAGTGATGAACTATGCATAATTTATGGCAATTATACTTATCTATGGTTTTGGCATATAAATATAAACAACATATACTCTGGTAAGATTGATTTAAATAATCTGCCTGGACTTGTTTTTGGAAATTTTATTTATTTCCTTAATTTAGCAACGTTTCGGCCATTGGTCAGCGGTTTTTATCAAATTTTTTTATATAATTTTTGCGAAGAGATGCTTTGCATATCAAACTGGACATTATAATTTTACCCTCTAATTGGTTGAGACTAGTTATAAATTATCGCTTCGTCTTATTTTTATATATTTATTTTTATTATTGCTTATACCACACACTATTCCGCTGAGGATTATCAAAGCTTCTTTACATCTTTGGTCATTTTTATTTTTTACTTATACATATTTTCAATACTCTTATCTATGAAAATTACTGAAAGATAACAAACTTGTTAAACAGCAGCGTATCATTAAATACAAACATCATAAGCTACGAAAGACTAACTAGACAGAAAATTATTTACAAGACTATTGGCAATAATTAATCTAACTTCTTATAACACGCTCGGATGATTTCTTTTTTATTTGAATAACAGACTTGAGAAACGTGAAGAACGTAAAAGTTTTGATTTAAGACTGCTTTTACTACTTGTTGAATCTACCGCATGTTATGGAAGTCTTAACACGAGCTAAAAATTTGTTTTTAATTGCTTTTCCGCTACTAATTACAAAGAAAAAATGCATTGTTTCGTCCATTTATTAAAAGAAAATACGGATGGATCACATGACAGTAGTGACTTCATATCAATAACATCAAAAGCAAATTGATATACAATGTGCATATAAGAAAAATTACAATATGATATATAATATATAACACACGTAAGAAAAATATAATATAATATGAAGACTTTTATTGCCAAGAACTGAAATTACGCCAGTTGATACATCTGACACCTACTTCCCTCTAAACGTTTAAAGTATTCAAACATTGCAGCTTTAATTTTGAACTCACGGTACTTCAGTAGCGCTTCTCAGTGAACGTCTCGAAGTAGACGCTGCAAACGTCGCAATCTGTACAAAAGTTTCTCGGGTGCTCGATTACACTGCAACAACAGCAACAAAGCTGCTCGAAAGGCAATAGTTCTCCTCTTTTCGAAAATCCCCGTGAGATAAAGTTACGTGTAATTTCATATTCGAAATAATACGATTACGCTCGAAAACCGAAATATTTTCTGTATTTTTTAAAAGTACGATTTGTTTTTTAGATAATATCACGTGTCATGAACTATTATATTAGTACTGTATATTTGACACTGACAAAATTTATTTGAAAAATAACATTTGCGGAGCGTCATGAGCTGCTATTTCTTTTATAAAATATAACATTACGTTCAAATCATAATGAAACTACAACCTCAATAAAAAAAAGGAAAATTGTTCTTGTTCTACCATGTTTGAACTCTTGAATCAGTCACTGTCTAAGGAAAAAGCATAACAAATAATATTAGGCGAGAATCTCTATGCAGTTTATGCGCAGCCATTGTTCTTGAAGTCACAGAATCGAGCACAAAAGTCTTTCAAATTATTCAACTCGTTCTGGGGAACGAAAAATATGTCTTAAAGTTCTTCTTTAATTAAAGCTCGAACTGTTGTTAATTGCTAAATTTCTAGAATGTTTGCTTCTATCAAATTTTTTTAGTGTATACCAATTATAGAAAGGTAAGATTTAATCTAATTGTTCATTATCAAAAAAATTAAGATAATATTTAAACTGAAAATTAAATTTACATATAATATGCTAACTTGATCAAAGATTTAAAAAAGATTACAATCAATAGAAGAATATGATTGTAACGTTTCTTTTTACTTTGTAAATCATTCTGCACATTATAGTATAAAGCTGCAATTTTTTGAACAAACGAATTTTAACACTCCATATTTAATTTTCCGTTGATAATTTTCAACTTCTAACCCCGAATTCTATAAGAACTCGTATGCAAAGAACCAACAATTTGCTTTAATATCATCAGAGTTTTACTGCTTTTTCCACTAGAAAAACAAATCAGTACGTAAATAGGTCGACTGGGAAAAAAAATCGATTAAATACTGTCCCTTTGCCTCCAGCTTAGAACCGGCCTATCAACCCTTCTATATACGTATAAGCAGCCAGTCAGGGCCTCGGTATCAATCGGCGAAAGGTGCCGCTCCCAGGCGCATATAAATTCCGAATTTGCAGTCGCGCTCCCACACAATGTACCGGCACCGCGATAGAAGGCCTTTGTGTCCGAGGACCGGCGCGCAAAGACGCTTCCCCGGGCCAAAGTAAACGCGCGCGAAGCCCGGGCTTATCGGCGCGGCGCAGCGGCCGATTGAATAAAGCCGCCTCACCTCGAGAGCGCCCGGAGGGATAAAAAAATTTTCGGCTATCTGCGGGCTCTCGTGGAAGGGCTGGATTTTCAGCCGTATATTCTGCTGCTGCTGCTGCTGCTGCTGCTTTGTGCGCCGCGGTGAGAGGCATTCTAGCACGGCCCCCGAGAGTTGCGGAGCTCGTTACTCGGAGTATTGATTTTTATTAGTGGTTTTGGGCTGGTAAGTATCTTGATACTTGGGATTTTTAAAAGCTGTTTTTAACGCTAAACGTATCAATGGATTCTTAGTTTATTTGAAGAGCCTTTTATGTTAATTATCTTTGACTGAAGGCTGCCTAAAGAAAAATCTTTTACGCTTTATACAATTAAAAATTTTCATTTTTAAAGCGAGAGTACTAATTTTTCTTATTACTAATTTCTTTTATATTTATTTTATTGCTAAATGCGTACAAAGTCAAATTAAAAAAAAAATTAATGCTTCTTCTCGCAGTAAGAAGAATACGCGCGACATATTTCTTTTTTATGCATAGCATTAAAATGTTAGCGCTTGGTAATTTGATATTCATATGAGTTCATACCTGCCAAGCATACTAAATGTGTTCAAATTCGAGGGCATCTATAATATAATTTTGTTCATTTTTTACTGGTTTTACGACTAAAATTTTTCCAGAAAATCTTAAAATATTGATTACTGCCTCTGCTTTTTGAAAACTGAAAATTTAAGTTGAAATTTAAAAACTCAATATGAAGCTTCTTTCGTCTATATAAACTCTTTAAAATTATTTTCTACGAAAGTACAAAATAAAGGCAAGTATATGGTTTATTTTTACAATTTTATTTTTGATAATAGAAACATCAAAAGTATTATTTATTTGACAGCGGCAATTAAATAGCCTCTCAGAAAGGTATACATGATTTTTATACAAATTAAAAAAAAGAAAGTACTAAAATCAATTTATAAATAGTTATGTATCGAATATTAGCTGAATAATGGTTGAATATTGGCTAAACACTGGTCAACTACTGGCCGAATATTGTAGGAACTCTGGCTGAATATTGCCTCAATAATGATCGAATTTTTTTAGCCGAATATTGGCCTAATAATGGTTGAATATTGACCGAACACTAATCAAATATTGGGCGAAACTTGTCCAAATACTGGTCGAAATATTCAACTATTATTTAGCCAATATTCGACCAGAACACGGCCAATAGTCGACCAGTGTTCAATCATTCACACAGATGTGCATACTGAAATAAAAGCTACTTTCACCTTCTTTTAAGTCGAATTGTAGAGTCCAAATTTAATAACTCTTGTAATGACATAGTTATAATTACTGAAAAAATATTACCCAATAGAATGAGAATTAGCTATAGTACATTACGCAACAAGTGCGCAAAGCAGGTGTTTCCCGCATTAGTCGGGTTTGTCGAGGGTGACAAAAAGACGAGTGTAGAAAACACCTGTGCGGCACGTTTTACGCATACTATTTTTCTAAACGTATGCGCAAAATTCAACTTTCCTTGTTTGTGCGCAAAGTCCTTACTTTAAATTAACCTTTTAGCTGCGGGGGTGGTCGATATATCGACCAGCAGTCAGGTCGGGGACTCTACTTGAGGTATCCAGTGATTATATGGGTAAATTTTGCATTTTATAGGAGGTCGATTTGTACTGAAATTTCCCCGCAGCTAAAAGGTTAAGTGCGTACTGTAAACCCAAAGGGGGAACACAAGCTTTGCGCACCCTAACAGGCATGGAAAGTCGAACTTTGCGCACTTAGTTTAGAAATTTATTTTAAACACTACAAATTTAATAAACTGATAAGTTAATTACTGAATAATAATGATAAAACTTGAATTCTCAGAACATTCTCAAAAAAGTATCTTAAATTTCTTGAAAAAAAAATCTTTCTTCAAGTATAAGATTAGCTGCTCCACTCAGAGCCGTTCGAAATCGCGTCGAAATACGAAAGCTTCATTGTCAACAGTGGCAATCCCGTATAATAGGCGGAGCCGACTATGGAGGTAGAGGCGGCTCTAGCGAATAAAACGGCAAAATTCAATAATCTCATGCACGAGAGAGCACTCAAAATAGGGAGAAAAAGAGAGAGAGAGAGAGAGAGAGAGAGAGAGAGAGAGAAGCCGAGGTCTTAAGGGATTTATTTCTACCTCCAAAAATGTCGGCGCGAAACGCGTGCATACATATATACATATATATTTAAAAACTCTCGGCGAGTATAAATCTGTTCGGGCATTATGCAGGGAAGATCAACTTCGCGTTTGCTCGCGCGTAATTTATTTCGCTCGTACACGTGTAATTCACTGTGTCGGCCGCATTCGTAGCACGAAAATTCGATGCCTCCGTTTGTCGTTTCTTTTCGGCTCTTTTCGCACCCGAATAACGTAACGCGTCGCTGAGCTGAAAATGTGAGCGAAGGAATTTGAAAAAAAAAAAAAAAGTTATAACTTCAAAATTGAAACGAACGTTTCCATAATGCATCTGTAAAATAAATAAATTCACAACGTGAGTATCACTTTTCACAGATTACCATAGATTTTCAAATAAACCTTACACGATGGAAGTATTTTTGTCGGTGATAAATCGTTTTCTAAGGAAGCTTTATTTATAATATAATTGCTTATTTATACTGTATATGCAGGCGTACTTCGCTCTGAAAATTTTAAAATAATTAAAACGTTTTTTTATTGCCATTAATGTTCGTCTATAAAAGAAATTAAAACATTAATTATTTTTTTATTTTTTATTTCTATTTATACTTCTGTCCATCAGGAATTGTTTACTTATACTGTATATGCAGGCGTGCTTCGCTCTGAAAATTTTAAAATAATTAAAACGTTTTTTTTATTACCATTAATGTTCGTCTGTAAAAGAAATTAAAATCTTAATTATTTTTTAATTTCTTATTTCTATTTATACTTCTGTCCATCAGGAATTTTTTAAGAGAAAATGACATTACTTTTAGCGTATTTTAAATATCAATAATTCCATTAGATTTAAAAAATAGTAAGTGCAACATATTGATAAAGGATTTACGAATATTCGAGAACCACTTTTCCGATGCAATGCATCAAGTGAACTTTGAATAAAAGTAACTATTCGTTCCTACAATTCGAATAGAGTGATCACTGTATACGAGACTTTTTCAGAATATATTTGTATGAAAGTCAATATTCAACAAAGTATATGTTATAATCGACCGTGTAAGTAATATTATTTTTCTTTTACTTTTATTTTATTCAATAAACTGGTAAAAAAAATAAGAAATCCAGTATTCTTTCGAAAATGAAATAGATGTAATTGATAACAATGACAGATTTTAATTACTGAATAAAAAGTGAAATTTAACTAACTAGCTTTTCTGCATGCTTATTATTATGAATTGCCCTCGAAAAGGACCCTTTTTTAGGGTCCAAATTTTGGGAGTAAAATAACATTTTTATTTAGTATTATTTAAAAATTATTTAAGCTATTATAAACGAAAATAATTTTTCAGAATCATTTCATTGACCATTGATTTTGAATAATAGGCAGATTTAGGGCTTACTAAGTAATCTGCACATTCGCTTTCGTATTGCATTACCTCGTAAGAAATTTTAATCAGTTATAACAATAATACAAACTATTAGATTATTTTTTTAATTTTTGAAAAGATAAAAATTCCGCCAATATTTTATTACGTAAGAGGACAAATTAAAAGCTCAATTCTGACCATTAGAATTCCTTTCGAATTACAAAATTCTAGTAAAACATAAAATCTTAATAATAAATTCAAACTCTACATGTGGCACAAGGCAAAATTCAAAATACATCATAAAATGAGATTGTCAGTTGCACGTGATACTGAGTAGAAATTTCAAAGGATGTCGTAAAACTTGTAATTTTACGGTGTGCACCAAAGTACGAAAACCTCAATGAGACTGATCTCGTGCGTAAGCAACCATAATAGCGTAATCACATTCGTAATAGTACTTTATACGTTTACTTTAAAATTGCAAAGAATTTTATTTATCTTTTTGTTTATTTACTGGCCAAAATTGTCGCTCGCTCACACTCGCTCGAAATAAAAAACATACAATGAAGAATATAATAAAATACTAAAAGTGCTGAGTCATGATTTCGAGGACCGGAGAAACAACAAATTAATATTAGGTAAATGGCTTTGAAAAATGAACTTATTTATTGAACGTTCATTTGAAAATCTAAAGGAAACATAAATTAGTTTCATCACAAATCCATTAGACAAAGCAATTTTCTCAACATAGATTTAAACAATGGGGCTATGAATGTATAATTAACATCATACACAGAAAAAGCAGTGCAAACGATTGTCAACGTGTTTCTGCACAATTACCCCCGACGCAAAGTACACAAGCACCTAACCGAGGTGAAAAACGTTCGCAATTATCGCTCCTCTCATCCCTTTTTCACTCCTGACGCTCGTCTAGTCCCGTAACGAAAGCGGAACACGCGAGAGTTTCTCTCCAACGCTTCTTTTCTATATAATAATAACGTATAAATACGTGCTGAACCCGCGGTGTCGATATAAAACCAGAGCGAACCCCGGGTTGGGTAATTTAAAGGGTTTTGATTTTTTCTCGGATAATCACGTGAGTAAAGTCGAGCTTTAAGTCACACACGCGATAATTGCATCGCTACTCTTTTTCAGCAAGATTGCTTTCGTTATTTTTTCTCCGCTTTTTAAATTATCGAGGGTACAGTTTGCACGTTCTGCAATAATCTCTGCGATTACTTTGAAAAGCGTTTTTCATTTTATCAAACTTAGGTGAAAGGACATTTTTTAGTTTGGTAAAATAATTTAGTTTTTAACCGTTTCGTCCTCGAATGTCCTAATTTTTTTTCTTTATTTTCACAGCTGCGTGCCGTTTGAAAGAAAATCAATGAATCGTTTTGAAACTACTGTTCTTATTGTATTTTTGCCTGAAGTTTTCAAATCTGGTCTCAGATATGCGCTATCTGCTGCTATGTCTTAACTATGGCGGTTTGACAATAAAATCAAGTGAATTTTCAAAATTTTTGTATAATAGTTTTGTATAATACTTTCCAAGCGACTCATTGACTTTCTTTCAAACAGCACACTGAAGAAAAAAGGAAAAATTTACAATGAATTTTAAAATTACTTGCATCTTTAATAATTTTAATATGCAATGCTTCATTCTAAATTCGCATAAATTACGAATTATTTAAGCACTTTTATTTAAATAATCTCAATGAATGTCTTTTAGCGGATATTACGAAAAATGTTTCCCTTTGCTATCTTTCGTCCTTCATACGTTGCTTTTTTTACTTACAAAAAATAATACATAAAATATTTTTCATGCGCAATAATTAAACGATGATTAAAACTGTATTTTTTATATTTATTTTCATTACAAATTTTTTATGAATAAATTGTGAAGTTTATAAAGAAAGCAAAATATTCCACTTCATAAAGCTGCGTAAAATTAACTTCCTCAGTAGTCAAATTTTTCCCATGATGCTTAGCAACCAAAAAGTTCTCTATTTTCTTACTGTCGCCCTTTTCCCAGCTTCTCATTTGGAAGTGGAAAATTTTTCCCTTTTCTTCATTAGCATGACTTCTGGCTTCTTACATCACGCAATCTGAGCAAATAAAGTTTCTTATAACGCTTTATAATTTCTTCATTTTTAGTCTTTCTTAAGAAGTAATATTTGCGGATAAATATTGTGTGCTTTCTAGAATTGTAAGTTATAAAATACATAAAATTATAATTTTTAAGCTTATAAACAATGTAGGACAAAATATACAATTTCGACAGCAATTTGAATAAACGAAGAATAGAAGCGAATTAAAGTGACAGGCGTACAAGAAGTAAAATTTTAAGATTTAATTTTTTATCAAAAATAAAGAATCCTTCTTCTTTTGCTTAATGTAAAAAAGAAATATAATTTCGTATTTTCAACAACTTATAAGGAGAGGGTTATATGTTTGGATCACATATTTTCATATAATTTTAATATATGTTTTCTAGTACAAAAATATATTATATCCATTTCGTCTAAAAGTTGATTTTTTTTCAAAGCTTTACGTTCTTTCAAAAATTTAAAAATAATCTTGTTTCGCTATAACTTTTGAATTAACATAGATATTTAGATAATATTTTTTCCAATTAGTGCAATTTGATCTCATCTTTCAAATGTTACTTAATTAGGATCCTTTATAATTAATTATTCTAAAGTTATATTATATATGTGAATGAATAAACCCGGATTTTTCTTTTATTTTAGTTAAGAGCGCGTTAGACCAGCTATACTGAATGGACGTGACTTCCTCCACATTTTTGTCATTAAACACACCACGAAGTTACAACGTAATTCCTGGACCGCGGACATGTGAAACTCTCCTTGTTAGTGTTAAATTGAAATTTGCTGTAGTGAATCTTACCGATTTCAGTACTAAATGCTAAAATATAAAACCCGTATTTTTTAAAGAAAATCACAAAAGTCTTACTTACGCAAGTACAGGATATTTTAGCAAGTCAAATTCAATCACACAAAGTATTTGTTCAATTACGTGTTCAGCGGCAGAGAAACACAGTCGGCGCCGATTCGCCGAATTTTCCCGGAAAGCGTCTCCAAGACAATCCCAAGTAATTTTGAAAGCTCCGTAGTACAAAGTAGGTAGCAACCGCTCCTGCATCTACACGCGGGCGCATTACGCGGAGCTCTTGTGCATCGGTGCGGCACATTGTAAAGCGTTTTCGCGGCCTGTTTACAAGCCTCCGCAAGTTTCGCATTTGCGAAGCCCCTTTTTAGCTAAGCGCTCTCTCTTGCTTCGACCGCGGCCGTTTCATTGTTAACTCGCGCTGTTATTTCGCGGGCTCGGGGCTTTTCGCGGGAATAAGTTTTCTCGATCGTTGCACTGAACGAGGTGTACATTGTCGCGCCTTGAACTCTTTGCTAGCTTCTGATGTCAAGCGGTGCGTAATTTGTTTATTGTTTCACCGCGTTTGATAGACCTTTGTGAAATTCTAGCGGTGACCGACCAATCTGCTCGTTAGTGTACAACTTGTCTGAATTATATTTTTGCATAATTAAATGACTAGCGGAGACGGTTAAACTTTTGGAATATATAAATTTATTTCAAACTTCCTTAACAGTTTTGATTTGCATTGTACTTAAAAACAGCACAACTCGCTTTTACGGTCGTGCAAAGTCTGAATGCCATTTTACGAGCTTTTTTTTTGTTTCTTTTTAAACAAAGTCTCTTATTACCAGACCCTTCTATCCATCTCCCTCTAACTTTTATTTTAGAATTTTTAGAATTTTTGAATTTTCTCCTAAAGCTATAAAGGGCTCGCCTCTGTGCACGCCGTGGCGCGGTATTTATTGATTTTGATCAGTGAAAGGATAAGATGCGGCCCCAAAAATAACAATTTTCCTGCTCGTGGCTTATAAACCCTGACCTCTGCTATTGCATTTGTTGGCTAAAATCTTTATTCATTTCATTTTGTATTATTGATCTTTTACTCTGTGAAAACGAATTATGGAACAATAATATTGTTTTTATCCAACTTTTTCAGAATTTGACAAAAATAATGATCCAAAAGGTAGCTTCTCCGACAGAGATTAATTTCTCAAATTTTAAATCGGCATACATGGATTTCAAATTCACAAAAATAATATTTTTCTTTTAAATTTCTTGTTTTCCTATAAATTGATTCGTAGTCTGCCGATATGGCTTCACTATATCCACTACAAGCTTCAGGAGACGTTTCAATTCGTAAACCATATTGACCAATACCTAGAATTGATGGCGCTAGGATGCATCGAAAACGACCATCGATTGTAAGCCCGTACGTACCCGTTCTTAAAAGTAACTACGTACTAGCATGAAACGTGTATACTCGCTGTTCGATTTACATGCACCACTGCAAGAAGACATTTATATACACATATCTAGTTTTATTACTTTTTACCTTTTCAAATCTTAATAAAATTATATATATATGAATATATGAAAGTTTTCTAACAATTAACGCAAGAGTTACATAATTCACAGTACTCAAAGGAGAACTTTACAAAAAGAAAACTTTGATTTTTGTAGAAAATAATACCTTCTTCATCTCAATTTACAAATTTAAAATCTGCTGCCAACTTGCAATTTAAAAAAATTAGTTTTCATTGTCATTGGAGATAACTACAAAAATTTTAAATAACACCTTATTTCGACGCTTTTGCGAGATACTGATTTCTGGCAGTATCCAGAATTAATAAAATTAAAAAATCTTGTAAATTATATTCGAATTCAATATACTGCTCTGTGCCACAATAAATTTTTAAAATTAAAATCTTTCTGTCAACTACTTCTTAACTCATCTTGATGATTTTTCACGTTTTCTCATTCTCCATTTTAGAGTGCTTTTCCTTTTTTTTTAAACTAAAGCTCTTCTCCCCCTCTTTTCTGAGTAAAGTAGAGGACAATCGTGACTCGCATTGCGAGTACAGTGTGAAACGCACACTCACTAGTTCCAGATTCGAGCTTCATCTCTTTTTCTATGATCCCCTCTTTTTTTCTTATTCAATAAGCGGTGGACAATAATGAAAAAACGATGCAAAAACTGAGATCAAACCTTTTGCTTTGTAATTTTTGGAGTTGTTCGAATGTTGTATGTTATAATTGTATTTTAAGGTGTCAGGAACAAGAATAAATGGTTTTTGAAAAATGTCTGTATGGATGTATGTGTGT
>JAWWEO010000045.1:17353587-17403470 GCA_035582975.1 Ormyrus labotus | reverse complement strand
TATCCAGTTAGCGAGCTCTTTCTTCTCGCGACCTAACGATAGCTTTTACACTATCTTAGCTCTCACGGTCGCTTTCGCTTAGCCTTTCTGTAAGATTTTAAAAAGTTCTTTATAAAACTAAAAAGAACTTAACAATTTTTATTCTGCTCTCTTCAGAGCCAACAAAAATTTTATCGCGTAAAACGTATCGTTCTTTTAATTTTTCTTTTTGGGACAAAGTATTTTTACCTTGTCCTACTAAGGATTAAAAACATAAATATAATATAACAACATTAGTTTGTTGTACGTTTTATAAAATGTTAGTTCTAAAAAGATCTTATTGGAGTCGTATAAGACTCGAAAAGGTACCTGAAAATTAAAAAAGATAGTATTAAATATATAAAAATGTGATAGCTCTAAAAAGAGCTCATTAATGAAGATAGCTTGCTATTACGTTTTTAAAATTCATTGCTCTAAAAAGAGCTGATAGTTTTTCTTATGCTGTGACCTGGAAGAAAAATTTTACCCGGCTAAAAACCCAGATAAGACATTCGAATTTCTTCTCCTAGCGCTGGTTTCCAGACAACTGTTCGGCGTGACAGGCTAGGAAAAGATGTGCTTAGCCGGCTAAAAAGCCAGATGTGCACATAGTAGTATGCCTAAGGAATACTTTGCCCCCAGCTGAAAAGCCAGAGACTCAGTCCGAGCACTTGGCCACCGGCTGAAAACCCAGCGGCTCGGTGCGCGGCCCGAGGCACATTGCGAAAAATTATCGGCGAGAGCCTATCTTTATAGCCTCGCGCGGAGCGGCCCCGCGCCAATAGTATAGTATCCCCACCGCGACTTCGCGCGAGCGCCGCCGCCTTGCGCATGCGCCGCCGCTCTCGCGAGTTTGCAGAGTCCCAGCGGCATGATGGCAGCTCTCGCGGCTTGCCGGCATCCCCCACCGTCTTCAACATGTGCGGCGGCTCTCGGGGCTCTCTCCGCCGCTAAAGGTTCGCGCTTTGATTATATAAAGCGTGATCTTTAGCGGCAATTAAAATAGTTCATTATGGACTTCGAAATAGACGTATTCTTCGACGAAGAAGAGAGGCAGATAATCGCTGCGCTCTTGGAGGAGCCAGACTTAGCTGGCATATTCGAGCTTCCCGAGACGCCGCCTCCTTCGCCACCACCACCGCTCGAACCTGTATATTTATACGACCCGTTTAGACGGGCGTATATCGAGGTGGAGGAGCCGGTGTTTCGCTGGGCACCGGACCCGCTGCAGCTGCAGCCGCTGCAACCGCTGCAGGAGCAGCTTGAACTGGAGCTCCAGGAGCAGCAGCCCTAATTTTTGTTCTAATTGTTCTAATTAATAATTGTTCTAATTTTTAATTATAAAATATTTTTCCCTTACATAATCCTCTCTACTAATAATAAAACTTTTTTCTTTCTTTCAAGTGCATGAATTTTTCACTTAAGAGTTTAACATCTCTTTTATTACATCTATTTTATTCATAGTCTATTGTAATTAATTACAATAGACTCTGAAAACAAATTTCAGACCTCTTACTTCATTATTTTATGAGATCTGACCTTGTATAAGTTTTATAACTCCTTTTGTAAGTTTTATGTTTTAAGTTAAAGACCTAAGAAATCTCTTATTTAATAAAATAAGAAAACTATATTTAAAATCTTTTCTTTCTAATCCTTCACTTTCCCATAGGTTCCCTCTTCTTTAATCCCTTTTCAATATTTAGCAATTTTATTTACCAATTTAATTAAATTATTCTTTTAGTTGTAAATTGTTTAACTTATCCATAATGAACACAATAATTTTAGCTAATACAGACGATATATGCAAAATTTTAACTATAGTTGAAATTTTGAAAATTAATACCAAAAAAGTATCTAAAATTAATGTTTTAGATATTGTACAGCAAAAAATTTTCAAAGCACGTGCTTTAATTTTATCTAAAGAATCTGAGATTGAAAGTAAATTAAAAGATTTTTTAGATGTTTTTGATTTGGAAAAATTAAGTTTCTATTTTAATATCCCTAAGAAGGCATGGTTTTCTTTTCACCTAAAGCAATATTTAAGAGCTTTAGATCCTCAGTGTGCTGTAAGCATAAAAAGGTGCGAATTATATTCGACAGAAAATTTTAAAGGTGCTACATAAATAAAATCTTTGGTGTTTATAAAAAATTAACCAAAGAGCAAAAAAAAAAGTTTAGAGAAAAAGAAGCAGATTTTTCTATATTCTATAGTGATATTGAATTCATCGATGCTGTTTTTGGGACTAGCTGCTCTCGTCAATCACGATTGCAACCCAAACTGCTATTATGAATCTATTAGTAAAAATATGGTTATAATTAGAACTGGTTTTAACTAAATTAAATGAAAGTTGCGGATTTGAACCTTCCGATATTGTATACTTAATGGAAGAAAGCATGAAAGAAAAGGTAGAATACAATAAAGCTTCAAGAAAAATACACGGAAGGCGAAAAACAAAAAACAAGTTATGATACAGACTACGGAGAATATGTAAATCGTTCAGATATTACTCCTGAAGCTTACGAAATTTTATATCAAGAACATACGGATAAGCTAAAACAGGATCAAAACAATAGAGATGAAATAGAAAGAGCTACTTTAAAACAAAGTGAAAGTGATTTATGGCATCAAATTTTGGAAAAGTTTGTCATAAACGACCAACAACTTCATATGCTGAAATTGAAAAAAGGATTCTGTCTCCGCCAGTTTTGAAATCGCCAGCTTTAACTTATGGTATAGAAAATGAAGCAGAATCAAGAAATGAATTAGTTAAAATTCTGAAAAAAGATATTCAACCAGCTGGATTAATCATCGATGCTATCGACAGTTACCTTGAAGCATCATCTGCTGACGGTTTAATTGACTAAGAAGGCATTGTCAAATTAAAAAATCCACTTTCTGAAGCAAATTTAACGCCCATACAGGTTATTAAAGAGAAAGCACATTTAAAAACAATTTTCAATAAGGAAACCTTCAACAAATGAATCCTAAACATTTATACCATTATCAAATTCAAGGTCAGCTGCATATCTCTAATAGAAAATATATACATATATATACATATATATACTAGGGGGGGGGGGGTCCCCCGACTCGCTTCGCTCGTCAACCCCCAATCTCGATAGTATCTTTCATAAATTATTAATAATAAATTCTTTATCCATAATAAACTCTTTAATAAATGAAATCTTATAAACTTATTTTTCTCTATAACTTATTCTCTTCTAAACATTGTCAAACTTCGGAAGGTTGTACTCGATGCACAGCGAAAAATCATCATTAGACTATTTAGAGTAATAATTATCAAAAAATATCGTATAATTAATCGAATTATTTATACGAAATTTCTTTAAAATTTGTTAGACAAAGAACGTCAGATGAAGAATGAACGGGCGACTTTAGGCTAAGTATAACACCCCCCGTTCCACGTCCGCGATCCGACTGAGAAGCGTGAATTGCCTAGCGCAGGTCGCGGTATATAAGCTTCTTTGGCGCCAGTCTAATTGCGGTTTACCGGTCGCCGCCTAGCGGCGGCACGGTGTACTACAGTCGACGCAAGTTTATTTGCGAGAGCGGGCAATTTGTCATACACGGAGAACGCAGGGCTATACTTCTGTTACAAAATGCATGACTGCATTGTGGTTGTCTCACGTCTAATTCCAACCAACGTTAGCTGAATTAGGAACAACGAAAATGTTCGAAATGACGGTGAAACACCGGGCCGCGACCAGCATTATAGGCTGGGGTGGTTGATTGAAAAGATTCACAGTAGCGTTACTGATTCAGTTCTCGCGAAGTGCTTTGCTTCCATTGTTAATACTATGTATCTAGCGGAACTTGAAACGAAAATTAGCCATGCATAGTTTAGATATATTTAATTTCTCTTGTAATATGTCGGTATTTTTTATAGAGATACCCAAATTAACTTTTCAAATGAATTATAATCATAAAATTAAATTTCTAATTTCCTGCTTGGATACTTCTATCATTGCTGAATGTATATTATCGAAGTGTTTTACCAGAAATTAGCTACAGAATCCATGCATGTTTTATAGCGTCAAAATAAAAAAAATCGCGGTGGAAGGCTCGGCAAGAAGCCAAAAAAAAGTCAAAGTTGACAGATTCTTAGAGTCTTCGGCTTCTTTTAGATTCAAAAAGGCTAAGCAAAGTCGGTATGCAACACTTCTAGCATTGCTTAGGGCAAAAACTTCCTCTTAGAGGAAGCTAATTATTTGTGGTGTAAAGCCTTCATGTGAATAGTACTACTTATAAACAAAATATAAAATTAAATTATTAATAAAAGCTATTTTTGTTAAAATGTTAAAAGGAAAAATCTCAAAAACATTCACATTCATACACGAATCGCTACTAAAATGGATCTAAATTTTCTTTTCACCTGAAATGAAATTATTCCAGTATCATTCTCGCAAATAACGAAACACCCATTCGGAAAATGAGAAACTTAATGGAGGAAACGTCTTTTTCAAGCGGCTCTTAATTGCTTCTCTCGTCCTTTCAGTTCCAGTGTCGCACATAGCTCAGTGCACGAAAATAAAGAAATTCAAGTTTATTTCCCAAGGCGGCTGGTAATAATTATGTTCGTGAAAGGCTAGAGCCAAGCTAATGTTCGACAGTAAGCAAGATTCGAAAATGCAGCAAAACGACAACGAAGACGACATCCAAGAAGACTTGAGAAAGGAGGTGAGTGGACGGACGAAAGATGCCGACAACTTCAAGAGGACGTTCGACGATGAAAAATGATAGCCTGACGTTGTCTGTTAGTTCTTTCGAAGACTTTTTTTTTGGAAAAAAGTGCATTGGCTGAATTCTTAGTTCGTAGTTTGTGAAAGCTATTGTTGATATTAGTAATTTAAAGATAATTTTTTCCTTTTTAGTAGATTAAACAATTTTTAATAATTTTGAGAAAAAGACAGATTAATGATTTTTAAAAATAACGATTCAAAATAGTTTTTTTTTATAGATTTGAGAAATGTTAAAACATTTTTTTCTTGATTAGTGTGACGATACTGTTCTTTTTTACAAAATCACATGTAATATAAAGCTGATAAAGTGAAATGAGTTTTAAATATTAAAATAACAGTGTTAAAGATATACTTTTAGTTAATAACTTTTTCGATTTAACGGTTTCATTAAAATGAATTAACAGCAGAAGTTGATAATAAATAAACGCATGTTTTTCATAATTTAATAATTTTATTCACTTGAAGAAACGTTGAAAACTATTTTTAAGATCGTGGGCGTGTTAATTGCTCGGAGATATTTTTTTATCTAATCTGCCGCACAATGAATTTAAAACTTTTGCCTACTTATTCTTCGCCGTTGGGCAACGCGCTTTTACCTTTTTTACGCCCGTAATATTCATGCGTTCACATATATACTACGCATTAACAATAAAAATGAATATAGTTAACAGCATACAGCCGTAGGAGAGAGCTTTTTCGCTTCCTTGCAACGTAATTCTCATCTTTTACTAATTAATCAAAAGTGAGATGAATGCGGGCGCATGAAGACCTATTTTATTTCATGCACCTGCTGCTGAACAATATGTACATATTTAGATGATAAACCTCTGCTTTTATTTTTTATTATAAAAAACAATAACTTTTGATCACCGATCACCATATCGTTAATTTCAAGATCATCAACTAAATTACCCGTTTTAACCCTAAAATCTCAATTCGACGCACGAGCATCCAGCTTAAAATATTCACAGATTCGCCGCAAAACCTAAAATCGAAAGACACACTACATCTCGCGGGAACAAGCAGAGTCCGTGGGTACAGCGTCGCGGAGAACAACACCGAGCGAAAATAGCACGAAGCGAGAGAGTCAGCGTTTACCTCCCCAAAGCGCGCGGAAGGATACTCCCGCCGTGATTCGGGGAGTCGGAGTGTGAAAGCGATGCTTTTACAGGACAGTCGATACGCCGATACGCACGTGGCCGCTTTTTCTCGCTTCTTTTTTCGGAGACTCTTTGAGAGGCCGTGATGCTTTTGGAGATCTTTCGAGGGGCCCGCGGCTTTTAGTCTTACGGAAGCATTAGGGAAATGTATTGCTTGGCGAGGTAAAAGTATTTTAAATGCCGAGAAGTGAAATTCTGCGAGGATTAAATGGTGGGAGAAAAGTGAAAAATTATTGGTTTAACGCGGTTTGCGGCAATTTCTCTTGCTTCGAAGCTTTATTCCTTTTGAATTAAAATCTATAGAATGTTAATAAAATGTTCGATACAATTTTACGATTCAGTATACCCGAAACCCAAAAAAACATAGAATGTTATTAGCTATCAATATAACTAAAAATGTTTAAAATGGAAATTCAGAATAAGAAAAAAAGAGAAAGAAGGATAAACTTTTAAAACTTTTATACCTAATTCACCAATACTAATATATTTTTAAATCATAATCTGCGACTGATTTTCAATGTTGAAATTTTTTTTTAATTAGCTCCATTAGTTTATACTTTTTATTCGTTTCACTTCGTTCCTCTTTTTACTTTTTGTACCAGAAAGTAAAAAGATTTTAAAATAATAATAGTTTTAAAAGAATAATACGAATATTATTATTTTAAAATCTAAAAACTCTATTTCGCTAAAAATAATTATTCACATGAATGTAAATAAATATCTTTTAAAATTTACTTCTTTATTATACTTTTTACTGATATATCCTTTTTCCTTTTCAGTGTCATTGTCAATTTGCTCGGATTTTCTTCTTACCCGTGTTTCAATATAATATTCTTTTCTCTTGTTTTTACGCGAAAACTTGTCGGTCGAACGAGAAAAGCTGATCTAGCCTCGAGCTTATGGATATAAGAAAAATATAGACAGAAACCGACTTCCCTCTTTAAAAGCTTATTATTTCTATTTTCTAGATTTGCCTGTTCTCCCAGAGAAAGTCTGCTCCAAATCGATTCCTATCTGTGGATTCGCCTTCCAATGACGGAAGTTCCGCAAAGGGAATCTCTGATAAGCGTGCAGGTTACACAGCATGTGCGCATCTTCTTATAAACCCTTTTAGTTCTCGGTTTTTATGTGACTATTTTCTGTTCTGTAACGGCAGTCGCATATTTAATATATATAATTAAATGTATGTTATCGGCGGCTGCAGTTGCTGCTGTTTTTGTTGAAATTTATTGAAGTTTTATTGCATTTGCATGATGCCGCGGCGTAATTTCGGCCGGTCGATAAAGACTTTCATTAAAATTCAATAACGAAGTTCGCGTCCTTTTCGCCTCCATATCCGCAAGTCCTTTTCCCGTCTGTCTTTTTCTGCCGCTTCTCCGGATATGAGAGTGAGAAAACCCTCTGACCCATTAATCTGAGCAATTAGAAAGCCCTGCTTACAGGAACAGTAAGCACCAACTGAGATGGTCTTGCGTTGTTAACGACGGCGGGAAAAATTATTAGAATTTGCCCTGCAGAAAACGCCTCATTACACTTCAATGAAGTACGGATTTTGAATAGTAGTATTTAAAACATTTACACTTTTTTGCAAGCTCCAAGGTGATTGTGGTCATCGTTCTTTCTATTCGTGAAATTGCGTCTGATTTGTCTATTAGTAAGTAACATAAGTTAATTAATTTTAATAATATTTTTTACAAAAAGAAAAAAAACAATAATTACTATGACTTTACTGAAAATTAATTTCTTAAAGTAAAACAAAATCGCTTAATTCTGATATCGTGTTTTTTCATTGCAAATTTTGATTCCGTTACATTTGTGTTTGAAACTTTTTATAGTCAAACAGCATTTATTCAACAAATAAATCATTTTTTTTATTGTACCTTGTTTGTGAATTTTAGTATTTTAATATTTTTCTGCAGTAAGCTCGTGAATACACGTAATTGCTAAAAACGATGTATATTATTTTTAAGTCGTATGCTTTTATCAGCCACAATGAACTGTTTAAACAAAGGACAAATTTTTACAAATAACAACCTACATTTTAATATTTTAATCTTTACAAATGCTTTACTGCAAGCACGTTCTTTCGCTTGTTCTTATTTTTAAAAGCAGTATTTTTTATAAGAACAAAATTAATCACATTTTCTCTTTGTTAATTTCTGATGGTGAACTATAAATATTGTTGCAAAGTAAATTATTTTCACTACGGAATTTTCGGTACATTTATCAACGTATTTAAAAACTGAATTATGTCATAATTTTCGTATTATTTTAAATTTCGCGCGACTGCAGACTATATTGCCTGTGCAAAATTCATATTTTTCATTTGTTTAAACACAATTCTCCCGAGTGTACGGTTCGCTTCGCAGTGCTTCCACTGTTTTGACCCTTCATTCACCAGTACAACAATGAATGCCAATGAAGATTATAAATTGTTTAAACATGATTTGTGCATAATATGTCAAGAAATTAACAAAAACGAACATGTCGTTAGTATCGAAAATGGTAAGAAGCAGATTGAAAAAGCAGCAAACATATGGAAAGATGAAGTTTTTCATTGCTTAAAATTACTTTTGTCTAAAGTTAAGCAACATTTACTTTCATAAATTACGTGGTTTTTACGAATAAGCATTAGAAACTGTTATTAATGTTATAAATATCTATGGTAGTAAAAGTGAAGATTTTTAATGAATATAAAATGATTTTTAAATACATTCGTTTACCACATGAATAATAAATGTTACAAAAATTACACTAATAAATCAAATTTAAGGAAATTTGAATAACTACTTTTATATAATGATGCAGTTGATGATTATTGCGAAAGTAATAATGCAGCTACCTCCAATTCTAGAGAAGAATTTCAAAAAGATTTTGTTGAAATTTATTGATAGGTAGTAATAATTGCATAATTTGTGGAAAAATATCTAATAAAAAAATAACTGAAGTACATGAAGTATCAGAAGATAGATCAAAAGTTTTGTTTGAAATTAGCCGATTTTTTAAAGATGATGTTTTTACAAAAACAATATTTCTAGATAGTCCAGAAGCTTTAATGACTGTTAATTAAAATATCACTCAAGTGTATGCGGGCTTATGAAAAAAAGTTCGAAAGAACAGGAGACATAAAAATAAATGACACAGAAAATTCTTGATAGTATTAAATCAATTGAGTCAAAAATGTATTTGGGGAAAAAATTTGCATTAAGTGATGTGTGTAATCTAATAAAAGAAAAACATAAAGTTGACTTTTCTGTAAAAAATTCAAAAATAAAATCAACTTTAATTGATTATTTTGGAGAAAAAGTCTGTTTTATATATTTGCAACAAAATAAATCACAAATATTTTATATTTGTGAAGAAAAGTCAATGGATCAATTTGCAATTGTAACTGAATGTGCAAATATTTTAAAAGAATCATTGAATTAAACAAAGTTTGAACTGTCAAATAAATTTTGTGACGAGGCTGACTTAAGATTTGCTTATGATAATATGAAAATACCAGAACCATTCTTGTTATTTTCTTCTAAATTTTTTAATCTCAATAAAGAAGATTATTTTATCAAATATTAATACTGATTAAACTGATACAAATATCAAAATTCTCAGAATTAAAACTCTTTTCCAAACAATTTATTTTTTAAATAATAAAGGATTAAAAAAGACTTCAGTACACGTTTCGGTAGGTTTTGTTGTGCACAAGACAAGTAAAAGTAAAAATATTATTACGATTTTACATCGACTTGGATTGTCTATATCTTACGACGAGGTATTACGTATTCGCACTAGATTAGCTACGTTTGCTATAAAAATTTCTGAAAGTAACGTTCCTCTGCCAAGTCATTTTAATTTAAGTAGCTATGTAACTGCAGCATTTGACAACTTCGATCATAACGAAGCTACGACTTCTGGTTTAAACTCGATGCCCGATACGGTTGCGGTGATTTGTCAAGAAGAAAATTCTGTATGTAATAAAAGAAAACCTAATGTTAGTGAATTTATTTCTGATAAAGAAGCTAGATGTTTTCCAAATAAATTAAAATGTCAAGAAATAAGAAATTTTCAGAAACTGAAAGAATTGATTATAATGTTAATGCAGAAAATCGATCCTTGACAGTAACACAATTAGAAAATAACTTATTCATTGACGATTTTATATGATTTCTATCACGTATGAATATAAAAGACTGCGAAACAATTGACTTAATTAGCCAAAATCAAGAAGTTCCACTTTGGTTCAGTTCAAACTTCAGATAATAATAGAGCGAAACAAAAAGTTGGGTTTTTACCTATCATTCCATCTCCTGTAACTGAATATTCAACGGTTTATACTTGTTTGTGTAATTTTAAAAGTATTTTAGAGCAATTAAATCAAAAATATTTACCGGTAACTTAAATTATAAGACATATTTTGCAGATGAAAGAATTTTTCACAAAAGAAAGATTAAAAAAGTATAAAGAACAAATCGTAATTGTATTATTATTAAAAGAAAGTTTACAAACAGAAAATATTGAAGAATGTAAATATATTGTAGACGAATTAAAAAATAATAGTTCTGGATTATTATCAGAATTTTATGATTTTGTTTTGAATAGATGCAACGAGTCAGAATTATTTCAGTATTGAAATAATGTTTTCATTTTAATAAGCTTACTGCACGATTTGATTCGTGCTGATCGCACAGGTAATTGGCTTCTGCATTTAAAAACAATTGAAAAGTTATTACCAATTTTTCATATTATCATGGATAGGATTAATTACACAAGATGGTGTACAATTTACTTAGAATAAATGTTAGCGCTAGAAAGAAAATCTTCCGAAGTTTATAGAGAATTTTTAAAAGGTCGCGTTACAGTAAAAAGGTTTATTGTTCCATTTGCTTCTGTTGCTACAGATCAAGCTCTAGAACAAACCATAAATCGTGATTCTAAAAGCACAGCTGGTATCATAGGTTGTACAAAGAAAAAAGAAACCGTAGCAATTTGGGATATTACTTATCACGAAATGTTATCCATAGCAAATTATTTAAAAGAAATTACCTGTGTGACTAATAATGACGAAGAGTTCATTTCGCACCACGAGCTTTCAATAGCGCACACAGAAAAGTCAGAATTAGCATTCAAAAAGATAATACACTATTTTGAAATAAAAAAAATAGCCCGTTTACGCCTGGATCTCAACGATTGCGAAACATTATGACGGAAGAATTTGTACAACGTAAAATAGCGAAAAAGCTTTTGAATCTATTTACTGACAGCAACCAACTGTATAAAGTTTTTCGAGAAGAAAAATTTTGCAAAGAAACAAAACCTCTTTCTGCTCCGATTTTTAGAAATAATTTCCCAAATTTTAAAAGCATACTTTTATCAGAACCGTCAGTACCTAAACAAAAAAAAACAATTACTGCAAGTGAAACTCAACGTATAATTACACTAGCTACTGAACGCAACTATCCGTTGCGAGAACTTTTAAAGTATGATTTAACTTATAAAAATCAACTTTTTGACGACGATGGGTTAATTAAAAAAGAAAATAATAAGAGTTCATTGATTCGGGAATTGGAAAAGATTTTAAACGATATGGTAGAATTAATAAAAACGGATACTGCAACATGCTTAGTCATTGACGTTATGCTAGTAATTAGAAAGATTTCATGGAAGGGGATGAGTAAATTCAAAGATCTTGCTGTAAATTTCTGTAAAAATATATTGTACTAAGCATCATTGCAGAATACAAAACAAGTTAATTTAGTATTTGATTTGATTCTTATTTTGATAAATCACTAAAATCTTCCGAACTTTTAAGAAGACAGAAATCGAAGTGTATCATTTATAACTGTATTACTGAGGCTACAGATTTACCGAAACAACAGCATAAATTTTGTTGCAAGAATTTTTATGAAGTTTTGTGGAAAATTTCTTTTAATTTTCAATTGATTTTCAGTACTGCAAATAAGACTCCTTGCACGTCAATAAATACAGATCCACTCTCTTTAGAAATACTGCAGCGCAATGACATCGAAGAAGCAGATCTAAAAATAATGCTTCTTATATGGCAGTTAAACAAGCGTACACAAATGTTTATGTAATATCCTCCGACACTGACGTAATTGTACTGGTATTATATTATTTTAAAATATTTTTAGAAAACGGTTTGCAGGTACGATATTATTTACGATTTATTATCGGAGATTTATTTAATTGCTTTAAATTTGTTGTATCTTCAGAGTCTATGGTTTCGAGTTGGAGTATCTACTAGTACTAAAGATATACCATTGCATGTATTAGCAATCTGTCACGGAGAAAATTTGTGTTCTATTCTACCAGCTCTCCATCACCTTACGGGATCCGATTATACGAGTAAAGTAGGCACAAAACAAGCTGCGCTTCAAGGCACACCCGAAAAATATTTATTAGAATTTGGTAAAGGTAAATTTATTATTTTCTTGTATTTTTTCTAAATTTATACTGAAATATTGATAAAATTATTGAATTCATTTCTTGAATTCTAGATTGTTCAGAAGATAATATTCAAAAAAATGTTAAATTAGCACAGGAATATCTGGTTAATATTGTAAAAAAAGGAACTAATTGTGCAACTTTTGACAATCTGCGACTTTGGTCATATTATCACAGTGTAAATGTGCATTAATAGAAGATTTACTGCCTACTACTGCTTCTATTAATTTACATATTCTTCGGGCTTTTTATATAGTAAATTTTCAAGTAAATTTCTTAAAAAACGCTAAGAACATTTTAGATTCACAAATGTTTGGGTGGAAAGAAGAAGAAAATGTATTAATACCAGCAAAAATTGAAATTCTTTTACCGCCCTCGAGCGAATTAGTTCCAAATTGCTTGTGTAAAACTTGTACAAGGTCATCTTGTATTTGCGTGTCAGCAAAAATAAAATGCATATCATTTTGCTTTTGCAAAAAAAATAATACCTTCAAGAATAAGTAAGTGCTTTCAGAAAGCATTTAAAAATTAAGACTATAGACTGTTAATTTTTTTTATATTGTAAAGTTTGTTAATAATATTTATTTATAATGTTTATTTATTATTACATAATAAAATTTATGCAGCGATGAAAATGAAGTTGAGTACCTTAATGTACTTGCGGTCGCGTTACTACTTCATTTATAAATTTTATTTATAAAATGATTTTCAAATGAATCTATGAAAAAAAGGAAGAATTTTAGAGTGCTAAATGTTAGTTCTTTGTACGTAGAATAACATCCATTTATTTTTTTTTTTATTTTTTTTTTTTTTTTGTAATTTGTTTACTTTAAACAATTGAAAATAGCTTTTCAACTGATGATTTAGCAGGTATGTGCGCGTGCGGACAAATGAAAGTAAGCCATTAACAATTTAATTAAGGACTTTATTCAAACAATGTAATATTCTTACGAAAGACTATAAGATGGAACACGTCCGTACACTTCAGAGTCCGCGAGTACAAGGAAGGATTTCAAATTTACCTAAGCTATCTAACTGTAGTCCGGTACTACTCTAATCATTACGTCTTAGGAATTACTTGGGTAGTTTGCATGCGTTAATTTGAATAAGTTATATTAATTGAAATAACATCATAAACAAATTAAATTCACAATTTTTGGCAAAATTTTCAATTTTGAAGCACTAGAAACAATTTATTTGTTATTTTTTAATGATAACTTTTATTGTGATCGATAGTACAATGTTTTTTCTTCAAAATAAGAGTTTGGAAGTCTCATTATCTTGAATAGAAAAAAAATGACATTGAAAAAAGTAAGCGAAAAAGCGTAAAAGCGTACTTTTTTGCATTAAATTTGCAATAACTTCAGTTCTAATTAACTTTTTTGAATTTTTAGAAAAACAGTTGGATTCCTTATTAAATAAAGAATCATTTGACATGCCTCGGATGCCAATATCTTTTATAGTTCTTTCAGGAGAACGGTTTAAACAATTAAATTGTTTGTAAAAATTTCCCTGACCATTTTTCGAACTTCCACCCTCGAAATTCGTGTTCAGGAGGAAAAAATACATAAAAAGCACTCGAGTGGAGTCGTGGACCTCCATCGACCACAAAACCCTTTCTGCGCCCGGACTATATTATTAGCATTTAAATTAATTTAAAATCAAATCAAGTAAACAATTTTACAATTATTGCAAGTTAAGGGAAACTTTTTTTTTATCGCAGGGAGCTGATAGGATCCAGTGTACATATCATTGCTCCAGGAAAAGTGGGTAAAAGTGGCAAGCAATTAGATTTATTTAAATTTATTATATAAGCAATGGCAGAAATTGTCGAGTCATGTGTCTGATTTAGAGTCTAAAAGGTAATTGAAAAGTACCAAAAAGAAATCACCATCAATCGAGTAAGATTATTTTTATTTTACTATTTATAATTTGAAATTAAACAATTTTAAATAGCACATTTAATAAGGAAGTAAAAATAAAATATATAAACATTAAGTATGTTTAAAGTACTAAGGCAGCAATTACGAATAATAAAAATACATTATTGGATGTATTGCCATTTGAGATTGTGATACAAAAGTCGCCTGTCGTCAACTTTCTTGGAACTTATTCAGCTTTTACTAAACTAGCACAATCGGCCCATCTTATGAAAACTCGCAAAAAATCCTGTCCCTTGGGCGGGGTATCTTTAGAGCGTCAATGAAATAAGAAAATTTACGGGTAGAACGCCCGTATAAAATCCAGGTGCGCTTGAGTTTTGCGTACTATATAATACGAGCGCGTTCCAACCTCCCGCAAGACGAGCGAAACCCGCAGGTTCGCGCATGACAAAGGACGGCGAAGACACTTCCGGGCTAGTTGAGCTTACGACTTAACTGGAGTAGTCGGCTGTGCTTGCGTACACCGGCAGTGTGTCCGAGCGCGCTCAAAGATAGTAGTAAGCGCTGTGTAGTAGTAGCTTCCGAGGGAATCTTGCTCTGACGTCGCGGAGGAGCTATTAGCATTACGGACAAGCGTATTTCTGCGAATCACGAGGATGAAAGGAAGGAAGAGGACACGGCGCAGCGGGGCTTACGGCGACGTTTCGAATACAGGAGTTAGAGCGAGATTGACGTGAATGAAGCCACTCGTAAATTTGATTACATTCTCTGTCTTTTATTATACCTGTTAATATTCAGTTTCCGCGCTGAAAATAGGCAAGGACAAGGGGATTTTCCGTGCAAGAGTAAAAAAAAAGGACTTTTTTCCCTTAACAACACAGAGATTTTCGAGCTGAGACCGAGGCCCACACCCCCAATCCTTCCTCCTTTCATAAAGCCACGTAAACCAGCTTATTCTATGTAAACCACTCGGCGCAGGTCAGCAACTTAGTAAATTAATCAATTTGAATAAAAGGGCAAGATGTTCCCAGAATCTCACAAATATTCCTCGAATGAAGAACCTATTATTTTTTTACAGCTCGTTATATAAGAAACGCAGCTCAAAGTAATAAATAAAATAAAATTATTCGAATCATAAAGTGATTTATGACGCGGGATCCTACCGAATGGCCCAGATTAGTAGAGACACGTAGATTTTAACGATTTTGGTATATACGCAGCATTGGCCACAATTCATCGGCCGTACGTGATTACAGCTGGAATATCGTAATTAGAGGTATGACTCAGCCATTTTGACATTAAGGAAATGCCTAAAACCGTTTAATACAATGTTTTCCGTACAAAGATAGTACTTTGTATGTACCTTTGAAGGAGTATAATGAATATTTGAAAACAATATGCTCTGTTTAAATGTTTTGAATTTTTTAAAACAATATTATAATCGTTTATTGAAGATTATACGTACTTTATGTATAGATTCAAATTTTAATTAATGTTATAAAACATTTTTAATTCAAAAGCAATTTGATAATAAAAGTATAAATTGTGAATTTTTTAAATTTTCTTTAATTTCTCAAAAGTATTAGTTTTTATGTTACTTCAAATAAAGAATTACCGTTTCTTATTGTTAATTTTCACATTCTAACTTATTATTTAAAAAATCAACAAGAACAAACGCACTTTTTTTCTTACATTAAACAGCTTTTGAATAAAATATTTAACTTTACAATTCCATAAAAAAATCGGCAACAATAGGCCAACAATAGGAGTAGAGCAAAGATTTACGTAATACAATAACGACTGCAAATTAATTAAAACTGTGATGAGAATAGCAGAACGGTAACAAAGGCGACACCGCGGGCAACCTCTACCAGTACTCGACTACGCGAATCCTTCTCCGTGAAGGGACCTTGGGGCGGTGGTATTTTCGGAGACACGTATATAACGGAGGCTCAATTACATTTTCTTGCAATTTAATCAGCGTAGCATGACGTTACTTTTAGCCGTTTTCTTAAAACAATGCTTATAATCATTAATTGTACTTTAATCTAAAACAGAAATTTTCATTTTAGCCTAACGTCGTATATAACTAATTTAAGCTCTTAAGAGATAATTAATATTGATTAAGCATAAAATTTCTGCTTTCGCTTAATAAGCACAGTCGAATTTCGGCTTTCCTGCCAGCCTCTCCGAAACATATTAACGCGAGCCTACAGCTACAAAGCAGAAACAATAATCGACGTGCCTCTCGCGACTTAGGCGTCACTCCAAGCATGGCGCTGGGGTAACGGCTGTTCCTCTCCGTATACGTTTGTCTATGCATCTGCGATCTGCATGAAATTAACGGAACAACGTAATTAGAGCGGCCCGCTGGCTCCGCATATGTGTGCGAGCTTTATAGTTGCCGGGGGCGTCGGTGATTGTGAATTCGGAGTGACAGACGCGAAAGGTGCTGATTGCGCGACACCTCATTACGAGTCGCTGAGCTTTCGCGGCGGGGGGAAATCTTGTGTGTTTAGCTTCGCGGAAGAAACTTTCCGTTTAGGATTTCTGGCTGTTCCGCGTGATTTAAAATGTTTCGAAGCTTCGTTCTGCAGAAATCGCATCTTTCGGATTGAAAGTTTTCATACGTATAAAAAAGATTCGCAAGTATTCGCACAACACGCTGCTTTGCTGTCAATTATTGTTATACTTTGCAATGATCTGATAGTTTCAGGATAGTTCCACCGTTGAAAAGAAAATTTGTTCAGAAATTGTAACCCGACAAGTGCAGATATTGATGTCTGCTTACAACAAATATTTAAGTTAATTTTTTTACAATCAATTTTAAAAAATTAATTGAAAATAAATAATTGAATGCAAATTAATGAATTACATACTTTACTATTGATATAAAACAGAATAATAAATATAAAACTTTAATATTAATTACTTAGTGTATGTTGTTATTGTACATTTACGTAAATTAATGTACACTATAAAATACAGCAATAATTAGTTTGTATGATATATAATATATATGTGTATCCAATATATTCAAAGTTGCAAACGGTTGACAATTAATGTTAAAATAAAATATAATGTTAAAGTATAATGTTAAAAGAAAAAATATTTCACAAAATAAAAAAATATATAAATTCTACTAATTTTTATATATAACATAAACGCACTTGTTTAAGAATGAACTAATCGGATTTGTAAAATATAACATCGGAACTAACCAATTTTATTAATAAATTATAGTAATAAATCTATATTCCATAGCTTTAACGAAAAATTTTCTTCTACCAGTAGAATATCTCTGTTGTTACAGTGAAGCCCTATATATGATCGTGGTTCAGGAAAGTTCCACGAACAGTTTTTCCAGGTTCGCACAAAAAGTGTCTGGCATCGACAAAGTATCATATAAGTGGATTGAAGAAAAAGTATGAAATAGATAAATAGAGCAGCAGTGAACACAATGCGGAATACGTATTACTCTTATTGTTATACGTCAGACTTTATTAAATTCTCGTTACTCACAAATGCACCAGATGACTCTTAACGATCCTCCTAACTTATGCCGCAAAGTAAAAACTTTGCTCGGACTTTGAAATAATTTCAGTTTCCCGGGGGGTAAAGTCACTCTAAAAATTTTAATTGAATGCGTTAGCGCGAAGTTTTCGTTTTTGACGCAAACTTGGCCATTTTAGTGGCATACAGCTTGGAGTAATAATAAAAGAGTGCCCGCAGAAAAGTAGGCTACTCGTAATCGTAACTTGTCTACTTTTCGTCGAATTGATGAAAGTTGTTGCATAACTGTTACTTGGCAAAGTTTTTCCGATGATAAATTTTCACAAAACATTTATATTATTAAGATAAATTTTTAGCGCAGGAAAAAAATTTACCAAAAAGTTTAAGTCGCATTTCAAAGCAATCTGAAGCAAGCACGATTTTTCACGAGATTCAACCATCAAATACAGAAGAAGCGAGAGCAGCCGAGTTTTTGTATGGCCAAATAGTTCACGTGTGATGCTACCCTCGTCGTACACCCTTCTTTCAGACTGCCATCGCAGCCGATAATCTGTCGCGGTGCTCTCGCTGACGTAATGTATTCCGTGGTTTCTTTCTTTACAATGCGCGCGGAAAATATATCTACTTTGGTGTGCGTCGTGCTGATGCATTTCGCGGAAACGTGTTGTGACTGCAAGAGACGAAAGGAGCAGCCAAGTCATGCATAATTATTTTTTATACGAGTTAAAATTTTATTTTATTTATTTTCATATATTACATCTATAACTTGTATTCTAATTATAAACAATTGATTTCTTCTTACTTGAATATATAGTTTCGTTAGCATTTAAAGCTTAGTAAAATTATTATATATTACAATTGTTTAACTATTTTTAATAGTCCTATTAATTAATATTTACAAATAGTAAATCAAAAGAATTTAAATTTATAAAACATATATATCCCAGGTGAGCTTTCATACTTGGTACGTTAGAAAACTATGTTATCAACGGATGAAAAGCTCCACTTGTCGATACTTTATCAGCTATCGCAATATTTGCACGTCATGATCGGACTTCTTCGACTTCAAGTAGGCATGTTGATGCCGACACCTCCATAGACTTCGAATTATTCATTTTTTTACTTCTTTTATGAATTTCACTTTTCGAGACTTTTTATAAACTATATAAAATGATAATATATCTCACTTACTTGTAAAAGTATTATTTTCAACAATTTTTAACAATTTTTAACAAACGACTACTAACATTAAAACAATACGTTAACAATAAACTTGAATACAATCTGTTCATTATTTAAAATAGGAAAATGAAAAAATGCTGTTTGTAAAAAAAAGTTAAACTGTAATACAAACCCTGTGATTGATTATAGACCCCCAATATGATTGATTGCTTTATAAATTATTAATTTTATATTATAGGTTTGAAAAACTGGTTCTTATCGGCTGTAGTGACAGAAATCAATCATTATTCCATTGAAATATTTTAATAATACTACGTTCGATATTATAAATTGAAATATGATTTATCTGGTATAACCCATCATTCACGATTTCTATTCTCCATCTAAATCATAGAATATACTCTAAGTGCATTTTTTTTACAAAATTCTAACTAATCTAATTTTAGTTTTTAGAAATCTTTAAGCTCTTCACATATTAAAGGACGCATCGGCAACAGCACCGTTGTGACTTTCGAATGATGATATATAGCGCAACTTTAAATTTAGCTTGAATGACAAAGAATACTGCACTGATTTAACAAAAGCTTTCGAGGACAATGCTCTTTCTTGAGTTATAGCTTTTAAGTGACCTACAGTATTTAGGGGATAGAAAGTATAATAGTAAAAAAAAATTGAAATACATAAATTAAAAGTCGATTAAAAGTACACTATCTTTTAGTTTTATTTTTCAATTTGGGTCACATGTAATTTTCAAGATATTTAAAATTTAAAAGGTATTTCTTTTTAATTATTACAAAAATATTCATTATCTAAAAAACGCGGGTCTTAACATTGATTACCAATACATTAATAATAAATATATGCCTGTCTGTAAACTTCAAAGCGAATGTTATAAACTCCCAACGATTTCCACGACAATGAAAAACTACAGAAACTCAGTGTGAAATCCTGCTTAGCTGTCAAAGCAACTCAAACAAAAGGCCAACTCCGCGCACCTTGTTTTCTTAAACAAGCGGTAACTTCCCGCATAATGCTCGCAATGCAAAACAGCGGGGCAGCTTAGAAAAAAAACTATCTACCGAGCTTCCGTGTTCGAGTCCGAGTCGCGTCATTGTCAACGTGACTAGGCAGGAATTCCCGTGTCGGTATATAAGCAATAGAAATCCGTCGTCGCCTCGAAGCCGCAAGCTCTCGAGCGTTCTGCTCATTGTTCGAAATTCTATATGGGGACTGGCATGTCGCCGGGCGCCGGTGGCTTAGCCTTTATTGCCCATCTTCCTCTACTTTCTTTCCATCGCCTGGCGTCGTTGTTATCTTCGATTGTTTGGGCGCAAATTCAAATCGCCCTTTTATTAGTCGTTATTTTTTACGCTACGAATCCAGTTTTAACTCTTGGTTCTCGTTATTTTCCAATTCTGTAAATGATTATATAGAATTAACGCATTCCGTTTCTATTCGCCGAACAGAATTATAAAGAAGACACTAATTCTTCAGATTTTTACATTAATTTGTTTATGGACTAGTTTTTCGGAAAAACCAACGTGTCGTATTATTCTACGCGAGTTCGACTTAAATAAACGAGCGCTACGAGATTAGACTAGAGTAATTCTATAGAATTCAGTAAAAGCCAATTCAATCAAGTGGGGAATCCCACTTGCCAAAAAAAAACTATCTCGAAACCGAAAGCCGGCCGAAGTAGGATCCTAAAAAAATTCACCTCTCCGTCTAATCATCACGTATCGGTCGGCGAGAGTGTAAAAAAAAACGTTTTCTCCCGTTAAACTCGATACAAAAATAGCGAGGACGCAGAGAGACACACCGCCGAACGAGTCCCCGAAAAAAAGGGTTGGAAGGGTTAAAATCCGAAACGCGCACCCATTGCTTTCTCTGTTATTCCGTCTCTCTCTCCCTCTCTCGCAAGCTACCTATACCGTCCGCAAATAGATTGCGACGGCGCGCTACATTTCCCCGCGCGGCTCGGCGTCGAACTAGCGGCCCGCCGGGAAGGGAAGAGAGAGCGTGCAGCCGCGCTGCAGTAGTAGTAGCAGCGGACGCGCCGTCGGGGAGAGCTTTAGCCGCGCTCGCACCTCCCTCCCCCCGCCCCCCCTCGCATATACAGTTTTCGTCCGTCGAATCTCGCCGCCCTTCCTCGCGTGCGCCCCGCGAGAGCGAAGAAGAGGGCTGGACCGACGAGTGATCGATGCGCCTGGACGCTGGGCCCGAGAGGAGATAAAAAACGGACAGGGAGAGATAATGCGGCAGCAGGGGGACGTAGCAGCAGCAGCAACGGTGGTTGTAGCAGCGAGAGCAGCAGCAGCAGCAGCGGCCGTCGATTTCTACAGCGAGCTGCCGCCGGTGGCGACTACTGCTGCCGCTCATCGATCGCGATGACAGCGGGGGCTTAGACCCTGCCCGAGGTACGGTAACGGAGGACTGCACCTCTCCGAGATCTCTCTCACGCACGCACTTTTTCTCTGGGCTTATTAGCTTCGCCGCGGGATTTTCTTCTTTTTGCTCTCCTTCGATCGAGGAAAATCGATAGGAAAATAAGTAGAATCTTTTTCGGTTTGTAAAAATGAAGATTCATTCAATTTTTCGTGATACATTCTAAGTAAACGAGTTCTCGTTAGATAAGTAATTGTTTAATGTATCCGATAAATTTACAGCGCATAGCAAAGTTACATACCAGCTCTTGAGTACACATTAGTGTTATCGTTCTCGCGCCAAAGTTTTGTTAATGCTAAAGCAAACTAACGTGTTAATAAGCCTTGTATACTTACGTATAGCAGGAATCTCAAAGTTAACTTGCTTGTCGTAATGAGTTTAAGTAAAGTTCATAAGGAACGTTGAAACAAATATGAAAGTAAGCACAAGTAGAAATAGTCTGAGCAGACTGTTTGGTGCGGCGTAGAGAATATGTTTGGGTATACAAACCAAAATAGATTATTACGTATATACGATTGTTCAATTTTTTTTATTTATTTTTATTTCAATTTTTAGATACATAAATTCAAGGTTTTCTTAAAAGAAAAACATTGAGAACTTTCAGAGAGGAGCGAGCTAAAGTGGCTTTTCGATTGTATTTTTGAACGCTGCTGAAAACTTAAACTTTATCGTTGACAATGCAAAGCGAGCACAACAACGACGAAAACTACAAAATCAATGAATTTCTTGCGGTGTCGGTTTCAACGATTTATGAGATTAGTTCTCGCGAACTTAAAAACATTCGTTTCTTACTTTTCACATTATTTTGATTTCAAGCGATTTATGCTCATTTATTTTTATTGCTGTAAGCAAATTTATGGTACCGATATATGCATAACTCAAAATGCTTTTATATCCAGTGTACACAAAGTAAATAATCATATCTTCGCCGTTTCTAAGTAGAATGCATGCGATTTTCACGAGTCTCCATTGGAATCCAATCTAAAAAGAATTTCTAAAAATATTGTTAGAAACCATTAGAATGAAATATCAGCGTTGGATTTTATTGCTTGTACCAGAAAACTACACCGAAAATAGATTAAAATGCATGACTCACAGATGCGACACCCTTCCTGTATGTGTCTAAACTCACCGAACTAAATATATGAAACGTTTGTAGTACTATTCATTAGTAACAATAATTTATCTAATTTAGAAAGTAATAAAAAAAGTTTTTAATTTTATATTATAGTTTCAATTTAAAAATTATTCTCAAAAATTAAAATGTAATTGCAAAAGAGTCATTTCATATTAACAATTTTCATATTAACAAGTCAGCCCTGGCATTATCAAAACTCCTCGCACTCGATAGCAGCCGCGATTAGCGGCGCCTGACGTTACATAAAACTCGACGTGCGCGCGGGTGGCGGTGAACGACGAGAAAGCGAGAAAAAGCAAGGCAGAAGTCTCCCGCGGACGTTCGGACGTAGCCCAGTTTTAAAATAAGAAGCCCGCGGATACGATAGACGAGGCAGAAAGAGAGGCAGAAAAGCCAACGCTCTTGTCGCGATGGCGAGGATCCCAAACGTCGTGCGCTCGGAGATGATTAGACGTACGAAACGAAACGCGCTGCAATTTCGTACGAGATTCTGCCTCTCGACGCGCGTCTTGCGCCGAGCATTGCGTAACGAGAAGGGGCGCCTTCATAAATCGGGCATCGGCTGCACGCCCTTCCTCGGCGCTTTATCTCGCGTGCTTTTAATTAAACTATTATTTCCACCAGCCACTGCGTCAACGAATCGTAGTATATCGTAAACAATCCACGAGCTCCTATCGATCAAACAGCGGTTGCCAATAAATGGGGGATCGGGTCCTAGGAAAAAAAAAAAAGGTGAATCACAGCAACGAGTACAGCATTAATCAACACTTGTCGATCAGCGCCCGGCAATTCTCGCCGCCTTCGTCGTAATAAATCGCGTGTCGCAGCTCTCGCGGACCGCTTTTAATTGATCCGCGCCTTCCCTCCCCTCCCCACCCCGCCGAAATCCGCGTCCGCGCGCGGATCAAAGTCACTGAACTGCGGCTACTGAGCCGCCGATCGTCTACGCAGGCGCGACTACGTCGACCGGAGTCGCGTGACGTAGACGCGCGGCGTGTCCCCTTCTTACACCCCCTCCTGCACGTGCACGCGCCTTCGTCGGACGTCTGCGTGGGAGTGCCGCGCGCGCGGGCCGATTGATGGTTCGTTATTGAGAAAGGATACGTCGCGGGGATTATCGGGGCGAGGATTAATTTTTCATCGGGCGCAAACGTGTCTTTTTCGACCGGTCCTTTTCCCCGGCGAATTTCACATCCGTCTCGACCGAGACAAGAGAGTCCTATCGATTAAAGCGATCAGCAGCTTCCCCTCGCCCAGTTCTGCAAAAAGTTCAGCGCGCCAAACGTTTCTTACGCGCGCACGTAAACCGAGTGGGAGGGAGAAAGGAGGAAGGTAGGATCGGCGCGTGACGTCGTCGGCCCGTATGGTGTGCGCGACTTTTTTTGCGGGAGAGACACGGTTCCGTGACGCGGGAGAGAGCGCGTCGCGTGCTCGCGGCTGACGATCGAGAGTGGGATTATTACTCGCGCGATGCGAGATATTTCCGGGCGCGGATCTCGAGAGCGGACTGCTGTGTAGAGGCGACCTTTGGATTGGCGATTTAGTTTTTGAAGGTATATTTGAGAGGTTTTTCGTCAGGTGGGTTTAGTGCTGTAATTATAAAGACCACGTACTGGAAATTTAGGTTGATTGAAAGGGTGTCGATTGATTGTAACTTATTTTATAAATTTTTTTTGAACTGTTAGATTGTAACGCATAATGTTTATAAAATTATTTTATTTAAGAGGTGATTACATCTTAAAAAAATATAAAAAATATAATTCGATTAATAATACATTATCTTTGTAACAGAATATTCAATTTTTGATCAAATGAACCAAAATTGGAGGCAGTCTATTTAAAAAAATATATTAACGAAAACTGAACGTACAACCATTTATTAAATATAATGATCAATCTGATGAAATTTATATTATTTTAAAATTTTTGCTCCACCGTAACTTAATTATTTAAATATTTATAATCAATTTTTACAAGATTTTAAAAACAGTAAATCAAAAGATTTAAGAGAGCTGATTATTTAAAACGTACACTTTTTTAATTGGAAGATCCTCTTAAAACGAAGCATCACACATAGTAATATTTTCAATTATAAGAAGTCTTTGAAAGAAAATGATTTCAAATTGTAAATCTGAACAAAGAAAAACGTTTTCAAGAATCGAGTTACTTTCAATTCGTAATAAAACTCATGTTTGCAGCTTGAATATAGAATTCTAAAAATACCTAAATCAGACTTCCCAACACACATATATAAATAACCATTAAAGCGCTCGTTTGTTTATTGTAAACAAGCTGGCACAAAGATTTTGTGTCGGTACATCATCGGCTTACAATTTCTGCGCATAACATTATTAGTTATTAAATGAATACGCTTTTAATTCCAATAAATTATCACATTTTACACAAAGCACATCCTGTATTATCTTTACATTATTTATTGCGCTGAGTAATAATTTTAGTTGAAGTATGTATATATTTTCAATTAAGATACTTTTACAAATAGAAGAAATTGGAATAACTTAAACATCTCACGGGAAGTTTAAAATTGCTCGATGAAACGATTGAACCCTAGAGTATAATTTCTGACGTGGCTAGTATTACGGCATGCAGAAGTTATGTCTACACCCGTGTCCCTGCAGTATCTTCGATTATAGCTTGTCTCAAGAGTAGACATCAACTCTTTGCAAACTCATTACAAGTTTTTTTTATTATTCTTTTTTAGTGAAATTAGTCGAAAGGTGTAAATTGTAACAGCTATTGCTCTAGGAGCAATGCTGGCTCGTTTTTAAATTATTTTTATCGAAAATTCGAACCTGACAAATAATCACGATGTTAGTCGATAAAAGAAAGCTCGATACGCTGTTACATAATAGTTACAGCTTCTTAAACAGAAAAAGAAATTAATTAAAAAAAAAAAAATACCAAATACTTACTGCAAGTAACAATTTTTAAACCATAATATACTCAACCATTCGGCGACGCAAATTAATTCCCACCGAGAGTCCGGTTCGCAAGGTCTAAATCGATCCGAGACGGAAAGAAACATTAGAAAATATTCATTCAGAATCGAGCTTGCTCGCAGCAGGCCGCAGCAGCCGCAAAGGCCGGCGGGCTGTGACGCCTCGATACGTACGCCGCTTAGCATTATAGCATTGTTTTATCGATGCGTTATACGGGTCGTGCATATACACATATATATATATCGTACATCTCTCCCGCTTTGCAGGCCTTGATTTATCGACTTAGCGGGAGGAGCGCGAGCCTTGCTTGGCCATGGCACTGGTAATGCTGCCGTGCGACCTGCCCTGGTGGTCGGCGGTGACGAAGCAGCTGGACAGGGCTGCCGCGGCCAGGGCCTCCGACGACCTCGTCGAGGCCATGCAGCGGCTGCACGACATGTGCAAGTGAGTACCTTTTCCTTTCTACATTGGATACGGATGATTTATGTTATGGGAATGGGGATTTGATTTATTGACTCTATGAGTTAAAGTCTGACAGATTTACAATTTTTATTATTTTTTAAAAGATCAATTTTTCGAAATTACTTGACGATTATATCTTAAAAAGTTTAATTTAAGTCCATATAGTACAAAATTATAAAATATATGAAGGTTAAAAATTTCAAAAATAAAATTTTTCTGAATGATTGATTTGATTGATTAAAAAACTTTGCAGCAATGTTAAGTCCATAAATGTAACATAAAACAAAGTAATGAAACTTTTATTTATTAATAAAACTTAATAAGTAAATGGAATGGAATGGAATATGTATTCTATAAGATTAATCATATTAAATCTATTGAATGTGAAAATCTTGTTAAAATCAATTCGCAATATATTGTTAAAGACTTAAATCCTTTTTAATGCACAACATTATCTTCTAAATTTAAAATCTATAGTATCTTTTTTTCTACTCTGTATGCTGCACCGACGTTTCATTTCTTTAATCTATTTTTAGTTTTAAAATAGAACCTAGAAATAGTCGCATATATAGGCAGAGCTCTTGACATTACAGTGAAAACTATTTAATTAAGGCTCCACCAACTTTTCAAAATATTTATATTAAAACCGTCCTCGCTTTTCAAACAAGTTTAATTTTCAATAGAAAAGTAACTCATAAAACTATTAAATTCCAATAATTCCAATAAGAGTACAGTTTCAAATTAATTTTCACCGCATCTTCAATATTACAACTTATCCTCTGACGTATTTTAATACGTTCACCCAATACCGCCCGGGAGAAAGAGCTTTACTACCAACAAAAACAAACGTCAATAGCGCATCTCGCACAATGCAAACTCGGGCAATACTGAAACTCACGTCGCTCCTTCCCGAAAGCTAATCCCCAATAATGATTTGTCATTTCGCCCGGACGTCTCCCTCTTCGCTTCCCCCGGCGGCATTACCGCCCCGTCGTACAGAATCGACTGCAGCGGGGAGAGGCGGAAGAGCCGAGGACAAAGGGCCGAACCGCGGGAGAGCAACAGGCGTGCCGCCGCTGCCGCTGCATAAAGAGAGCGATCGATCGGCGGCGCCTTGCGTGTCCGACCGGTGGCCGGCCGCTACTACTGGAAACGCCCGGCCTATTCTATATCCGGCCGCGTGATCTCAGCGCTCGGGTTATTTCGTCTGTCGGTGGGCCGAGGCGTATTTTTGGAAAGCCCGAGTTCCTCGAGTCGGCCCGAGATAGACGGAGAAAGCCGGAGGCGATTTGAGGTCTCACCGAAAGAGAGACACCTCCGACCTTCGCGCGAAGCGATATACTCTCCGCGCGGCTTTGCTCTTCCGCGTAAGGAAGGTGGCGGAGAGGCTTGGGCAAGCCGAAGCAGAGGGACTGGATCGACGAAAAGCAATTGTTTTAAGCTTCGTTCTGGTCCTTAGAATCGAATTAAGGATGAAACGTTCGAAATGGCGCTGAGTGGTTTTTTTTTTTCGCTTTTTGCGAGCTCGAGGACGTGATGTTTTTCCGATAAAAGCTTTTATCGAAGATTGAAACTTAATTTTAAAAATGGAGTTTACTATATACGCAAGCACCTGTATTTGTTTTCGTAAATTGGACAATTTTATTTCAGAGATTTCTCTTTTTGTATTAGAGCTTTTGCTTTCAAGATGAATGCTTTCTGCATTTCTGAAAATGAATAATAAAAAATATTTTAATAATACAGCAGGGAATATTACTTTTGAATGCACGATTGATTTAAGCATTTTTTCCCAAACTAAACTCAAAGCAAAAGGATAAAATAAATTTTTATAATTCTATCCGTTCCAATAAAAAAATTTTCACGATTTCGTTAATAATAACATGACATTGACCGTTTGCAATTTCAGCATTAGCTTAGATCCCGAAGAAGACGTGCAGGAGCCGGACCTCTTCGTCGGCCTAGCAAAGTACCTCGACGAAGACTTGACGCCCGCGGAGCGCGAACAGGTCTTCGCGAAGACGATACCTAGGATAGTAAGCGCGGCGAAAGCTCTAAAAACGCACAAACCTCCGCAGGGGCTACACTTTAGTTTGCAGCAGCAGGGTTAGTCATCGGCGATATTCAATCTCGATACAATAGAATTTCCGAGTGCGCCGTCGAAATTCAATTGCATCGCGGAAAATGAATCAGCTTTTTGCGTAGACGCAAGAATAAAGGCTCGAATCTCGTTATCTTTCCAGGAGACTCGATGGAGCACAGCTACGCGTTCGTGGCCTCCCTGATCGCCAACGCTTTCTTCTCCACGTACCCGAAGCGAACCGCGAAAACTCATCCCACTCTGAGGGACTTCAACTTTACGAACTTCTTCAAGCACCTCCACCTGTAAGTAGCTCCCAAAGCGGCGGCGATCTCGATGAGCAAAGGCTCTGACGATGATGTGTGTGTCGGTGAAAAAATTGCAGAAAGAGCCAGAAGGCGAAGCTGCGCGGCGTGTTCGAGTACTTCGACTACCTCGACAAGGGCGGCGAGGCCGCGCTCGAGGGCCACCTGCTGATCTCGCGGCAAGTGATGCTCTCGAGGCAGTGGCTGACGATCGAGGACTGGCTCGAGAGCGGCGCGCCCCTCTGCCCGCTGACGATCCGGCACGAGGGCAGGCTCGAGCGCGCCGAGCGCGAGCCCAAGCCGCCGATGCAGGTCTGCTTCTGCAGCCGCAGCATAGGCGACGGGGTCCTCGAGGCGGCCGCCACCCAAGAGACTATTCAAGTAAGTAAGTACACAATGCTTTTGTCTCTCTCTCCCTCTCTCTCTCTCTCTCTCACTTTCTCACTTTTGATACTCTGAGAATTTTATTTTATTTTGTCAGCATTTGTGTGATATTACTATAATTTTAATGAATAGACTTTATAATAGTATTATTAGTATCAAGATGCCTGAGATATCAGAATGTGATATTTTTACATATTTTTTTTAGCGTGCTCATTTTGTATTATGACACCTTTTGCACTCTATCTGTCTCTCCTTCTTTCTCTCTGTTGCGCTCTTTTCAACGTCTTTTGCCAGCTCGGGGCTCAACATTTTTTACTAATTTGATCTTTTCAATTTATTAATATTATCGTGATCGTCTTCTTTATAAATTACAGTTTGAAAATTAATTGCAGGTCAATATTTTATTTTACATTGTCATTCTTTGTACCCAAAGCAGATTCGAAAGGAACAATTTTACTTAAATATACGAAGCTCAAATAGTAAATTGATAGAAAAATTTTATCTAAAGACAGATTAAAAAAACTTGGAATTATTAAACTTTTCAAGGTGGCAACGCATCCTGAGCTACTCGCGGCAATGCTCTCCGTGGAGGCGCTAGAAGATAACGAGGCACTAATTGTCGAAGGCCTACGCCACATATCCAAGATACAAGATCCAAAGCACAGAGCTATTTTCGAAGTTATTCCCGAGCCAAACCCCGTAAGCTTGCAACATTTCGCTAATTACACTTTTCCAGTCACACCCTTGCTTCAAATAAACCGCTGAGGTAAATTCTGTCGCGGCCGCAGATAACTCTGTGCTGCATAGACGCCGAGGACTACTCGACTCTGCCGCTCGCCCAGTTCGAGGAGGACAACGTGTTGCGCGAATTGAACAAGTCCCTGCTCGGATTCAGGCAGCGTCGGCCGCCTCAGAGTCCGGTCGACGCGTCCGGGCAGAGGCTCGACGCCGAGGGCGAGAACAGCCCGACCACTAGGAGGCTGTCGCCGATCGGCGAAAGTTTCAGTAGCGCGTCGCCCGAGATTGAGGATCCTGCGAGGAAGAGTAACGTTAAAATCAACAGTACGGGAAGCCAAAGTAAGGTTTTTTATTGATTATCCATAAATCCTAATCTATATATATATATTATATTATTAAATAACTATGCGTTAAAAAGTCGTTAGTAAAATTATAAAATTATTGTTTTAATTTCATAAAATTTAGAAATGAAGGTATATTAATTAAAAACAATATTATTCAATAATATAGAGCTTTTCCAATTACAATGTTTGATATATCACTATAATAATGTAAGAGATCAATATTGTAATAATACAAGTAATACAAGAAATAAGAACTTAATTTTGCCAAAAATAACGAAAAAAGTAGCTACAAAAAATAGTTACTTTATAACCATAAAGACTTTCAATAATCTTCCAAAGGAATTGAAGACATACGGGAAAAAAGAATACATTAAAAGAAAACTTATAAAACACATGAGGCAAACGGAATATGAAATGTGGCCTTTATAAACTGATAAGTAAGATAAGGAACTAATAAGCGTGTTTATAACTGTTTATATTTTATGACACTAGTCACTACAGTATTTCTAATAATGTTGGATAATTATATATACCTTTGCGAATTTATTCAAATATACAAATGTCTATTTAGTTAAATTATATATTTTAGGTTTAAGATTTTTGTACCATTTCCTATGTACAGGCAATAATTAAATTGCCTCTATAGGGTGCCGTATGGCATTGTAATAAATGGTTTAAATAAATAAATTTCGCTGTTAAACTTGCAAGTGTAACAAAGATACGTATTTACCAAAGCTTCAGTGACGCCATCCAGTGAAACTGAAAGAACACGAGGTAACGGATCATCGACAAGAACTCCAAGTCCAGGTCAGCTGATGAAGATCAGCAGTGCAACCCGACGAAATCGCTTTATCGTACTGGGCTCCAGTGGCGAGGCGCTGCCCGTCACCCGTAAATCCATAGCTCAAAGTTCCATCTACAACAGCTGCAACAGCCAAAGCACCGATAGCTTCCACAGCGCCAAGGACACCATAGACGAAGAACCGGGTAAACTTGAAAAAATTAATAATTCTACATTATTTGTCCGTGCAACGCAAGCATTCACCAACGATAAACGTGTCGTCTCGTTAGAAATCGACGACGAGGACCAAAAGCAGTCGAAGCGTTATAGCACGCAGCTCGATACCCCGGAGAGGAGAGGAACGTTCGCCCAGAGGCTGAAGGAGGCACTGAGGCGGGAGAGCTCGGCGACGGGCACGTCGTCGAACGAGTCCGCGAGCGAGAGCAGCTACGCCGTCGGGATCAGCGTTGCCGGGAGTCAAGTGGTCGATCAAAATATAAAGTTCGTCATTATTTCATTGCACGTATTTATATACTTCTTCTCGACAAAGCAGCTTGTAACTAACGTCGTTGATGCAGAGTAAAACGAGGAGGTTCCAGGGGCTTCGTGCTCAGAGACGAGACTGTCGACGAAGAGTTCCTAAAGGAGTCGCTCGAGGCCGAGCAAAAGTGGCTGGGTAGATTTCGGCAAAGTCAGCCGGCGATGCTGCAGCGCAAGGAAACTGGCGCTAGCAGTAGATACAGCTTCAGTACCGAGTACAGTTCCGGTACGTGAAAAAAAAAATATCAATTAGTTGGCTTCTATTATTTATCTTTATCTATGCTATTAATTATTTTAAATTTATTTATTTATCCAGAGTGCATGAAAATACGTTACATATAGTTATAACCCTACAGAGAAAAATGATACATTCTTATATTATTTTAATTTAATTAATCTATTTAAAATACTCAAACTCAAAAAAGCACCTATTTTGTGCAGACCACTCAAATTAGTCAACAACGACCAATCGAAATATATCACTTCGCTCTTTAAAGACGAGAATTTCCTTTTCAGACTTCTGCTCCGAGCTGGAGGAGGTGTACGAGCAGCTGTCAAAGTGGCTGGACGAGCCGCTCTCGGCGACGAACGAGGCCCGCGAGCTGGACCCCCGGGACCGGGCGGTGGTGACGTTCGCGGGCTCGCTGCTGAAGCGCGCCCTGAGCGAGTCGTTCGCCGGGGTGCCGGTCCAGGAGGGCGAGCCCCAGCCCCTCTTCGACACGAGCGACGTCCACCAGAGGCACAAGCTCGCCCTCGCCGTGCGCAGCCTGAGCCTGGAGCTCGCCAGGCAGAAGAGCAGACGCCAGCCGTCGGTGAGTGTGTGCAGCAAAAGAAAGAAAAAGCACGCGGCGACGGAGTCGGATCCGGGATTATTTTTAGACGGCATTTTGCGGCGCTCGGCTATACGTCTCTCGCTCGTAAACAAGCCTTTTGTCACATGGAATTTGCGGGCCGGAAAAATCGATGCCGCTTCGGGACGCGCGGAGTAATGAGTTTGTTTTGATTTATTTATTTCGTTCGTATTACTGTACTGAATGTTCGGTGAATAGCAAATTTCGAGTTTTCAAAGATCGACTGGTGCTGGGATAAAAAACCTAAACGTGAAAAGTCTACTTTGAATCGGGTTTCTTGCGCGTATGGAATTTTTTCAAAACTCGGAAACGAATAAAATCATAAATTTTCGTGAAAAATAAATGTTGCTTTAATTTTTCAGCAGTACGAATTAATCAAAAGTTGGAATGAGAGACAGTAGTGAGAATCTATTTTTAAGAAGAAAAATTAGGCATTTATTCATCTTTACGAGTTTTCAAAGATTTTTTCGATTTTTTAATAAACTTCCGCATATTTTGTAGAATCTGTTTGTATTTAGTCAGTTTTTTAGATAACTGTTGATAGGTTCTAATTATAAAAGTATGAAAAATTTCACTTTTCAATTTAATTTAAACATTCAAAAATAAATTTTAGAATTAATACAATATATATTTTATATATTATACACTTTACACAGAAAATGGTCAAGATTAAGATGAATTCTTAAAATACACAAACATACTTTCCACTTGTATTCTATTATAGTTAATAAATATTTATGTACAATACACAAATATACACGAAATTTAACTATAATAATAAATAATACAACTAGTTTGCCGCATTTTAATGCTACATTAAAATTAAGACTAATAAAATAGTTATGCAAAAGAGTTTTTCTAATTAAATTTTTGTGCATTTGATAATCAGCAGTTTGATAATCATTAAATTATATATGTATGTGTTATAATCATTGTAGATAAATATTAATTGTTAAGAAGCAAGATCATACACCTAATATCATTAAACTAGGTGTCATCTATACGTGTACATCAAGTATACATGATCGCAAATCATTTTTAACACAAAAAAAATTCATTTGACGAATTAGCATTTTTACAAAAAATATCGATTTCACCAATATTTTATTAATTGCAATTTTATTTTATTGCAGTAAAGCAAATTTTAAAAAGTAACACGATTGTACGAAAATTCTTTGACAAAAAAATATAATAAAAATTATTTTGAAGATTTTACGTATATGAGAAACTTCCGAATGTAAATGTATAAAAAGAAAATCTTTTGAACCCTTTAATTTTTCATTTATCTCAATAAATTCGATTAAAAATCACGACGAGAAAAAAAAAGATTTTCAACTGCAAATTACGTTCGGAGCCTTTCCAAAGTTTTAAGCTTAAAATGCAAGGAACATGTCGAAAAAAATGGGCCTAATTATCAGGCCAACGATGGAGGATGCTCCCGGAATCACGATTCGGAGGACGAAGACGCGTTCGAGGACGCCCTAACCGGCGATCCGAAGCTGTTCCGCGACGCGAAGAACTCCCAGCGACGTAAGCTCATGGCCATCACCTTCACCTCCGAGGTGTTTCAGACGTTGTCCGAAGACGTGGCCACGATTCTTCTGCCCCCCAAGTCGCCAAAGACCGACAATGAACGCAAGAAGGTGCCGTCGATAAATAACTGTCCAACTGACTCGCTTCTCTGTTATACTCATTGTGAAATAACACTACCGGCGAATAACAACTGTCTTCTCTTCTGCTGCTGTTTTTTTTACTGTTGCTGCATATATATATAACTGGCTTCTAGTCTTTTTTTCTGGTCACTAATATACGTACATCGTTGTATCTTACACACGAAAACTACCTGTCTCTCGTTCTATCAATAGAGTATTGTTAATTCGTTCTGGTCTTGATCGGTATGACGCTCTTGCATATACGATCTTATCCTGTGTTTTATCTGTATGAATAATACTAAATCTTCACTTACGAACCGACCTTGAGTGATCATCAGCTCTAGATATGTAACGTAAAACACTATTTTAATTTTTTCCCGTGATTTTTAAATCTGTAAAAGAAATTAGCTATAAACTAAATATCTTAAGATTTCAGATATATTTTCAATCCACATATCCCCTGATTAAATTAGAATCCTGACAAATCGATACACGAAACTTATTCAGAAGTTCAGTTTGATTACCCTAAATTTTAATCAGTGTAGCCCTTATTTTTCCATACCTTTATAAAAAAGAAATAAAGTCCAGCGAATAAAAGCTGAAATTTTGAGGAAATTTAAACATTTTCAAAAATTGAATCGCAGGTCTCGAGGGACCACAGTCCGCACGACGGCGGCCTGCTCCCCGTGGCAACGGGCAACTGGGGTTGCGGCAAGCGGCTCAAAGGCGATCCACAGTTGAAACTTGTCATCCAATGGCTTGCGGCTTCCATGGCCGGTGTACCCCGATTGATTTACTACACCTTCGGGCACTCGACCCTAACGAAGGTAATTGAATTTATTAACAGCAATTCGTTTAAATTGGAGATGAATTGAATTATTATCAAGTAAACGGATTTTCGTGACTCCGCGCGTCTATTTTTTGTACTGACTAAAAGTTCAATCTAATTTTAAAACCGACGTCAAAAAGTACACTATAAATAAAGGATAGAAATTAGGAGATTCAATGAATCGTTGCCTGTTTAGGCGATTGACTTGCGTAAATAATAACTTTAATTGTTAATCATCGAATTGATTTTTAGCTGGACACAGTCAGCAGAGTCCTAACGGATCGCCAATGGTCAGTCGGCGATCTCGCAGCCGCGACTCTCAGGTTTTCCGTGCAGACGATCGAGGAAAGGCGGGAGGGTCGCAACAGCCTTTTCGAGGAGCTCATAGGCATGGACAAGCCAAGCCCTTAACCCGAAGAGATGCTCTGCGTTTTGGTGGATCTGATCGCCACCATGATCGAAGATGGCCTATCCGTGTAAAAAAAAAATGTCTCGCCAATCGCACAAATATATTACGAACAATTATTACGACTTTGTGAGGGAGAACGTTGCCAGGCGCGAAAGTGTTCGATTACTATAATCCTGGTTAAAATATATACGTGTAAAGAGGGTGTTTCAAAATCGGGAGAGGGCCGAAAGATATTTTTCTATGAGAGAGTTATTCAAATTTTAAAGTATTTTAAATAGACAACTCTTACAAGTACGTATAATGATGCAAGATATAAATATATAACGAATTCTCGATTAGAAAAGAATTTTAACACAAAAGTATAAAAAATAAAAAACCAAGTATTTGTGTAGTTTATAAAAAATATAAAGTAGGCAAAGATATCAGGGTTTTAACAAGTTTCAGAAAATTTTGGAAGTTGTGAACAATTTCTGTAGAAAGCAAACGAAAGTTCAGACAAATTCCTTTTGTATTTCAGAATTATTTTTAAAGATATAAATGTACACCCAATGTTCTTCTTATACTTTCAAATATTTTGTACACAATTTTTATACTAAAATATTTTCACCAGGAAAAATGTTGCAATTTGTACCAAAGTGTTTATATTTCATGCAATTTTAACCTCAGATGGTTTGAAATTAGAACACTTTTGGTTTAATTTTAATAATAATTTAAGAGATTTTTATAACAAATAATTTAGTTGAAGCGAACAAGTTTACTTATGTACGGATATTTATTTATTTTCTTCTATAAAATAGACATCATGTTTTAACATGAACAAAATTTTGATTCCAAATTTTGGAATTCTTTTAAATCGTAAAAAGCGGCGTACTTAAATGGATAACTTTAAAGGAGAGGATGCTTGGCGTCCGCTTTCGATTTCGATAAAACTTTGCAGGTGAATAGAACTCAAAAAGATATCTTACCCGTATTTTTCCTGCAAAGGCTGCAAATATCTAGGGGGGTGGCAATCACCCCATTTTAATAATTGATTCATGTTTTCCATGAATTTTTCTGAAAATTTACATACCTACGCTTTTGAGTCGCTGATTTTGAATCTGATGTCAAAATTTGCTATATCTGATCAAAAATATATTTACAAAAAAACTCATGTTTTGAATATTTTGCTATTTATCAGTTACAAGTTTAAAGTACGCTTCTTTAATTTGTTGAAGTACTTCAGTACAGTTATTGCATATAGCTTATTAACTTTTTTATCATCTCCTTCATTGACTTGTAATCACGATCGTTTCAATTGACGCCTTTACAGTTTTCAATCGTGAATGGCTTTGTTTTTCCGCTTGCCCTGAAGAATACCAAGTAGTAATACTTGATATTCTTATTTCCCCTAGATATTAATCTTTGCAGAAAAAAAGGGATAAAATATTTTTTTTGAGTTCTATTAACTTGCAAAGTTTTATCAAAATCGGACGCGGACGCCAAGTATTTTCTCCTTGTTAGCTTATTAGCTTGACCTGCATTCTCAAGCCTAACATGCACGAAATCGATAAATATAATTTGAATATGTGCAAGAAGTGATTCCAGGTTGAAATGCTTTTTGAATGCATTGCAGGTTTTATATGCATGGAACAATGTAAATGAAGAAAAACAACAGCAACTAAATAGTTTACGATGTTAAGACCAGAATATCCTTTAAGATATACTTATTCGAGATGACTTAATTGTAGCTCTATTGGTTTTAATTGAAAAACAATTTTAAACGTGTAATATAAAATAAAAATAATAGTTATCAAATGTAATCAGAATCACAAATCATGCTGGTGTAGCGACATATCAGCGTAGATCGATACAACAACAAAGATCTGCACAAAAACTTTTAATCTTATTAAAGTAAAGCCGCAACAAAGTAGAATGTAAAAAGAAAATAAATATGCTATAGATGAATTTTATCACTTTTCTCAAAAGTAAAAAATATAAAGAGAATACGAATTTAGAGAAATCTTACAATAATAACGTCAATCAAAATATTAACGAATTTACCTAAACAAAAAGAGAAAAAATAAAAAAAAACTTCAAATTAAAAAATGATACACATTATTTTATCCTCAATATTTGCAATAAATTAAAGAAGCACAATTATGTACGCTATATTTTGTACAGTCATATTGAATTAAGTTGTACATTCAAAGAATTAGATTTTTAGATGAAAATTTTTAGAAAATGAGCATTTTTTATCAAATAAAGAGAAAAGTAAGTGATAAAAAAGTATAAAGGCAGAAATGCTTGTTACATTGCTTTTTGTAAAATCTACATCAATGATTCGGGTTTTCAACCAAACCAAAAGAACAAGAAAAAATAAAGAAAAAAATAAACGTAATTTATACGCTTTTGTAGATCAATGATGTAAAGGAATGTAGAAACACTTTAGAAAGATCGATGTTATGGTCTACTGAGTGAGAGATATTGGTAAATGTGCCAATTAAAATGAGGTCTTCCAAAAAAGGTAGCTCGAGCGAAGTATTGATAACATAATATTACGGATTGCAATTGTGTTTCCATATTGTAAATATATACTAAAGGCGAATAGGAAGTGCAATGACTCGATTTATCTACATAAGGAAAGGCAAAATGCATAGAATGTAAACAATCTGTACTAGGCGATGTTAATAAATTTCTATGACATTTAACAAATTTTTTTCGCTTGAATTTTATTTTAGAAGTTTAAAAATTAAAAGGATTCTTTAATACGATTTATGTGTAATATTTATTGTAAATGTTTAAAATATGAACATTTATATATTTTTGCACGATTGATTTATTCAATACTTTTTAGCTTATACTTTTTTGCATGCATATAGAATGTAATAGTATGCAAAGTCAGACAAAAATGATACAAATGAAAATAAAAAAAAATTAATTAAGAATTCTAATAAACAAAAATAAATGATAATTTTATATTAGTTTAGAAAGTAAAACTATTTTTATACAAAAGAATCTGTGATTAGTTTTCCTGCAAAATTTTTACAAGTTCTAAAACTGCAACTTTTGAATTTGAGTCACCTTAAAATGCATCTAATGAAAAGAGACTTTAAACAGTAAATCACAGCTTTTATTTAATATCACATTTTTATAGTTTTTTTTCTATTTTTTTCTCTTAGTATTTTAAAATCGTATAAATTTACCACATGCTATTTTCAAAGTGGTTTAGCATACACATAGCTGAACTTGGTTGTAGAAAAATTACTGCTGACGTCCGAGTAGATCACTCTTGTCAACCTTTTTAAATTAAATAATGAAAGAAATTTGATTTTCTTATTAGAACTTATTAGTCCTGAGGTGATGGCAATTAGCATACAGTCGTAGTAAAAAAAACAAGAGAATTGAAAAAATAAAACTAAGTAGTATATTAATCTATCAAAAGAAAAGATTCCGTACACGACGTGCGGCACCTTGTCTCTCATACAGAATGTTAAACTTGTGAACAAATTGATTTGTGTCATTGCAACCTTTGGTAATGATTCCAAGATACGTCATAAGGCCAAAATCATTGCATTGCTAAAAAAATTTATTTAATTAGTAATAATAAAATATTTAATTTCAACTACATAAAACGGTAAAAAAAATTTCGACATTTTCCATGAATATTATGATTTGACTTACATTATAAAAATCAGCTTTGAACTTTGGACTATTTAATACTGGCAAACGATGACTTAGGGAGCAAGCAGCTCTTAAAACATCATGATTTCCTTGTAATTCTCCACTTTGCACAGCTTCAACGTACCTTAAAACCAATTTAACTCTGGAGTATAACATTTTTATAGCACTATGCTGAGCTATCAAATGTTCTGCAACTGTAAAAGAGATTCATATTTAAAAATTTATGTGTAACTATAAAATAGATACATTTTTTATCAATTAAACAAAACTTAATTTAACAGAGAAAAAATATTACCTAATGAACTTTCCCCTTGATCATTAGTGCACATTCTTGCCACGTGATCAACTCCAATCCTTTCTGCCTCTTCAGTAGCTAATGTATAAGTTAATGGAACAAACAACATAGTAGCTTCACCATTAACTAAATCTATTACTGATTCATATATAGATACTGGTAATTGCTAAAATATAAATAATTATTTCAAGTTAAATATAATTAATAAAAATTATCAAGCAACTTTCTCACATTCACTTACATCTGTGCTTTTAGGCCGTGGATCAAGTTTCAACATAACTGGACTTTCATTAATTTCACATATTTGCTTGTGAACTTTTATATCTTTCTCAGTTGGCAGACCACCAGTGGTGTACCAGCCAAGAAAATCCATGTCACTAAACACTTGCTTGAACTGTTGTTCCTTTGTATCGTAATATTCTCTATCAATTATAACATCATTATCTGTAATCACCTGAACTAACTCAAATGAATTCATAATCTCAATGTTTCGTCCTTTCTGCTTTCCAATCAATGCTCCGTAAACTGAAAGACATATAAAGCAATTAAAAAATTATATCACAATTTCTTTTATTTTTATTTTTTATATCTATCGATACACAAGTGCTAATAGAAAAATTTGCTTCACCAGGTTCATCTCTGCCTTTCTGTGCTCTCTTCCTGGTCCAATGCTCACTAACATTCATAATTACTAAGGGATGAAGACTAATTGAAACAGAGCCTACGCTTCCCGAGGAGGCCATGACTCGGGGATTGTTAGTTCCAGCAGCTGCATCGCCTTCGTTGGTGCCGACTTCCACAGTTACCTCCATCGACGCCTCCTGGGCGTCGGTTGATGCGGCGACCAACCCCGCGGCATTACCCACGTCCACCTCCATTTCGTTGGACTGTTGTTGCTTCTCGCTCATTTTTTCTCAATTACTTTTCTTACAAAAAAATCTTACAAAAAACTGAATGATTTTCTTGAACAGATAGATTTAAGGTTATGACCTTATAAACGTCGCAAACAAGTACAGCAACCAGCACTAGCAGCAGGCAGCAAGTACTACCCAAACATAAAAGATCCGTAAAGTAGGTTAGGTCAGGGGCAGGCAATTACTCGATACAAAAGTGCGCGATATTCAAATTGTTGAAAGAATAGATACTATTTTATAAACGTGCTATTATACATGTACAATTCGAGTTTTTACCACAAAATTAATTATCTCTTCAAAATTAATTAAAAAATTTCATTAAATTTTTTATATTACTATACTTCATTGTATTAATACAAAAAAGTATTTTTTTGATTTATTAAGAAAAACAATAATCATTGCAGTTTAAATTTTTATGTTTATTCGCAAATATGTGTATTTTATAACAGTTTTCAATTTTAAATCTTTTTTACTGGACTGATTGAAAATTCCCCGAGTAAATTAATATTGCCTTGCAGTATGAATTTACTAGGGAAATTAAAAAAACCGTGCCAATTCATTGGCACTTAGGTCCGAATTTATAGTCGTTTCTCCGCACTCAGAACTCAGCTCTTGATACTCAATTCTTTGTTCTCAAGGAAGCGCGTCAATTATTATATTTAAAATATTTAAATAAATGTCAAGATAAGTGATAACTATGAAAAGGTAAGTTTTAAGATTATATAAATAATTAAATAATTAATTATTAATAATAAATAAGATCAATAATATATATTATTATATTAATTTATATTAATTATATTAACAAATAATCATACAATTTTTTATTAATTTTAGTTTGCTGAATTCCCAAACAGTAGTAGGCTAAAATTTTCTGATACTGAGAAGCAAGTGTTATTATCTTTGGTCGAAGAAGTAAGAGATGTTATTGAAAATCCGAAAACTGATAGTTCATCGAAGGAGGTGAAACACAATGCTTGGCAGTTGATTGCTGAAGAATATGCTGTTAATTCAGCAGATTATGGTATTTTCGTCCAGAGAACTGCAGATCAGTTAAAAAGATGCTGGGAAAATTTAAAGCATAAGTAAATGTTTTAATATTTGTGTATAACTTTATTTAAATCACTTGTTTTTATTTTATGTTAATTGAAATGTTAAGATACAGGAAAGCCGATTCAGAAGAAAAGCAATACATGCTAAAAATTGGAGGTGGTTCTTCAATGCCACAAAATCCTGAAGAAAACTTTCATGAGCAAGTGCGGAAAATAGCTCCACACATTAATTTGACTCTTGAAAATCCTTATGTACAGTGACAGTGTACTAGTCAATTAGAAGGTATGATTGAGAAATTTTATTTTTAAAAAATTAAAAAATTGTAAAAACTTCTTATAGCATTGAAATTATAATGAAATACCCTATTTTGATTAAAATGTACCTTCTTTGGTCGAGTGTTTCATGACTTTATGAAAATTAATGAAAAATTTTCTTTGTCTCGAAATAAAGTTCCAATGCAATTTAAATCTTAATTCCTCTGCACATCAAGCAAATAAATTGAACGCCGCAATAGCTTTTGCAGCACTATTTATTATTTCAAAATTAAACTCTCAATCCCGCAAAAAAAATTTGTCATTCATCGCCCTAATCATTCGCAACTGAATTAAAATAAATTAAATTAACTTCAACTGTATTAATATCTTCTAAATGAGTTAAGAAAGGTATAATTTTTAATGTACTAATCGAAAGAGGATTAAATTTCCTTTCATTTGGTCTGTTTTTTATTCAAATCTTATATTTAGAACTACAAGAAAAATTGACATAAACGTAAAATTTTTACGCTTTGCCATTACCGCCTGTGTTATAGTATCAAACTTTGAAATTCGTTATTTAACAAATAACATTTATAAGGATACTTGAAATTTGTACAGCTGTTAAAGGGTTACACAAGCAACACTTTTAAAGAGAAAAAAAATTCCCAATTCAGAATGAATTCTGATCAGATCCTAAAAAATTTTCCACACGGGAAGTAACGATCCTGCCTTCCAATTTTTTTTACCACTAAGTTGAAAAATTGGTCTCCCCAGTCTTTTTGTGTTCCATAGAAATCCTTATGGCAGAAAACCATTACAGCGGAGTATCTCGCCATCACCGCTTAAACAAATTTTGGGATATAGTTCTGGAGCTCTACCACCGCAATATTCTGATTCTGGTTCTTTATCTTCCAGAGTCGATATATTATAAGAATAAATATTATTATTTTCATAATAATGTGAATTATAGAAGAAACTAGATTCTCGTAAACCCCAATTTTTTCATTGAACAAATCCTTTTTGGGTTGGGGATTTCTTCTGTTAATTTGTCTTATATCCCATGCTTTTATATATGTCTTGTCTTGAACAAGAAAATAAAGTTTCTGGTTGGACTTCGTCTCTGTCTTTTGGCCGTTTCCGTCCTTTGCCTTTTGCAATTTTCCCGTTTTCTTCCAACAGCGATTTCGCCTGGCTGGCGCTTCAAAATCTAACTGAACTTGCTCTTTGCTTCTCCTGTACTTTTTATTTCAAAGTCTTCTTATCGCAGCTTTTGTTTCGTGCCGCTCTTCTCCGTATCTCGCTCATAATTTCTTCTTAATTCTCAGGCACTTTCGTCGTTCCGTGCAGATTCGGATTCCTACTTGAAATACACGGAGACGAGGTTCGCATTTTGCGCTCCGTGGCCTCGCATGCTCAAAGCCTGGTTGTTTCTTTGTTACCGCTTTGATTTCTTCCGTCTCTCTACCCTTTACAATCTTTTTTATAAATCCTGAATATAATGTTTTACATCGTTATATATATATATATATATTTTTTTTTTTCTTTATATATTTATTTCTCTCTTTCTCTTTACGAAATCTAAAAAATATTTATTTTTTTATTTAGTTTTAATTATTTTTATTTGCTTTCTCTCTATTGTATTACTTTATTTGGTAAATGAACATTCATACGTTCATTACAATTGAAAATTTGCGATAAAACAAAAAGAAATAAACTAAACAAAAAAATGTTCTTTTTGCCGCCATCACAAAAGATGCAAATCCGTTCAGTAGAAACTGAGATCCAGGTGTATTACTCACACAGACACACATCCATACAGACATTTTTCAAAAACCATTTATTCTTGTTCCTGACACCTTAAAATGCAATTATAACATACAACATTTGAGGAACCCCAAAACTTACTATCACAACGCTTCCTCTAGGAAAATATGTACGCGGTGACATTATGGACAACATGACATTAAGCAAATTGATAAAGTAGTCGATAATTATATACAAAATATTTGAATGAACAAAAGAAAATAACATTTTTTATAAATAGATCCAATAACTGTTTTAATAACGTAGGTGGACGTGTTTCTTGTCAAAATTATTTTTCAAATTACACATTTAGAAGCACATTTACCATATTGCATAAGGATCATCATAGCTCAAAACTTCTAATGCGTTTTCCGAATTCACTTTCTTCCATTTATGTTATTCTGTTACAAGGAAATATTGTGGATAACTTGAATTTTCCAGCGTCAGCAGCCGCATGCAGAAACTCAAATTTTCCGTCTTTCTGCTTTCCTTTAATATAATGGCTGGTTCAATCAACGTTATACTTGGCGTGTGTATAATAAATTAACGGTCGCTTCTGCGTTGTTGAAGAATATCTGCACCTAAATTACAGAAACAAGTGTATAATGTCGACTTGCAGACCTGAAGGAACACTTACTCGATAGTAAACGATATTTTTCAATACACTGTGCCTAAAGTACACGTTTTCGATACTCTACTTTCGCTCCCATTAATAAAAAATAATGAATTTATTGGAGGAAACTAAAGAGGAACATTCGTTTATTTTCGTGTTGCCAATGAAATTATTGGCAACACGACAATAAACGAATTAATATAAATTTTGATAATTATACAAGCAAAACAATAAACCTTTCTTGCCTGTTATAATAAAGTTAGTGGTATATTTTCACTATTAATTTTCAAATTACTCGATTAAAAACACATTAATCACTTGTACAAGGATCATAACTCAAAACTTCTAATGCATTTTCCGAATTCACTTTCTTCCATTTATGTTATTCGGATAGAAGAAAACTATACCAAATCTATTACGGGGTCTACAAAAGTGAAAACAGGGACTACCTATTGTGGATAACTCGAATTTTCCAGTGTCAGCAGCTAGATGCAGAAACTCAGACTTTCCGTCTTTCTGTTATCCTAATACATATGAAGATCTAACATACACGTGGCGTGTTTCAAAAAATTGATTCTCGCACGAGTATGAATTCGTCGCCCAATTAAAGCGCAAATCCTAATTACACGAATCGATAGTCAACTTTTGCTTGTAGTAAAAGATATTCTTCAACACATTGTGCCTAAAGTACAAGTTTTCAATACTCGTTTTTCGTTCGCATTATTTAAAAATAATAAATTTATTGGAGGAAACAGGAAAATGTACGCAATGAAATTATTGGCACTATAACAGTAAATGAATTAATATAACTGCTGATAAATATTATACATAAGTAAAACAATAAATTAATTCTTATATGTCTTAACCTTTGAGCGCCGGGGTTTTGAAAAATTTGCAAATCTCATTTTTTTATAGAAATGTGATCTTAGGTCCCTAAGTTAGGACCAAACTAAGTTAAGATGTTGGCGAGTCAGACCGCTTATGCCTAGAGGTGTATCCTGGCCCGGTACGGTAATGCCAAATGTTAAAATTTTCAAAATTTGAAAAAAACATTCAATTGCACTATTTTTTTGTTTTTATCATTTAGGATTTGCGCTTTAATTGGGCGACGAATTCATACTCGTGCGAGAATCAATTTTTTGAAACACGCCACATGTATGTTAGATCTTCATATGTATTAGGAAAGTAGAAACACGGAAAATCTGAGTTTCTGCATCTGGCTGCTGACACTGGAAAATTCGAGTTATCCGCAATAGGTAGTCCCTGCTTTGACTTTTGTAGACCCCGTAAAGATTTAGTATAGTTTTCTTCTACCCGAATAACATAAATGGAAGAAAGTGAATTCGGAAAATGCATTAGAAGTTTTGAGTTACGATCCTTGCACACGTGATTAATGTATTTTTAATCGAGCAATTTCAAAATTAATAATAAAAATATACTAATAAATTTATTATATCATGTAAGAATGATTTATTGTTTTGCTTACGTATAATTATCAACATTTATAATAATTCCTTTATTGTTGTGTTTCCAATAATTTCATTGCGTACATTTCTGCGTTTCTTCCAATAAATTCATTATTTATTATTAATACGAGCGAAAATAGAGTGTCGAAAACGTATATTTTACGCACAGAGTATTGAACAATACCGTTTACTAATGCGAAAATTGATTCAGGTAGCGTGTGCTCCTTCAGCTGTGTACAAGGCGACATTAGAAACTTGTTTCTGTAATTTAGCTTGCCAATTCTTTCCCTGCCTAGGGGCGTAATATACTAATACGCACGCCATGTATAACTTTGATCGAACCAGCCATTATATTAAACGAAAGCAGAAAGACGGAAAATCTGAGTTTCTGCATCTGGCTACTGACACTGGAAAATTCGAGTTATCCACAATAGGTAGTCCCTGCTTTGACTTTTGTAGACCCCGTAAAGATTTAGTTTTCTTCTACCCGAATAACATAAATGGAAGAAAGTGAATTCGGAAAATGAATTAGAAGTTTTGAGTTACGATCCTTGCACACGTGATTAATGTGTTTTTAATCGAGTAATTTGAAAATTAATAGTAAAAATATACCACTAACTTTATTATAACATGTAAGGATGACTTATTGTTTTGCTTACGTATAATAATTATCAACATTTATAATAATTCATTTATTGTTATGTTTCGAATAATTTCATTGCGTACATTTTCCTGTTTCCTCCAATAAATTCATTATTTTTAAATAATAAGAACGAAAAAAGAATATCGAAAACATGTACTTTACGCACAATGTGGTGAAGAGTATCTTTTACTACAAACGAAAGTTGACTCGATTCGTGTAATTATATTTATGTTTTATCTGGTCAAATAAAAAAAATAATAATAATGAGTAAAATTTTGTTACGCCTCTAGGCATTTTCCGGCGCTCTAAAGGTTAATAAAGTTAGCGGTCTTTCTTGTCACTATTATTTTTCAAATTACTCCATTAAAAACACATTTATCATTTGCATGCGGATCATAGCTTCTAATGTATTTTCCGAATTCACTTTCTTCCATTTATGTTATTCGGTTAGAAGAAAACTATACTAAATCTTTACGGGGTCTACAAAAGTCAAAGCAGGGACTACCTATTGTGGATAACTCGAATTTTCCAGTGTCAGTAGCCAGATGCAGAAACTCAGATTTTCCGTGTTTCTACTTTCCTAATACATATGAAGATCTAACATACACGTGGTGTGTTTCAAAAATCTGAAAGTTATACTTAGCGTGCCTATAATAAAGTAACTGTCGCTTCTACGTTTTTGAAGAATATCAGCACCTAAATTACAGAAACAAGTTAATGTCGACTTGTAAATCTGAAGGAGCCCTCACTTGAATCAATTTTCGTTTATAGTAAACGATTCTTCAATTCTGATAATTATTATACATATATAAGCAAAACAATAAATTATTCTTTCATGTTATACACAAGTCAAGTGAGTGATTTAAACCAATCAATTACACTTTGCTGGAATAAGAGGTAATACATATACTTTTAATACATTTGTTGTTTTATACCAGGATAACGTATAAGATTGAAATAAAAATTTTTATTTAATTTCTGGTGCAATTTTATATTAGTATATAGTGGTACATAAGGTGGTTGAAAAATTTATTAAATGCAAGACAAAAAAGTGAAAAATAAAAATTTGTACAATTTATAAGAATGTTTTTATTTATTTAATGTAGATAAAAAATATCTTAATCTAAATGTTTATTGATCCAACTTATTTTATCGCATACAGCTAGATATTGTTTTCTTGGATAGATATTTTTTTTTTAATAACGTCAGTAGCATAAAGTTAATTTTTTCTTGTAAAATATATTAAAAAAAAATCAATATCCATAATTTTTATAGGCCATTTTCACAAATCAGCCAACTAGGAAGAAAAAATAAAATCTTTTATGACTCTCTACGGTTTTTATTAGCTTTTTAAATATTTAATTATTATTTCACTAAGTATATGTCAAGCTGTTTTAATTAATAATGAAATAGCTATAAAATAGAATTATGTTTAATTTAAATAGAAGCGTTAAATCATTTTTTAAAAAAACGATGTGTCTTTAAAAAATGAATTTTGGAAAAACGATACTTTACAGAAAAACGATGAACCGTTAATTCAGTTAAAAAGGTTATCAGCGCAATCGAGTAACTAATAAATAAAAAGTAAAAGCTGTAATATAATTCTTCGAAGGTAAACATTCTAGCGCTCCGCTGATTGGCGAAATAATTTTTTCTCGCGCTGAACTCTTTAATTTCTTTCATAAAAAACTTGGTGATGCCAGTTTCCAAAAGCCTTTTGTACATCAAATTTATCTTGTAATACAAGGGCCAATCCTCGCGGACCAAAAGTGCCAGGTACTTGTCGTGCGAACTTGATTTTGAGACGTGCAGCATGTCGCTTTCTGGATCGGACAAGTTGACGCTAAATTTCATGATTGTGCAATCTTCTAAACATGCTACGTTGTCCATTGTCTTAAGATGATTCACGAACCATTAATTTTTTTTACTTAGCTTTTATCATAAAATAATTTAATGCAAAGCAGAGGAACAAGCAATAGACGAGCATTAATTTACAGAGTTATATAATTTTTTGTTGTCCATTGTCTTAAGATAATTTACGAACTATTAACTGTTTGTGATTATTAATATCTGCAGTAAAATAATCTAATACAAATTAGCAGAGCTAAGTAAAAGATGAACATTGACTTATAGAAAGAGCTAAGGAAATTATAATTTTTATATTAAATCAAATAAAATGCGTATCAAATATAGATTATATAAGTTAAACTTAATGTTTTTAATAATTCACTTTTTATCCTTAATTTGTATAATGTGCACTAACAGGTTGAGATACGCGCGGATTTTAGTTGTAATTTCGGGATTTGTTTTCTAATGATAAAATATGATGGAAGTCGCGTTCATTCATCAGTTGAATTTTTGATTTGCTACAACTTTTAATTTGACTTCACCTTTATTTCAAATGGAATTAATTATTGTTAGAATACTCTTCAATTTTTCATCGAGCCTATTCGTTAAGCCTAACATCTTTTAAAAAATTAATTCTCAAACCAAATCCCAAATCTCAAAGTTCCCAAAAAATCCATAACCCACGCGTCGCGTATATCTCCTGTAAGTATAAAACAATAATACATTCTACGAGGAATTTCGATAATACCTTGACTTTATCAATGCAGTCGAGTAAGCTTCCTCTAGGCCGCAGCCGACCCTTCATTCTAACAGCTTCCTCAGCAATATGCTGATTCAAATAATCCTCACTGTGAACTTGATGCTCAGATCTGCCCAGGTCTTCTATCGAATCGACGGTTGGCCAGTAGCTCGGCACAGTCAGTAACGAATTCAATTTCGTCTGAAGAGCCAAACTGAGCAGCATGAAAATCATGACGAACCAGATGAAGAGCACCCTCTCGGATCTCATGCGCGGTCGATAGAGCGCCGAGGCTCCGGTGAGCATCCGTAGGACGTCGAGGATGACGCTGTGCCGGGAGCGCTGGAAAAATCGGCTCAGACTCGCCATGGAGATCAGGAGGATCGAGGTGACGAGCAGGAAGAACTGGGGGGTCAGAATTTTCGACACGTGCTCGAGGATGGAGATCTCGACTTTGCGGCTGACGATGCAGATCCCCGAGGTCGAGAACATGCTCAGCTCGTTGCGCCAGATGTCACGGCGATACTCGACGTTCATCCCCATGTCGCATCTGCGGATTGCGTTTTTTTAACTTATATCGAGATGTAAATTCAAAGGATTTAAAGACTTGAGCAAAATTTATAATGCTTTTGTATAATAGAAATTCTAGAATCTTAAAAATTTTAATGGATAATATCAGAATTACCTTCCAAGCAGAATATCGGAGGTGACGGAATGAGAAATAGTGGGTTTTCCTTGAGGATCAATTATTCCACGTGATTTAAGGATTTTAACAGTAGGGCGCATTTCCAGCTTTGATACAATATTTTGGATAATTGCCACGGTTACACTTCTTACTTTCAAAGGTTTTTTGAGATCGATAGTAGCAAATCGTGGTATTGGTAAAACGCACAATGTCACTGGCTGCGTTTTAACTTTCGTGGTCTTGTCGAAAATTAAGTCTTTGCATTGGCTGTTATCTTATAATGTAAAAAAATGGAATTTAAAACGATCGATAATAAAATACCTTTATTCATTATCTATATCATGCATGTACTTACTTAAAAATAGTTGCTGATGCGATTGCTTGAATAATGTAGAATTTCTCATTCCGTCTTTTAGAATACTTACGAATTCCCAATCACTGGGTGCACCATCGTTGTATGGATTGAGCGTGTAAAAGTTAATACGAGAATCGGGTGATGTACAAATGCACAGAGCATTAATGACATTGAAAGCGAAAGCCGTTTGCAAAAACTGATGTGCTTTCTCGCAATTTTCATTGGTGCCAATGAGAAAAATCCCCGTAGCTTTCCACCACGTTGATTTTCTGAGTTGTTCGAGTAATAAAGGTAACGATGCTAAGTTATTTTCGTAAATCAGAAAAATGTTTGCTGGCAAAGGTTTAGAAATCACGTCGATCAATTCTAATTTGAAAACATTTCGATTTCTTGTGTAATAATTTGCCTTTCTCAACTCGGAAAGGCCAACTAAAGCGATGTTTGAAAAAAGTATTTCATAATTCTTTATATCGCTGTTGCTCCAATCCCCAGCCAAAACTATCGGTCCAATTGTATCTGCATAACATTGCTGCAAAATACTTACCTTGAGGACAGAATCCAAAAGATCGCATATATTAGTATTCATGGCCCTGGTAGAAATAGAAAACATTTCTTACCTAGGAAATAGGTAGTATAAAATAAGATTGGGTAGCAACGAGCTAAC
>JAWWEO010000045.1:17330807-17353487 GCA_035582975.1 Ormyrus labotus | reverse complement strand
GACCTATTAAATAGCCACGGGACTTATCTATTAACTATTTTTCTGGCCATTTTCAATGCTGGAAATTCTACCAGGGGGGTTTAATAAATTAAAAAATTTTTAAGTTCATACCGAAGTAGAGATGAAAAACTCGAAAGAGTCATTTTTTTCCAGATTAATAATGCTTTGATGATTGAAAGTCATTATTGATTTTATATAAAAAAATATGAACCACGTGATTGCTTTCATTATTCAATTTAACAATATAAAAAGAATTAATTTTTTTGAATACTTTCCGGTACCTTCTAAACTCTTCTGCTTAAAGTTGAGTTTTTATAAATGTATAGATGCATGCTTTATGCATGCTTTATGATTTTATTTATGACTTTTTTAGGACCTATGAATTGGCAATTAAAAGTTAAAATTTTCTGGACTGATAAATTAATGATGAAGTTACAATTATTTTTTTTTACTATGGTCTTAATTATTATTTTTAAATTTTTTATACTAAATAGTACTTATAATATTATTTATCAATTTTAATATTTATGAGAAAAATATCGTTAAAAGAAGTTAACGTTATTTACTACAATTTTTATTTTCGCGCTTATTTTTAATCTCAAACCAATTATTTTTGAATTTAAATAAAATTGCATGATAATTAAAGAATAATCAAAATTTAATAAATATAAAAACAATATTTAATTAGTTTTATTAATATTAATATGAACAAAAATATAAAATATAAGTAATATTTAATGTAAACTATATTACTATATATGTAAACTATATTACTTAACTTACAAGTTAGTTATTTTTAAAGTTGTTTTGATACAGTCTGTAACTTTAAATAAGCTATAGTATATGACAACTGCAACCTTAACTATAGATGTGTGTGACCGAAAGCAAACACGCAGACGTGTTGAAATTCGACACATTGTGTTGGTACCTTTTCGTTTTTCTGCATAACGTTGAATCGCGTATGGATAATACGCGAGTGTGGGTAAACGGTTTAAAGTTTATAAGATTTTTAATTTCCTCTGACTGAAAGCAGGAAAGAAACAAAACAAATTACGTACTTTTATACATAAATACATCTTGATAACCGTTTTGATCCTGGAATGCATTGGGAAACAAAGGTTTGAATGTTTTCTTGACATCCTTACAAAAAAAGGACCAAGGAAGAAAACTAGTAAACGTATATCAATGGCTGCACTTTTCAATAAATAAAAAGCCGTCGGCATATTTTCAAGGTGAGTTTATGAACACATCCCTATGGTTACGCATTATTTTTTTAACCGTCAAGTCCACAGACGCGAAAAAAACACGTTTTGTAGGTTAGTCCGTACCCGTCCTAAAAAAGCCGGATGATCAACTGCGTAAGTGAGGTCAAAATAGGAATATTCCAGTATTTGATTAAATAAACAACTTGGAAGAAGATTTTTATAAACTGGTTGTGTACTTGTTTTACTCGATACCTTGGAACTCATTGTTGAAGGTGGTTGAAGGTTATGTATATTTTCTGCTTTAGTTCCTGGTAAAAATCAAGAAAAAATGATTAACAAAGTCGCACAACTCTCGAATTTGAAAAGTGTGCTTCGAGACTTTCCTAAAAGTATGAAATTTTGTTTTGCATATGGATCTGGAGTTTTTGAACAGAGAAGTAGTGACCCATCATCTAGCATGCTAGATCTAATATTTGTAGTTCGCAATCCTTATCAGTGGCATGCAGATAATATGAAAATTAATCCAACTCATTATGCTCAACCTTTGCGTGTTTTTGGCCATAAAGCTGTTGCAAAATTTCAAGAATCTTGGGGAGCTGGAGTATATTATAATACACTTATTAAAACTTCAGAAGGAAGAAATATTAAATATGGAGTGGTTTCAGAAATATCTTTAGTTGAAGATTTACTTGACTGGAATGTTTTGTATTTAGCAGGAAGATTACACAAACCTGTAGAGGTTATTGTAGAACCAGATGAGAATTCTCAATTAAGAACTGCTTTAATCCAAAATTTACATTCTGCTATTCATGCAGCATTACTTTTATTACCAGAGCATTTTAGTGAAATAGAGTTTTATAAAACTATTGCATCTTTATCTTATAATGGTGATTTTCGGATGACTTTTGGAGAAGACAAGGGCAAAGTGGATAATATTGTAGTTCCCCAAATACAATATTTTCGAGACCTCTATGCTCCGATATTAAAACACTTTGATCAATATATAGATATACCAAAGACTAGCAACAATTCTCCTAAAAATACGTGTCGACAAGATCTTAGTCCAGAGACAAAAATACATCATTTAAATCAATTACCAAGAACACCTCAAGTTAAATTAGTTAGAACTTGGTCTCAAGGTCCAAGGTCAAAGGATACAGAAGATTGTTTAAGAGCTATAGCACACGATCCTGATTCAAGTGAACTTTTAGATCAATGTTTGAGGGACATTGTGTGGAAATCCAGTGTATCACAAGGTCTAAAAGGCATTGTTACAGCAGGTGTTACAAAATCTGTTTTATACAGTGGAGCAAAAATCCTTAAAATGATGAAATCATCTAATGAAGTAAAATCTTTACCAGCATTTGGTACTAAATTACAGAAAAATGCTGCAAAGAAAAATCAATTGTGAAAGATGATAGTCAAATTAAGTGAAAAAAAGTGAATTGCATAAAATTTAATAGTAGTGAATAAAAATTATAAACTTGTTATTAATTGTCTTTTTATTGTTTGTTTTTAATAAAGTGTACAGTTATCTATAAAAGTTTTCATATTTAATTTATAATGTCATAAGATATTTTTTAAATTTAGTTTTTATTTTAGTGTACTTAAATAACTTAATCATCTGTAATTTATAAATTTAAGTTTTTTTAAATCACAAAATATAATAATTTTTAACTCTAGAACATCATAGTATCATCAAATTTATAAATTTTTACTAATTTTAGAATTTAATTACCTTTGCCAGTAATCTATTTATTTTAAAATTTAAAAACTATTTTTAAGGCGAAATACAAACATTTTTTTATTTTCAGACTTGTAAATAATTTAGAAAATGGATTCGGATTCCGAAAGTCAGGACAGTGACGACGGACGAAGATTTCGCTTTGAAACGACGCGAAAAGACTCAGCTGCAAGACCACAACCCAAGGCAAAAGCTTCATCAGAATTCAACAGACGATCAAATAGACGATCCAGATCACGATCTAAGGACCGAACTTCTCGAGACGACAGGGACAGAAGTTCTCGAGACGATCGATCTCGGTACTCGAGGGATGATTCCTTACACAGAGGCAGATCATCAAATGATAGAGACATAAATAGCAGATATTCAGCTAAAGACAGAAGTTCAAAGGAATCAAAAAGTAACAGTAGAGATTCAAGTTCCAGACGGCACGATAAAGAACCTCGCAGTCACCGTTCAAAAGATTTAAGGGGGTATGAGGCAAAAGATTCCAGGGATAGTAAGGATCGCAGTATCAATAAACATAAAAGCAAATCGAGAGAAAAGCACAAAAAACATTCGAGGGATAGAAGCCGAGAAAGAGTAAATTCAGCTGAGGAAATACCTAAAAAAGAGGAAAAAACGGCACCCTCGAAATCTCCTACTCCTATAGAAACGGAAGACGTCAAGGTAGAAAAGCAAAAGCCAATAAAGAAGCATCAAACGGAGGATAACGACAAGGTAAATGATAAAAGTGAGCAAAAAGCAAGTCCATTGGCCAATAGTAACCCTAAAGCCGTTTCAGATAGCGTGGTGAGCCGGACGCCTCCGCCGGTAGAAGCCCCGCCAGTTCGCAAGAAAATGAAATCATACTTTGATAGAGTTGTAAATAAAACTACGGTTGAAGAAGACAGTTCCATGTACGGTCCTGTACTGCCTCCAGAACTTGAAAGAAAATTAATAAATACGAAAGAAAGAGAAGAAAAGACTCAAAAAGAAACTAAAAAAGTAGATTCAGGCATTGATAATCAAGAGGTGGTTGGACCAAGTTTGCTTAACTCTAATTCTGCTTCATTACAGAAGCAAGATACTATTAATATAAAGAAAAAAACTGAAACAGAAGTGATAGAACATCCAATCAAATACCAAGAAGAAATTGAAGAAATTGAAGAAGATTCATTTGGTCCAGCTTTACCGTCCCATTTGGAAAGGCGCGCAGTAGTTGGTCCAATGCTACCTGCTAATTTTGTTCTTTCTAGCGGTACAGAAGATGTCACAAATGATCCAAAGTCCGATAAAGATGACGAAGAAGACAATGATGATGATATTGTAGGACCGTTACCTGCTGATCATCCTGCTGCTAGGAATAGTTATGTACAAATGCAGTTAGAGTACAGAGCGCAGCAGGTCAAAGCAAAATTCAGAGACAAAGTAAGAGTTTTTTTTAATAATTATAATAATAAATATAATTTTTTTCTTGTGTAAATAATAGTGGAAAGAAAAAAATATATTTCAAGAAATCCATAAATTTCAGAAATGATTAAAAATTTAGATATAAGTTTCAGTTGTTACTCGTTTCCTAATTTTAATTAATTCAATTTTGATTAATTTCAGAATTTAAAAAATTCTTCAAATTGTAATAAATAAACTTATATTTAAGCATTAAGTTGAAACGTATTAAAACATTTGTTTAATTAAAATGTAAATCTAAATGTGTTTGTGTTACATTTAGCAAATTAAACTTTGCTTTATTATAGACTAGTCCAGAAAAAAATAAACGCGAAGAATGGATGATAGAACTACCTCCAGCTCAAGCTGTTGCCTTAGGTTTGGGTTCAATAAATCGCAAACTGAAAACTAGTGAAGGACCTGATATGTCTGACAGATCGATGTGGACAGATACTCCAGCAGATAGATTGAGAAAAGAAAGAGAAAAGGTAATTACTTAAAAGTTTTGTCGATCGGTTCAAATATCATTAAAATTTTTATGAACTTAATGATATTGCAAAAATAAAAAAAAAATAAATTAAATAACAAAATTTACTTAATCATTGCAGGAAGAAAATAGGTTTGTCAAATCTGAAGAACCAGTTAAAAAGTCCAAAAAGTCTAAAGATGAAGCATCAAATACAGAGAAAACAACTATAGAAGGACAACCAGAATCTTTACTGGATATGCATTTGAAAACTTTGAAAAAGAAAAAAAAGGTAAAGCAAATATTTAAACACATTTAAAGAAATTTAGTTTGATTAGGAGGATGTAAGATCCTCTATTATTTACATTATAGTTTTCCATTTTTCACTCTAAAATTTTGGATAACATCCCTTGTACCTTGCTTTTTTATTTATATCAATTTTAAATACTGTCCATAAATAATACATACATCCTTTTACATTCATTTACTAATTTTATTTAGCGTAAGAAATAAATATTTAAAATACAATATATAAATATTTTTTATTTCAGAAATTGGAAAAAGAAGCAAAAGAATTAGGTTTGTCAACACGAAGGCCTTTTGACCGTGATCTTGATATGCAAGTAAATCGATTAGATGATGCACGAAAGAAGAAAATTTTTGAGAAGGCCAGCCGCCTTAACGATAGATTTACTAGTAGTGGAAAAATTTAATTATTTGTAAATTATTTATCAAAGTACTGTAAATTGAAAGCTTGTTTAAAACTAAAAAATAAGGTAATCACTTAGTTTCAAATTTTTACGATTTTTATTTAACGGATGCGTTCATTTTAATTAGATTTTTCTACTCGTATGAAAAGAAAGTAATTATAAATATAAAATGTAAATGACTAAAACTTGCTTTTATTAGGTTTTAAGATTCATTAATTCATTCATTTATCAACGTCATGCTCATACACATGTAAAAACTTGTTTTATAATACTTATAGAAATGTAAATTTTGAATAAATGAAAAAAAAAATAGTAAGCCTACAATTAAGTCTGAAAAAATACAGTTATTAACGATCTTCAATATTAAAACTAGTTGAATGCTGTGTACGTGTGAATATCATGTTGATAATTAATTGTTATTCAATAAATTTCTTTTGACTGAAAATGGATATATTTACTGGAATTTTTGTTTAGAAAACATCTCCTTTATTTTTTTTCAAAAACATTATTTATTTTATTAAATTTTTATACAACACGTATATACTATCATCATTATATTTAAACTTTTTGTTTAATTTGACTTTAAATTAAAAGTATACCTGACTTACATTATTCTTATAAATTAATAAAAAGAAAAATTAACAAAGAAGTACATTAATGCTTTTTACAATTTATTATTTTTTTTATTTATAATATAACAAATTCAGTTCTTGCAAATCACCCATACATGAAAAATATGATTACAAATATACCCTTATTTTATTTGAGTTTTTATATGTTGAAGGAATTCGTAGTAACTTAACGCATTCTCAAGTCTGTCTTCAATCAAACGTTCCGTAAATTGGGTCCTAAAATGACTATCATCCCTAATAACTTGTATAGTTGCGTAATATGGTTTTTCGTCCTGAAGAGTTGCGATAAACGTTCTGAGTTTTTCAGACTCAGGAGTCGTCAATTCTGGTAATCCGTACATTTCTTCTGGAATAGCTGCAAAACTGGAAATTCCTAATACATTATAACAAAAAGATGGATGAACATTTCTTCCAACGTAAAGTAATATCTGGTCTCCAGCATCTAATAAAAAGGCTCCTCTAGAATCTAACTTTTCAGCTGAAAGATGTAGCCTCTCAGGCTGTGGATTTAGTTCTCCATCAATTTCATTGCTTGGTTTCATCACATATGCAAGTATTGGATATAAATCTGGATAAATTAATTGCACTAGTTGAGTTAAAGGTAAAGTCTTTAACTGACACATAGCAAAAACGCGATCGTCTAGTCTTGTGTTGACTCCGTATCTAAAGGCGCGGCATTTAAGAAGAGCAATTATGTACATAGGTAAAAGTTTAAGATTTTGAGGGCTCACTAATCCACTACCTGGATATGATTGTAGCAATTTAAATGCTGATAATGAGTCAACAGCTGCATTTATAAGAGCTTCTCTAGCATCAGATAACGAAGATTGTAGCGACTTGTCAACAGCCATTTTGGCTAATAATCCTATTATACATTGCTGATCTGCAGAATAAAGTATATCTGACAAATTTGTAGAAATAGGAAGGCATAAAGTGTGAACCCTTATTCGTCGCTCGCCTTTACTTGAGGTATATAACAAGGCAGCTTGGAAACAAACATTTTGCATATCTGATAAATTTTCTTCAATCGTCACTTGCATTCCAAATCCAGCATCTGGATTAATATTTGGAAGGCTTAACAAGTCAGTTGATCGAACAAAGAAGTTACCATGGAAAGTATGAATACTTAATCCACGTGTACACCTTATCCTCATAACTGCTTCAAAACCAATTTTTCGTGTGAGGTAACGTCGAAACATCTTATCCAGACTTTCAACCAATTGCAACTTTGAGGCTTGGAATAATGGTATGTAATAAATACATCCTCCAGAAAATTTACAAATACCTGATAACGTTGCTAAGTCACTATACTGGCAGTTTAACAGAAATAGGTCAACAGCTATTTGTTGACCACTGCAATCTAGTGCTAAGCGTTTATAAAAATCTGTAGCAGGATTTAAATAAGGAACATCTTTTCCTGATCTAGTGTTGGGATCTTCTCTTGCTTGAAGTGCACCTGGACCTAGATTTGGTAAACACGCTTGAAATACAGTGACTCTACCTCCAGTTGGTGACATGAGCTTATACGCTGCTTGAAGTGCAGCTCCTAAAGCACAATTAGTATCATAACTATCTTTAAACATACATGGCAGCTGATTTAATAAATCTTTAAGAAGTTCCTCTCGTTCTTTTAAATTGACTATTAAATTTTCTGGACACGGTAAAAATACATCATCTACATCCAGCATAATCATTTGGTGTGGCTGAGATACATTATCCTGCATACTAAAAAAGTGAATCGCTGAATTCACTGCTAAAAATCCAATTTGTGTTCTGCCATCACCAGGAAGTTTTGACATTTCTTCAGCAATAATATTGCACACAACTGATAAATAACCACTTTCTACTGCTAGCTTTGACACATCAAGAATAAAAAGGTACACTGCAGGTTGAGGTGGACGTAACATATATTCACTTGGAGCAATAAATTCAATAGTGCTTGTTCGAATTTCAGGTCTTCTTGATGGATCCCCATAGGATTTTGTTGCAGGATCAAATTGGAATTCATCAGGAAGTTCATTAACCTTATAACACAAATTACACTTCCACCTTTTTGAATCTACAAAATAGACAAATGGATTGATATACGTTCTGCACGATCGACAACGAACAATCGTGCTGCACTGAATTACAGGTAAGTGATTTAAATCCTTAAATGGATGTATAAGAATGCCCAATGGTAAACGTGACCTCTGTAGTAATGAATTGCTGTCAGGAATTTTTGTTAATGTACACCGAAAAATTTCTGGACTGCAATTAACTCTATCTAGTAAATCTTGATGCAATTTTATTTTTGGTGGTTGAACTTTTTCTGGTGGTAGTATATTTCTGCACTGCAGAAGATCAACAGAATCCATTCCCCAAATTTTATTAAAGCCAGCCTTTGTTATGTTCATATTTTGATGAACATTTTGTTGTAGATTTTGTTGTAGATTTTGTTGTACATTTGGATGTACACTTTGATGTACGTTTTGATGTACACTTTGATGTACATTTTGATGTACATTTTGATGAATATTTTGATGATTTATTTGATTATTATGTGGACTTGGCTGATATGTAGGAGCATTTGAATAATTTGGATAATTTGGATTTACATTTGAATAATTTGGAGGCCTCATATCCAATGGTCGATTTGTTGTCGAGCTAGTCTGTGACAATACAGGTGAAGGCATCTGATAGAACTGAGGGGAGCGTCGACATTTGCACCCCCACCAGTAGCGCCGCCACGCGGCTAGAAGACTGCTAAAGGCTGATATCCACGAAAAGCAAAAGGCAATTCGCAAAAAATCACGAAAATTTTGAAAAATTTAAGAGTGGATAAATAATATATGAAGTATTAGCTTTTTTAAATTATTTAAGGTCAATTAATTATTTAAAATTTATATTTCCATGTACATTTATTTTCTCAGAATGTATAAACGTCAGCGCTTTTATCGATGGAGTGACTCATTCATTCATATATATATGTATATATAACATCGGCTTCCGTCCATCTTCTCTGATGCTTCCGCATATAGGCGCTAATACAGATGGACTACTGCCTGCATGCAGGCACATAACGGTACATAATTTTCCTTTCTTGTCATTGTCAGCTGGCCTACATGAGAAGCGTTAATTAGACTAAAGTAATAGGAATTCTTCCTCTCTTTCTCAACACTATTGTTAAATCCCAGTATTCCCCTATTTTATATGAGATTATTAAATGTTTCTAAATCATTAAGCAATGAGGATGTGCGATGAATGCACTTTAAAACCTGTTTATCATTGCTTACGTAGCGTTGTAGATAAAACTGATTACAGATTTTTTTTTTTTTATAATGGACGTAGTATAAATTCAAACGTCGAAAAGAACCTTTATAAAGTTGAATTTTCCAGTATTCTATAAATTTAATAACTATATCGTGTAATTATGTAAAATAGTCAAGTACTTATAATGTTCTAAAGGTCATTTCTAATTATGTAACATTTTTGAGGAAACAAAATAATCAATAATTCACAAAAATTTTATTAGAGAATTTTCTTAACTCTTAAAAAAGTTTTATTCATTTATTAATTGTTAATATTTATAATAAAATTTAGAAATTTATATGGAATTATTCTGTATAGTTGAAACCTTTATCTTACCACATATTTTATTTTAAGTATATCTCTATTTCACTAAAAAATAATTTATTTATGAATTCTTTTAAATTCAAAAAAAATAAATAATCTTAATTTATTTTCTAAAGGTGACGTTAAAGAATCCTATATCATAACAAGTGTCAGTGCCACTTTGCCACTTATATTTTAAAAAAAATGGCGCGAAGCACAGATGGCAGCTTGCGCCTCCGCATTTCTATATAGTTGCGCAGACTACAGCTCTTGTGGACTTGGATTGCAAAAAGATCGAGCACTGCTGCATACAATAACGAATAGGCAGCAAAAAGTAGAAGACGAAGTACATTGAAAACTTTTCCTTGTTAACCGAAATAACTTGTATCTGTGCGTGAAATCTGGAAAGTGCCTCAATCTCAGGAGGATATTCATGAACAGAGTTGCAGCAGTCGCAACTCGTCATACCATCGCTGCTTATATTGCAGACTATAATGTAAGTATTGTGCACAAAAAACTATAAGAACATGCAGTTACAACTTTTAATGTATCCTGTTGGGTTTCTAAAGAGCAGGAGAATACGAACGATTTTCGTCTTTTTTATATTAAAAAAAAACATTAACATCAGCTGATAAGAAAAATCGAAGGTCTACTGTACGGACCTTTAAATGCGCAAAATATCCGTAAGATTATCATAAAATTCGATGATGAGCCATGACAGCCATGAGGTTCTTGTGACCGTCAGTGGAGAGTTTTAATTTAATGCAGTTTATTTAATATTAAATAAATATTTTTTTAATTTTATCAGAAAATAAATGTGTAAAATGGTTAAAATTTTAAAAGGCGATGAGCAATTATTATTTATGATTACAAGTTTTTTTATTATTTCCTGTCCGAGTGACAATGGATGGTCATATTTTGGGTCTTGAAACCGATTCTCGAAAGACCTGTCACTGTTCACCTTGTAAATGTGACATATAAGGGTATTTAATCGCGCACATATAAAGTTAAATAGCTAACAAGGATTAAAAGGCAGATTTTTCATTAAGAATCGTTTGTGTAGGTGAGTAAAGAATCTTAAGAAAAGAAATTATGTTCGCTCGTCTTGCGGCTGTATCAAGTCAGCCTTGCAAAATAAAAAGATGTAACGTCAGTTTTCATTTTGCGCGTTAGAGTTCGGGCGGTGTAGATGAATTAACCTCAATTGCATGCTCAAATTTTTCGTTTCAATAATATTTGTTGTCTCTTTCTTTCCTTCTTGTGAATAATAAATCGTCGAGTAGCAAAGTCGTAAGTATAGAACAACAACTGACAACTGTCATAAATTACGTCATATAGCTCCAAAATGTCTGATATTTATACACTTCTTTCCAGCTTTGTTGTTTATTGCTTTTTGCGACCAAATCGTTTTAATATATGATATGTTTACAATATTTGGGAAATATGTCAGTGATTGATAGTTGGTAATGTGAGATAAAAGCATCATGTGTGTGTACTATTTGAAAAATTAGAATAAGTGTCTGTGAAGTCTTAACTCATATGAATCATGACAATGGGTGTGAAACAATTGATATTTACACTGTAATGTTTTCCTTTAGTCATTTCACTTAGAGAAACTAGTTATAAAATTTTATTTATTTAAAAATATAGATTGATATTTCATATTATTTAAAGAAATATTTTTAATTAATAAATAGTTTATCATTTCATTACTCAACTTTTATCAAGTGACAACATTATTCTACATTCTTATCTGTATTAAAAGCTATAAACATGAACAACGTATGTCAATGTAACTCTTCTTCAAATTCTATTTAAAAAAAAGTTCCTATTTTATATATATATATATATATTTTTTTTTCTTAACAAATTCAATCTTTGTTATCTGTAAATGTTATTTTTCACAAATATCTATTTTTAATTTAAAAGTTAAATATATGTATACAGTAGTGTTTTTATTTCTATATTTACACTATAATCATTATCTGTAGTTAATTTATAGTAACATTTTTGTTGCCATATACTAAAATCTGCAACACAATTTGCTACTATTAAAAATTAAATCGAAATTAAATTTAAATTGACTAAATTTAAATTGAAAGAAGTGAATGAACTTTGCTAAATGTAGGCCACTAAAACTAGAATTTTTCAAGCGCGCATCTGCAATCTTTGACTTTGACGACTGTCATACGTTTTTCTCGGACTTCACTCACTGTAGTCACAGTACCTATACATCGTTTTCAGATTATACGGCATCCAGCATGTGACTGTTAATGCAATCGCGCGCCTAACGCTACACCGCGAGCTTTAAGAATGTTTCTCTCTTTCGTTGCTTTTTTTCTTTGTGAGTTATCATCAACCTATCTCTCTCGCGCTCGAACAGTAAGCGAGCTATAGTCATTAAAACGAGTAGTAAAATCGAAATCGGTCGTGTCGTAATACGCGTTTTTCGCTTTTTGTTAAGAAAAGTGGAAAAGCTGCAGGAAATAGAAGGAATAAGTTTCACGTAATAAAGAGCATTAGTATTAGTTTATTAAGGTTTCCTTCTACTATAACAAGTTGTATAGCATGTGATCTTGTTAATAGTACTTATACCTGTTGATGTAGGATTATCTTGCATAGTGCAAGATAATAGTGCATAACAATAAATACTAATGTATCAGATACATATGCTTCTTGTTTAGTATGAACAGGTTTAATTTCTTTTATTAACTTATATATGCAATAAAGTTTGATTATTCTCAATGTCACTTGAATTTGTGATTAAAAACACTGCTTACATTGTTTACCTTCACTTTAATGCAGATAAGCTTATCCTCATTTTTCTTGTGTATTCATCATTTTCACTTGAATGCTATTTTATCTCATTGAGAATTAAAATTTTCTATATTTTTTCTAGACTTAATCTTTTTTAATTTAATCTAAATATTTGTATACATTTAGTTTCTTGTCTTATATGTTAATTACTTAAAATCACTTGAAAGCATTGAAGTTAATTTTCTCTATGTGTAAATTAAAAAGTTCATTAAACTGTGATAGAAATTCTAAAAATATATCTTGATAAGAAAGATTAATCAATTAAATGTTGGTTACAATAACTATTTATATCAAAGTAATTAATTTATTAACTGTTTTTTTAAATAAAATAATTTTTTAATGATTTTAATAATTGAAAATATTTAATATTTGTTGAAAAATTTAATTTTTAGGAAAGCATCAAAGTATGCTGCCACAACGTTGTCAATGAACAGAGATCAGTAATACATAATAATATGTGAAGAGAGATAAATCAACGGAAACCATAGACCTAAAAGGTCTAGGACTGTCAACAATGTTAATAAACTATTATAAGATGTTCATATGGTGCCCAAGTGTATCAATACAATTATGTTTTCTATTGGCTAACATTTGCATGGGCTATATAAATGCAGATGTATTGGTATTCTCTAACAAGGATAGTCACCATGTTGAACAAGGATTTCGAGATTTACCAGCAAAGTTTGGTGGTATGATACCCGCAGAAGGATTCAAGGTAAATCTAAATTTTTGTTCAAAACTTATTTGATTGTCATATTATATTTAATTGTTTTTTTATATCATCTAGCAATGTTCTTTCAGCAATGTTCTTTCAGTTACTAAAAAATTGAATTTTTTGTTTTTATCATGAAAAATTCAAACATAAATTTTAAATTATTATTTTTTATTTTTAGGGTTTGCTAGTTCAAGCTGAACCTGCAACAGCGTGTCAAGACATAAAAGGTCCACCAAATAGTCCAAAATATGAAGGCAATAACTGGATAGTATTAATTGCTCGATTGAACTGTAGTTTTGAAGCTAAAATTAGAAATGCTCAAAAAGCTGGTTATGATGCTGCAATTGTGCACAATGTTCGCAGTAATGATTTAGGTAAAATAAAACAAGGTTTAATACAATTCAACATTCTAATTCACAATTTCATTTACATTAAGCACGTATCTGCTGCTTAAATAATCTAAGTTTTATTAGAAATAAAAAAAATAAATATTTATTAATTTTTCATTTATTGTAGAACCAATGTCAGCCAAAGATGCTGCGAATATAACAATTCCATCAGTTTTTGTTGGCGAGTTCAGTGGCTCATTTCTCAATGAAACCTACTTATATGATAAGGATTATTTTATTCTTATTACTGATATTCCACTCAATTTTAACACCAATTTGTTGTTGCCATTTGCAATCGTCGTCGGGATTTGTTTTCTAGTCATGGTCATTTTCATGGTAAGACTTTATGCTTTTAAACTTATCAGTGCATAACAGACTATCTTTTCTTCTCCCCTTCTTTTGTATGTATTTATACATTCAAGGCCACAGTTTGGTACATGTTAAGTCACAAATGTAAAAATTAAACTCTATTTAATTTTTTATTTAATAAATTTATTTATTTAAATTTATAGTGATTTATAATAATATTTTAATCATACATTTTAAGAATAGTATAATATAGAAAAAGTATTAATGACAAATTAATCTTTCAGATTGTTAGATGTATTAAAGACAGGCGCAGGCAACGAAGACATCGATTGCCCAACTCAAGTTTAAAAAAGATTCCAACTCATAAATATACAAAAGGCGACCCGTACGAGACGTGTGCCATTTGTTTAGATGATTATATTGAAAATGAAAAATTACGAGTTCTACCTTGCGCTCATGGTATGAAAAACTTTTTTTTAGTAAAAAATAAACAGACGCGATCATTTTGATAAATTATGATAACAATTACAATAATATAGTTGTGCAACAAGTATGTGAAGTGTAACTTCGAGAATCCGGCATAACTGGACTCAAGTACGATAGGTGCATCTTCACTGTTTCATTCAATATTTTTTTCAATGAGTACGTAAAGTTAGGATTTTACGCATGAATTTCACAATTTTACGAGTGGCTAAAAAGGCGAAGTATGAAGCAATGCTTTGCGCATGGAAAATTATACTTCACATCCTAACTCTATGTACAAAGTTACAAAAAACTTTTTTAATAAGAGTAGTATTAAAAAAAATTATTTTCATTGCTACATTTAATATAAAAATGGATTCTTTTTCATTGTTAATTAGAAATATGATGCATAGTTTAGGTTTTTGTAATGGAATTTTTTAAAAATCAATTGATAATCTCTTCATTGTTTAGCGTATCACACAAAATGCATCGACCCATGGTTGACAAAGAATCGACGTGTATGTCCAGTATGTAAGCGAAAAGTCTTTGCAGCCGATGAGCACGTAGAACCAGATTCAGATAGTGATTCAGACGCGGATGATTCAACACCTTTAATCAGAAATGGAGTTCGCTCCGGTACGCAAGGAGGTACATTTGAGTCGGATGTTTCGACCTGGCGACATTGGTTGGTTCGAGATGTATTAGAGACGCGTGCTGCAAGAGTAAGACGTCCCTCTCAGAATTCGGACAGTAGCTACGACTCGGCAAGATTGGGTCCTAACGGAAGTGGTGAAGCCAGAGCTGCTGGAACGGTTGTCGGCATCGAAACTGAGGACGCCGATAGTACGAATAATAGTGAAGCTGCCGCACAAACAGTTTTCTTGGCTTCGGATTGTCACAGTATAAACGGTTAGTAGATAAAGGGTTCTTAGGGTTTTTAAAAACAGAAAATGGACTGTTAAATTGTGGTAATTTTATTCTACTTTTCTTCATTAAAATTAATTTAAGTGATATATTTTAATTTAGAAATTTTTTTAATTCTGTATTTTATATTTGCTTAATTGTTCAAAAAAGTATAAGTCGTAAATTTAAATCACTACGTCATAGATTTGTAAATTTCTTGTTGAAACTTTAAAGGTCTATTTCGTGAAAGTATTTTTTTTTTTTTTTTTTTTTTAATTTAAATTTTTCAAAAGATTTCGTTTTAATAAAGATCAGATTTTTAGTAAGGCATAGATTTTTCTTGTGCAGGTGAAGTGCCAGATTTTGAGCGGTCGGTCAGCAGCACCAAACCTCATACTGTGAATTTGTCGTCCGAAGGCGATGAAAACTGTACTGTAGAAGTTAATGCTCACACAGTCGAAAGACCCCAGAGACATTTTTCCACAGCAGGTGCTATTAATCAATTGCCAACATCTGTTATTCCCCAAATATCTGATGACAATGATATAATAATATAGTTTCATTTAACACCTTCCTTGATGGTAAGCATAAATACTTTTTTATCTTCCATATGCATGCGCAAAAAAAATTCGTGACTTTATATATATATATATATATATATATATAAATATATTTATTTAATTATATTAACAGGAAGCATTAGATATTTTTTTCAACTACTCAATAATAAATATGCTAATCAATTGGATCAATTGGCATTCAATGACTATGCGATCTAACATTCAGCGACCAGATATGTCTTGCACCCAAAGACATTCGGAGCATCTTAGATTCAAACCTACACAAATGGAGACTGCATGTTTTACGTAACTATTAATGTGACGATACATTTTTTATTATTAAAAAAATAATATTTATTTTTAATATTCTTTTTTATTAATAAAATAAATAAAACCAAATCAGGGTTGTTAGCATTGGTCAAAAGAAAACAAATATTGTGTAAAAATCTGTTTTAAACATTTTTTATTTTATACCAAAAGTGATATGCATCTGATTTAAATAGGGTTAAATTATCAGTAACAAGTTTAAAAAAACTTATCGTATTAGTTATTAATTTTATTACATACATAGAAGGAAAGTCACAATTCCAATTATTTTGTTACTGCATTAACCTGTGATACAGGAATGTAAATATTATCATTTTAATAATGTGGCAATTAATGAGACCAAACACTACAAGATTCCTTCTCTAAGTGAGAATTACATTATATTTTATTAACGGATTTAAACACAAATTTATCTTTATAATTCTACTTTTAAAGCTAAGTTTTCCGTATTGGAAGTCGATTTCCTTCGTGACTCGAGTCTTTATTACTTCATAAGAAAAAGTTAATCTCATAACCAGTTATAGATAGACGGTAATACTTAAGTGTATATAAAGTTATTTAATAAGGGCGATAAAAAAGACGTTTTGTAATCGAGATAAAGTTTGGACAGAGTAAAAATATAGCGTAAATAATTAATTTTGTTTTGCGAAAAGTAAGAGAGCATGAATATTCGACGAATAGCATTTTCCCCGAACAGTTTATTTATAACTATAAATTAAAAAAAATATTCATCAAAGAATTAGGTCTCATCACATTTGAAGTGACGAAAGCCAGTGAACAAAAAATCAAATAGGCAGAGTCGCGCGTTCAATTCGCAATCTGTTCAAAGTTGTTTTTTAATTAATCCTCTAAACTTTTATTTCTATTTTAAGAGTTTAAAGGCTTTTACGTCAATTTTACATGAAATCTAAAAAAAAATAATAATAAATTTTTACAAAATTTAAATATATTTTATAAAAACTAAAATCCTGGTAGAAACTGAAAACATTTTTAGAGCAAGATTTGACCATTGTTTAAAAAAGTGCTATAAATGGTCAAAAAATGCTCCTTACTGAGCCAATAAATGCTAAAATTTAACCTTATAGCATTAAAAATGGTGTGATTTCTACTAAGGAAGTTGTTAAATTAATATGTACATATTTTTTATTAAAACCAAAAGAATAAACCTAATCTTATTTTGTTAGAAAAGTTGTATATTTTCAGTAAATTACAAATAATTATTTATTAATTGTTGATTCGAATCGAACGCCCAACTTTCGCTCCACGCAAGGGGTGGATTCATTAGTTTTGTATAAAGCCATGTAAATAGTTTATGTGCAAGAGACTTTGTTAAAAAGAAGACACAGTGTTTTGAATAATTCACAAATAACTACGATTCTATAAAAATGAAATGCTAATTAATAAGAACGTTTTACATGATGAACGGTATTGCTATGAATTTTATAATATTAGAAAAAAGCTAACGCATCAATTTCTTGCTACGATTATAATGCTTCAAAGTTATTAGTTTTATTATAGAAATATTATCTTCATTATTATTAACTCTTACTATTACCATTATACAATGAATAAAATAAAATGTATTTATATTTTTTATTCCATTGAAAATATATATTCTGAATTTATAATTTATTTTTGTTTTTATCATTAAATATATTTCTTTATATTCTTTAATAGGTGAATAAGAATCAATAAGTGAAGTAGATGTGATAAAATGATTATACCACGTTATGTATAACAAATTTGTATTTGTTTTTATTTTTATTTCAAATGATGTAAATTTACTTCAAAATAAAAATGTTTTAATTATATTAAACGATGATTAATTCTTCAATATTATTTTGATTATAAACAAAATTTTAATTAATAAAGTAACGTCTTTTTACTTTTAGAGTTTTTTTAACTATATATAAACTAAATATTTTGTAATTCTTGATGTTTTTTATATCAAACTAATTTGTTTATAGTTTTTTTTTGTTTTTAATTCTGGGAAAACTTAAAAATCATTTTTCGAGACTTTATTTGTAATTTAATTTATTTTTTTATATAACCAAAATATTTTCACAATTCTTTAATACTATAAAAAAGTTATAAAACCCAATGACACTACAATGACCTCAAAAATGGGAAAAAGCAGCTCATTTGTAAATCTCTAATAGAGAATAAGTAAGTATTTATAATTTTTAAAAAATTATATTTATTTTATGTTTACTTTGAAATAAAATAATTAATAGAGGGATTGCAAACTTTAAATTTTGGGAGCTATTGATTAATTTCATTTAATCTATGTCGTTCCAATATGGCACACTAAAATTTGATAATTTATAAATCAAAGATTTGAAAGACATGTTCATTTTTTAAATTTTTTACGTAAGAAAGAACATTACAGGTTTTTCATGTTTACACATTTTTCAAGATGATAGATTATTCCTTTTGTGTAAAAATTGATATAAAATAAATAAGACACTTTTACCATACAATAATGTATTAAAATTAAAGTTTTTCCCCGTAACGAAGTCAATTTTCATAAAAATATTATATGTATATATTTCGTGTGTTCTTCGAACGGTTTTCAAAAATTTATTTTTTAAATCTTTGTTTCGATCTGCCTTATATTCTTTTAAAATATTATATTTTTATTTTTTCATTTTTATCGCAGCGATTAAGAATACATTTCTACTGCCAATAATTTAAACAATTTAAAATGGCATATTGCATAAAAAGAAGACACATAACGAGTAATGCAGGCTTATAAAATTCTTACGGCAGGTAGAGGGAACACATCTGAAGGGATCTCTCGCGTATTAGCCGCTTCTTCACCGAATATGCTGGTAGGCTAACGTGCATGGCAAGTGGCCGCACGTGACAGCACAATGCTGTCCCGACATTTAACCCACTAAAATTTTCTTCATTCTTTCAGTGGTAGAACAGACGCTTCTTTTTTTTTTTTTTTTAATCGATCGGTTTTTTTTCTTGGTCGCAAATTCGATGTCGCAGCAACCTCAATTCCATAATAAAGTCATTTGGATCGTTGTCAAAAACGGTACGAAAGTATCAACATTCCTTCACCATCATTATCTTATATATGAGCTATAAGGAACAAAATTAACAAAACAAGCCCGATAAACTGCTGGTGATAAACTGGAAAAATTCAGAGCAATTGTTTCAAGTTTGAGTAATGTTAAAGTCTTTTGAGTAAATCAATGCACAGTATTAATTGATAACTTTTTTGTCTAGTTTTTATCGCAATGAGAAAATCTGTGAGGCATTCTAATGCTCTTTGATACTTCAAGTTTTATTCAGCTTAAAACGAATGTAAAGTCAAATGAAAGATAAGTATATTTGATACTTCTGATAATTTTCAAATTAATAATAACTTAACATATCAACAATTACTTTAATAAAACTAAACTTCAGATTATAAGAACTTAGCTTCCAACATAATATGATCTGTATATTTTTTAACATGTTTTTCATTTTACTTGAAATTAGTAAATTGAAACTATTTTTCATTAAAAAAGAAGTCGTATTTATTAATCTAAATGACAGTTTTTAATATAATTGAAATCTGTTGAAATTTAGCAAGCCAATGTACAATGTATATAAAGTCATGCATGTTTCATTAAAATTGGAATATTTTACAAGAAATTTCAATTTCTTATTTGAAATGATAGTATGCTACTTTATTTTTACAACATAAGACTCACAAAGATAAGTAAAACTCTTCTAACTGTGCACATGAACTTCATACAAAAATTAACGGCAACCAATTGGAAATTGTAACTTAAATTTCAAAATAGGAAAATTACATTTCTAATCCAATTACAATTTATATGCAAATTACTTTTGAAATTTATAAAATAAGTCCCGTCCACTAATTACAACTTCAAATTCTTGCACGAATCCCACATGGCTTGATGAAATGTAGAAACATTTTAGCTTACAAATGAATACGGCTTTAGCAAAACTGGAATTGTAGTAAATAAAACTATTAATGCATGAGAAAAAACGAAAAGAAAAAAAAATCCGAGGGAATGGTAAAATCAGTCAAGGCACTGTGGAGAGAAAAATCATTTGGGGAAACTTCGAGCTAAGCTGCCTTTTAAATTGAGAAACAGGAAAACTGTAGGCGAACGGACATATATATATAGATGGATAACAGAGACAACGGGACTTTCAAACAACTCTTTTTATATCTCTTTTTTGGTCTATCGCAATATGCCTTTGAGAAATGGATTTTCGTTAATTTTTCCATTCTCTTTTTTAGTATTGTCACAGATAGGATTTTATCGCATATTTACCACGTCGGGTCAACTCATTTTTGCGCTGTGATATATTTATTTTCCGCTTTTAGTACATGTATTTTAGCACATTTTGTTTGCATTGTTTATTCTTGTAAAATACTTTGTAAATATTTATTCCAAACAAAAAACTATTAATATCTATAATTACTTTACAAATTAAAGTCCAAGTCAATGTATTTATGAATTGAAAACACAAAAATTCCTTCAGTTAGTTCGATCTGTGCAAATTATGTTATAATTTTCGTAAGTTACAAAATTGGTTACAACTGGTATATATATACCAATGCTAAATTGTGTACAATATTTCAGTGTATAACGATTCTTATATTCAAGAAGAACAACACGTCACGAATTTAATGAAACTTTCATTGTTAAAAAAAACAATATTTAAACAAAAAGTACATTTTCTTCAAAAAAAATTGTTGGAACCCGATATTTGAAGAAAATGTTACTTTCAGATCATGACTCGTCATAATTTGGGGGCACTAATTACAAATCCGATGTTGAATTTTCGAAATTCATTTCAACGTGACAGCGCCACTTCAATATTGAAGACGAAAAGGAGCCATTTTTTTCTAACTTCATAAATTTAACTTATCTCCACGTTTTCGGGATAAGAATCCAGTGTCATATTTGTAATAAAATTTAAAATGTCAACTCGAACATGACGCGGTACATTCGCAAGTTTTATTATCGAATATGCTAAAGACTTAGGGGAAAAAGCTGAATTTATATTATTTTTGCAAGAAAATTGCGAATTTTCATACCCGTGCATGCATCTATCAAACTTTTCGCTTGTAGGTTTTTCTGTATATAAATTCGATCGCTAGTACAATAATTAACGCACATCAAGTGGCACGGTACTGCCGCGAAGGCGAGTTTGAGAAGCAGATGACGCGGCGCCAGTTACACTATTTTTTACTTCTAGTTTGATGATCGCACTTTTCATTATAAAGAAAATAATTCTTATCAATATTTTTACTAAACAAGGAGAGTCCGCGATCTTTGGATCACAGATTTTCTTGTAATTTCGGGGTACGTTTTTTAATGTTAAAATATGAAAGAAGCCACGTCCGTTCCGTCCCATGCTCGATTTTTTCAAAGTCATAAGCTCTTTTAGCGAAAATCTAACAAAAATCGATTTTTGTTAGAGTTTAATTATTAAGGATATGGTAGCTATAATTGTATGACGCCGCGAGTACAATGAATATATACTTGCAGCTCATTCCAAGTGCATTTTTATAAAAATTACAGAAGAACAAAAATTTATAATATAAGGCCCAAATTCAATTTTTGAGAGAAGGTATTCAAACGTCAGAATGTCTATAAATTTCAACTTCGTGCTTGAAACTATGGATTTCCATATAAAAAAGTGATTTCCGGGCCATGAGACCCAAATCACATCAGGTCCAAACTTCAGGACTATCGTTTCAAAGATTTTCGTTGTCAAAAAAACTTTTGTTCTTCTGTAATTTTTATAAAAATGCACATGGAATGAGCAACAAGTATATATTCATTGTACTCGTGGCGCTATATAATTATAGCTACCACATCCTTAATAATTAATCAAATCTGCATGGAAGAATTTTTTTTTTTTCATATGAACTTTAAGAAAAAGTATTAATGACCACGTTGAAATACTTTGAGCTTTATTGACACCGTTATCGAGACGAGATTCACGATTAAAAAAAAAAAATGATCATTAATAAATTGCATTTTTTTTCTAAAAAACTAGAAGAATCTGACCACAGATTCGGAAAGAGCGACCCCAAAAACCTTAGGATATGGAATTCACGATAATATTTGATTGCTTTTTCAATAGAATCTAATAGGCTCAAAAAAAAAATAGAAAAATTTTGGTCAATTTGCTCGTTAATGGGTTAAGGCTGCATGATTACTTTCGTAAAAATTAGGTTGTTAGCATGTAACAGTCAAACTCCTCCTGCCGGACGCTTCAGGGAAGCCATGCAGAGTTCGAATGGGGGAGTGGGAGTAGGGAGGAGAAAGAAATAAATAGATTTAGATTTATTTTAATATATACACTGAGAAAAATGTTTTCTAAAATTTACTATAAATGTACGAAAAATTACTATTTTTTGTGGTAACGCGCGGATA
>JAWWEO010000045.1:17265836-17330707 GCA_035582975.1 Ormyrus labotus | reverse complement strand
AATATAGTATAGACGGTGTTTATTTTAAGTTTTTCTATTGTTTTTGTAAGTTATACACTTTCTTAAATTTGAATTTTCTATTTACATCCAATTAAAATAATTATTAATGTATAATTAACATAATTTTATTACTAATTTTTTAGGATTTCTCGAAAAAATGAGTGAAAGAATTAAACGCAACCTCTTGTTAAATAAAATTAGATCTAGAATGTATAAAAAAAATATGAAACAAAATTCGGATGCAGTAACCACTTCGGATTCAGAAATAGATTACAATAGTTTGGAAGAAAGAGAGAGTACTGTTGCAGAACAAACTGATAATGAAGTAAGAAATTTTAATAATGTAGATAATCGATCAGTAAGTGATACTGAAGAAAATGATAAGGATGATAGCAATGCATCCACATTAAGAAAAGATTATATAGGACCTCGCAACATAAATTGACTAAAATTAGATTTCGAGGCCCTGATCAGCGCCGCGTGACCGCCTGAGAATCCACCTTATGAGGCCCTTACAAGAATTCTCAGGTGCCTTATAAGGCCCTCATTTTCCCCTTAAATTTATTTCTACTCGGGCCTCCGATTGCCAAGCTGAAGGTCCGGGGATCGAGTCCAACCGTCGTCAAAAAAAAAATTGTTTTCACATTAAATATATGGTATCAGATTTCAACAAAATAGCTCTGAAAATACGAGGAGCGTAAATAAAATTTTAAATTTTAACTCATTCATAAAAATTACTATGTCACATAGTAAAAATTGATATAATAAAAGTATGTCCCGCGGTTAACACAAAAAATAGTAATTTTTCTTACATTTATAGTAAATTTTATTAGTATATTTCTCTCAGTGTAGTAAGATTTATTCCTTATCTTGAGAAAGTGTCTCCAACCTACAACAACAAATATAATCTTATGTATGTTTGGCACCTCAGTTATTCACAAGACGCTGTGACGTGTAGTGTGTTGTTCGTGCGTGTCAGTCTGTGTCAGTCTGTGTCAGTACGTGTCAGTGTTCTTATTATCTACGGCGTAACCTAATTTTAACTATACTGAACAATTACAATTAATACTAATGATCAAAACAATCTTAATCTATACTAGCGGCGCGGTGTTCGGTATGCCTAGGGTAGACGAATCTGGAAGTCCCCAGATGTTACGCGGTTACAACAATCTGGTCTAGTATCTTACGGCTGATGTGGGCCAGCTTACATTAATCGGGGTCGGAGTCGACGCGACCTGGAAGGACCCAGGAGTCGTTCGCGAGTGGCGCGGTCCCGACTCTTCAGATTGCGCTTCTAATCCTCCTGGAAGAGCCCAGTTGAGCATGGCCGGGTTTATTTTGGTTGAGTCTTGGGTTGCCGTGTTGAGTGCAAACATTCTTTGCTTTACTTTATTGCTTGATGGGTTCATTCAACATAATAAAAAATGTTACAATTATAAAAAAACAATTTTATTTATTAATTCTTAAGGACATATAGTCCACAATAATCTTAAAAATTGACACTTATTTTATTGTACTTACCACTCTGGTTACACAATAATGTTTTGCGCTCTTAGATAAGTCAATGGTACTACCTTTTACTTGTTGGACCTGACAGCTACCTGAAAAATTAACATAAAATCAAAGAATCAGGTACTTTATTTTAAAAATAATTACTTTTGCTAGGTTAGATTTAAAACCAGCTAACTGTATATGGTGGCGTTTCGATCGCACCGAGGAACGAGGAGTGAGGACCATTCATAAAGTCGGCACATTGGGTGTGCTATAGACTATCTGTTCAGTTTTGTAGTCATCATGTGACTACATCAAATTCTAGAAACCCAGTTGAAAAAATCCATGCTGAAAGGTATGATTACCGGTCTCTAGTAGAGCCCCAGAGGTGCCGGCGAGCGCGAGCCCGGCAGATTGCCACAACTGCCCAAGCGCAGTCGCTTATAAGCAGTCTAGCGCGGTAGTGGGTGGTGACACCGCTCCGAGCGCCCTCTTGGCGGGTCGGTAATCAGTTGGTATCGGTCGGTAACAATATGTATACGGCGGCAGGGGGTCGTCGCATTCCCCTCCCCTACTTCGAAGAGTTAAGCCCGGTATGCTTAACTCTTAACGGTTGGTGGGAAGGAGATGCAGCCCCCTCAGGTTCGGAGAGTTAATTCCAGCACGCTTAATTCTTCACGGTCGGTAACGGTACGGTAATGATTCGGTAATGGTGCGGTAACCGTTAAGTAACGGTGCGGTAACGGTTCGGTAACTGTTCGGTAACGGTGCGGCGGTAGGGAGTCGTCGTATCCCCTCTCTACTAGAGAGCTGAGTCCACGACGTCTAACCCGAAGCAGTCGGTGAGAGGGTAAGGAAGCCCCCTCTAGTATGGAGAATTAAATCCGAGATACTGAATTCTTAACGGTCGGTAACGGTCAGTCACGGTCGGTAACAGAAAAATAAAACGTAGACTTACGTTTTAGGGCGGCCTATATGTTTTAGGTGCCCTGAGGCCTGATCTAGCCGCAAGGCGTAGTGGACGCCGCCCACCCAGACTCGGTACCATCGGGTGCCGATGGGGACAAGGATGGTGGGGCTCCCCGGCACTCTCACTGGCCAGCTGGGCAGGTAAGCCACGTTCAGCGTCAACGGTACTGGTGGCGGAGACGGTGGGCGTGCGGGCTGTGTTCCGGAGACGGCGCAGATAGAGACGGTGGCAGCAAGTTGCGGGGCTGGTGTAGGTCCTGGCGGTCTGGTTCTTGGTGCTGGAAAGGCATGAGCGCCGGTTGCTAGCGGCCTGGGGACGCTGGCGGCGACTGACGGTGTCCTCCTGATGACAGTTGGTAGTGTCGGCAAAGCTCCTGCGCTGGCTGACTGCGCTCTAGGGGCGCCTGCAGCGGCTGATGGTGCTCGCGGTTTAATTGTTGCGACGGTCGGTGTGTGTGAGACACCTGCGCCGGCTGACGGCGCTCTAGAAGCGCTTGCGAAATCTTCTGGATTTGTGCGAACCTATTGGACAAAATGCTGTCGTAAAATGGCGATATTCCCGTTTGTGTCGTATTGTCTCCGTCGCCGTGCCTGAACGAGTTCTGCTTTGCTAAGATGGTATACCCACGATATGCCCATTGTGTATATAAAAATTGAAAATTTTCGGTTACACGTGGACCAGTGTCAGAGTTGACGGATAACACCTGGCGCGAATTTCGTAAAAAAAAATTGAATTTTTCACACGAGTCAGGTGGTCTTAACGAACAATTGAGCTGCCTAGTGTAACCTGTTCGGGTGCCATGTAACGGTCAAACTCTCCCTGCCGGACGCTTCAGGGAAGCCAGAGTTCGAATGGAGAAGTGGGCCGAGGGAGGAGAAAGAAATAAATAGATTTAGATTTATTATTAATGTATAGTAAGATTTATTCCTTATTTTAAGAAAATGTCTCCAACCTATAACAACAAATATGATTTTATGTATTTTTGGCAACTCAGTTATTCGCAAGACGCTGTGACGTGTAGTGTGTTGTTCGTGCCTCTCAGTCTCTGTATGTATCAGTGTTCTTATTATCTACGGCGTAACCTAACCTTAACTATACTGAACAATTACAATTAATACTAATGATCAAAGCTATCTTAATCTCTACTAGCGACGCGGCCCTAGATGTGCCCAGGGGAGACGGATCTGGGAGTCCCCAGATGTTACGCAGTTACAGGTAACTATAGATCACGGGCTGGCGCAATTCAGCTTACAACAGCGGTGTCGGAGTCGACGCGGCCTGGAAGGACCCAGGAGTCGTACGCGAGGGACGCGGTCGCATCGCGTACGCAGAGGGTGTGGGAGCCTCGGATTTACTCGCGCTATTCAGCCTCTTGGAAGAGCCCCAGGTGACTTCACCGATATCCAGTGGAAGAGCCCCAGAGAGAGAGAGAGAAAGAGAGACCAGCTAGCTAGAGTAGTGCCTTCCGCAGACTGCCCCGACTGCCTGCGCGCGGCTGCTTATAAGCAGTCGGGAGTGGTGGGGGGCGCCACCGCTGTGAGCGCCGGCGGCGCGACTCGAGCAGCTCAGCGCCCTCTTAGCGAGTCGGTACCTGTCGGTATCGGTCGATAACTGTTGATCACAGTTAGTAGCGGTCGGTAACGGTCGGTATCGTATGCGGCGGCAGGGAGGGTCGCGCAAGAAATATTACAAATCATTGTCAATGTAGTGTAAAATAGTTAAGTAAAATATATGATTGACATGAAGTGTGGAATAGGTCATTTTGGGTATAAGTTGTAATTCTGGTTATTAAAATAATTATGGATTGAAAACTTGACTGTTTTACATTGATTTCAGTGCTTTTTTAATCTGTGATTTCGTTGCAAGATTATTTATTTACTAACATATTTTGGATATATATTGTAGATGCTGTAAACTATATTTAATGTGATTGACATCTAACCTTTTACTTGGGTTCAAAGTTAATTTTTGTACGGAGTTTAACTTTTCTTAACTTTTGAAAAACTCGTTATAAATGCATAAAATTATATTTTTTTCAAATAAAAAAAATTATCTTTTTTTATTTGAAAACATTCCAGCAACCCTCTACGAGAGCTGGATTCCTCGAGGGCACAAAAGAATTACAATTTTTGCCAAAACAGAACGAACGATGATCGGGTCGCGTTCAATTACAGCTAACGTTTCAAAGCAAACTCGAAATCGTTGTCAACTCCGAAAAAGCCAGCTCATTCCAAAACCGACCCGTCAAAAAGTAATTCCACGCCTCGGGAATAAAGGAAATCATCGACGTTAAAAGAGAAGCGCGAAGCAACAACAGCTCGCGACAGAATAAGATTTACGAAAGCGCGCTCTGCATTCCATCGCGGCGGAACGAATAATCGGCGACTACGCGAGAGACTACGCGCTCACGGAGCCAAGCCGCTCGGCGGAATCTCTGTCTCATCAATTATTGCGGTTTGCTTTCCTCGAAAATGGAGTTAGCGCGGAACTGGCGAAGTGTATAACTCCATTTATTAGCGTCGATATAGGCGCTCGCTCCTGCACGCACGCCGCGCCGTGCACACAGGCACATATATACGTTATACGATATATACGTATATCGCGACTGGAGCCGAGAGGGCGGGGGGAGGAGGCCCCTCGCGGACTTGTTGACCGATTCTCTACGTGTCTGCGCGTGACATTGATCGCCAGCCCGAAGGCGCGCGTCTCCGACAGCAGCGGCGGCGGCGGCGGCGGCGGCTCTCGCGCGTCCGCCTGCATTTGGAAGTCTAATGCACATGACCGGGAGCGACGCGGCGCTGCTTCTACTTCACCGACGATGGTTATCGCTTCTCTGCGTAAGCGAGGCGCGACGGGGAATCCCCGGAATTTGCACCGATTTCTGTCGCGCTCCGCCGCCGCAGACGGGATTTTTTTTTTTTTTTTTGTCGCGCTTGGCGGATCAGTGGTCTTTGATAAGAATTTATGGATGTACTTACGCGCATTTTTTTTTTCAATCAAAGATTTTTATTTATGCAGAGTTTTTAAGAGCTTGCGAATTGTGTACCCTAAAACGTGTTGTTGAATAATTTTATAAAAATTAAGAGTACAATTTGTGAGCATCTTGAACTTGTACAGCTGCGACCTTTTCTTCTCTTGATATGTAAGTGCATTGGGAAAAAAAATGTGTGTATTCGTTTGAAGACTCTTTTGTAAAGATTTTCATGCGAATGTAAAAGAGGTGGAGAAAAAGACAGTTTATGAAAAGAAGAGTCGGGAAAAAGAGATAGAGAGAAAGAAAGGAGCGGTAGTCGAAGTCTCGATGAGCCGCTGGGAAAAGAAGAGCGGAATTTATCGAGTGGAATGTCGTTCGAGAAATGTCGTGTCGGGCGATTCAAAAGATCGTGCCCCCGTTTTTCTTTTTTTTTTTTTTTTTATTTTGGAGTACTTGTAGATATTGCTCGTGTTTAATTTAAAATTGTCTAAGATCCACGCGGGTTCATTAATCAAGCTTTTATTACTTGGTGCGAAGAGTGCTTTGTAATAGGAAGTAGTAGTTGGACAGTGTCAAGAATTAATTTTTTTTATACAATGATGAGCAAATTATAGTGAAATTACTGTAAACTATCTGTGAATTCTTTCATTAACTAGTTTGATTGAAGTTAGCACTATAATATCACATGTCCTATTATAAGCTAAAACCAAACTTAATGAATCTAACCAGTGTTTTATTTTTATCAATTGAATTAATAATTTTTAGGTAAACAATATTTAACTTGCAAACCGCGACATAAATAATTTTGAAATTAATTTGTTTAATTAATTGAATGAAACTTTATGAATTATAATTATGCGACGGCGATAAAAATTAAAAATTATTTTGCTTGTCATTTGAGATGTTTGATCCGTTCGCGTATTATCCGATAACCGCACGAATGATATTAAGCTAATAATAATGTGTTTAACGGCGGCATCGGAATATTTCGCCAACTCAAATAATTTTCTGGATAAGCGGCAAAAGAGCAGAACTCGAATTATTACCTCATTCAATTTTAATTGCAGTGGATTAGCCCGGAAAATTTTACGTGGAATAGTCATTATCTGCTGAAAGTTTCTGGTGATAAAGTATTCTCGGGTAAAACAAGTATTACGTTTTAACATTAAAAAAATGTATTATTATTCCCGGTTGAAAGTTTTCACTATCATTTGGCCAATTTTTGACGAATTGCTTGTAGATTGGCCAAATTTTTTAAATTAAAAATCTCGTGAGATTTCCAACAGGGTGATGATTTGTGAATTTTATTTTGAAACTCATCGATCTTGCACATTAAATTACTTGTAGTTTAGTAAGAAAAAAAAACTGAAACGATTAAAATGCCTTTTATTACAAAAACGTTATTTGCAAGAGCTGATAAACTTTCATAAAAAATCAACCCGCGCAACAATATATATACAGCACCTTTTATTGACGCGGGAAAAAAAGAAGTGTAGAACAAGAAGAGAGTTCGAAGCATATTTTCGTCTGCAGTTTACCAAGGGCCTGGGAGAAAGAGAGAGAGAGAAAGAGAGAGACGGGGTAAAGAAGAGAAAAAGGCTCGACTGCCGAAGCCAATGCAGCTAAAACTTAATTGATTAGCCGGCGAATTTCCCCGGCGGGCTCGAACTTTATCGAGTGCAATTCAGCGAAGGAGGCTATCATGACGTGGAATCAATTTGAAAACAAGTAGCGGGAGCCTCGGCGAAATCCGGAGAGTGAGGCGCCTTTCCTTCTTCTTCGAGAGACGAGTAGAGCGCGGAGCGAGAAAGCGAGCGAAAGAGCGCCGGAGACAAAGAGGATTGAATATAAGGAGAAAGGGAGGGACAAAGAGTTGGCGGAAAAATAAGTGACGGGGGGTGAAGGGAGCACGAAGCGGAGGAGGGATAAGTGAAGAGAGGCAAACAACGAAGCCGGAGGAGAGGGAAAGCACCGATTGAGGAAATGTTGTAGAGCCAACTTCTTTTTTTATTAAACATCTTCTCCGCGAGTCGATCGGGTATTTACCGCGAGGATATATAAATGAAATTTCAATGGCGCAAAGCGCGAGGCAAGTCGCGGCGCTAATTGAGTTATAGAAATACGTGAGATTTTGCAGCGGGCAAAGAGAGCTGCGCGGATTAAAATGAAAAACGGCCAATGAATGAATAGGCCACTTACTTAGCGCGTTGACATGCGCGTATATGTATATATATATATATGCTGCGAGACTGGCGTACCCTTTGCTTTTCATTGATTTTAATCGGGTGTTTTCAAAGAAGCGCACGGAGTAAATGAAAAGTTCAATCCGGTTGAAATTATTGAAGCTAAGCAGCCGCTGTATCGACTTGAAAACACCTGTTAATTTTCTTTTAATACGAAATCGTTTATTTAGCAGTTTATTTTCTTTCTGCGGGGAACGAAATTCTGCGGGGGAATTCTTATTATGAAAGAGCTGTTAATAGCTAATATTATCTGTTTTAATAAAAGTTCTTTTTTTTTTCTACCACAAAGAGATTTTCTTTAAAGAAAATTCTAAATTATTATTTTTCATAAAAAGGGTCGTAATTCCTGAACGAATATTTCGTCAATATCAGCTATATATAAATGATATACTTATATCCGGGTAGATGAGTCGTTAAAAAGTTTCTAGCTAATTTCAAACCAGTTTTGTACTTAAGAAACGACAGATGGTTATTACTTATTGATCTCCCATAGTCAACAATTTCATCAAAAAATAACTCTATTAAACAAATGCATTAACCAACTTGGCCGTTTAATTTGCTACCAGGGTACTTAGCAATCCGTCGAATCAAAAAAATAAAAAAAAAAAATTAACCGACCAAACACGCGTTACAGCGGACACCTCCCAAACACCAAGATCCCTCTCCTTCTCCTCCGCCGGGAAAGCCGAGCGAGCGCCTCGCCGATTATAAAAGGTGGCCTCGGCCCGTCGGCACTTAGCGTCCCATCGGCGGCGCGTCTCTCTCTCTCTCGCGCGCCGATCGAAATCCGAGCGAATTAGGGCCGCGTAAGGGATCGACTCGACTGCTGCTGCCGCCGCCGCCGCCGCCGCTGCTGCTGCTGCAGCTGCCGCCGTTCTCTCTCCGCGCGCGGCGCGGCGGCGAATAATCGATTCGCGAAAATTTCGCGCGGGGCGCGCGCGCCGCGCGGCAGTGTGTCTGCCACTCATGCGCGCCGCGCCGTTTTTCTACTCGGGGGAGAGAGAGAGAGAGAGAGGAGTCGAAGGGAGGGTCTGCCTTGCCGCTGCCGCTGCTGCTGCTGCTACTGTTGAGAGATTTCGGAGGGTGTACTGCGTGCGTACGTGGAGTCACCTACCGGTAGGCGGCGCTCCGGGGGAACTCTTTCAACGCCTAATGGCTTTTTAATTGGCGAACTATTTCGAAAGTCGATGGAGCCGAAGGAATTTTGATACGGAGCTTCGTTTGATTATTGCTGCCTGATGCGTTGATCTCTTCTTTCGCGACGGAAAATTTTCTGACTGGTTGGCGTTGCTCGTTAATTATTTACTTTCTGAAAAAAGATGATCCACACTTTTGTAAGGAGCATTGACTGACACGCTTTTTCGGAATAAATTTTGTGTGATACAAGCTCGTTTTTCAGTGCTTTCGAGATTCTTAAATTGGTCAGTTTCACGAAAAAATTTCACAGAATACAATTTAGTGAAATATTTATAGTGCCAAGACACTTTTACCTATCGAGATTATAAAACAGCTAAAAACGACAAGTGTATTGTGTAATATTTGTGTAGCTTAACACAAATATTCCGAGGTCTCGCTAAATCTATGATAATGCTTCAAAATAATCAGAAAAAGTCGTAAGAACAACCAAATTGTGATAAATTTTTTGTATACTCCCTTGACCAATTATGATGTTCAAAATGCCGAAGGAGATCAAAGCACAAAGCAAAAATTTTCAAATTTATGCAAAAAAAGTAAACAAACAACGCCTCGCTTCCAATTCATTCATTAACGGCCGAGGATAAAAAATCGATCCCTCATTTTTCTCGCTCGGACGCACTTGATGCGCTTTGAGCGCATTATTTGCGCGACGTCTCCATGAGCGCGCAATTTAATAGCTGATATAATATCGATAAAAGATTAAATTACTGTCTGCTTGGCGCGGCGGCGACGAGGCCGCGAGAGGACTTGGTTCATTGACGTCGGAGAGCGAGTCCTCGTCCACGGTTTCAGCTAATTACCCCAGAGGTAAACACTGTGAGCTCGCGGAAAAATATTTTGCTGGTTTAAGCAACCGGAAAAAAAAGCGGCGATAGCTGAGCTTTTAAAAATTCATTTCAATCGAACGGAAACGGAGCAAGGGAAGGAGTATGATTGATTATGGGGGATGAGAAGCTTTCTTAAAATGTATCGCAGATTTTCTGCGAATCTTGACAAGTGCGAAAAAAGATGTATTTTCTAAATAACTTCAATGAAATACTTGGTTCGAATTGTTACACAACTTGCTACCAAGTTAAGAAGAAACGTTTCCAGTAACATGAATGACCTTTTCGTAAAAGAATTTATAATTACAATGAAAAATGTTTAAATTTTGACGAATACGAATTTTTGATGTATATACGAGTAAAATATTTGCAAATTCAATGTGTAAATATTTGGTAGATTAACATTTGCACAGATCTGAATATGTAACGCAAATTTCGACTTCCTGTCAATTACGCTTGAATATGGTATTTTAGATCTAATAGGCAATGCCGAATGAATGTATGTAATGTTAATGTACGCGGATGAATACGAAATGCAAAGTTTCTTTTACTATTTTTGAATAAATACAGTATTTTATTAATAAAAAATCGACAAAATCAATTCCATCCATTTTTATACGTCCGAATTGCAAGGATGAAAAATTAATTATAATTTTTTTTTTTTGTGATTTCAAACATCGATAATTCCAAAGTGCCGGATAACAGGAATTCTAGCACGCAAGTACAAACAAGTTCCTAATTAAATATTAAGTGCGCGTGATGTAATTTCACAGTCGAAATAGGAACAGACCGTGTCTCGCTTATGCAGTAGAACAAGTTCGCGCTATGTTCAGACATAGCGAGGACTGGGCTTTCTCACGCTTGAGGTTTCTCTGTCATTCCGGCATACCTCGACTAAGTATTCCACTACTTTTTCATTTAATTATTAATTTTAATACTCGGTGTAAGAAACTAGTTAGCAAGCGCATTTTTTGTTGTAGAAAAAAAATTTCTTGCCATTTTGCAAAATTGCTTTTTTATTCTAAACACAGAATTTTTATCAATTTAATTTAGATTCTTTATGTAATTTTTTACAAAATCAAGAGACCGGATTTAAATCGTGAAATGTTTCAATCGACTAATTACAGACGAGGCAGTAAAAACTTCCGAACAGCTTTATCTTCCGCCCCGTACTTTTCCAGAAAAGTTTATACAATACCGCGTAAAATAAGAAAAACCCTCCTTCCGCGAGCTCGAAAAAAAAGCGTGAAAATCGCCGAGGCGGGCGTCGATTCGCAAACAAGGAATCATTACAGCCGCCAGAAGGTAAGAAGCGACGAAGATATCCGAAAGGCGCCCCTCGAGCGAGCGCATAAAAAGGAAGCGGCGGCGTAAGAAAGAGCAGCAGATTCCATATCAATGTGTACGAGTAAATCGCAGCGAGGCTGATAATTCCCCCCTTCCTCCCTCGCCGTCCTCGAGAGAGAGAGAGAGAGAGAGCAAAGAGGCACGACTCGGCCGCGCTGATTGCCGATATTGTGCTCGACGCTTTCGCGACTCTGCGCTCTGCGAATCTCGGAGAGTAGTCGTGCAGGCTCCTCTCTCTCTCTCTCTCTCTCCCTCCCCCGTGCCAACCACTCCTCCTCCTCCTCCTCTCCCACGAAAATCTCGTCTTGGCGCCACCACCGCCGGGCTATGGCGAATCCATACTGCGTGCGTCGGCTACCTCTACACACAGCTCGCGAGCTCGTGTGTACCGTGCTGTACCTCCAAGACGTTATTTTTCCCCGCGGTGCTCTCGGCGGCGGTGGTTGGTGTCGCTCGAGCCTGACTTTTTCGAAACGCGCTAATTAACCCCGCTCTCTCTCCGTCTTCCTCTCGCGCGCGTTTCTTTGTATATTATACTCGAGAAATTAATAATCGCGCTCTCTCTCTCTCTCAAGCTTCGGGGAGAGGGTTCGCGTCTGAAAAGTTATATTCCTCTTTTATCGCGCGTCGGCTGCAGATTGTGAATTCTATCTCTGCCAGTTGAGTAACGATCTTATTCTCGTTACTTGCGTCAGTCCCTACGCAGAATGTGATTAATTATTGCGGAAACTTTTATTTTTAGAAGAATTTTAACCTCCATTCGTATATTTTTTCTTTCTCTCTCTCGCGTCGGACCTCTTTTAAGCTTGCTGCTTGGAACTTGAGCGCGGGTCGTTAAAAGCGAATTAGGCGATTTCGAAATTGTTTTCAGCCAAGGAATCTAAAACTGCAGCGGGATGCTTATATATAGACTGGTGGGCTGTTTGCATAGAAATCGTATAGTTTTTTTTGGTCTTGATTCGCAATCACCAGAATCAAAGGAATAAAGAGATTCATCATAAATATTAAAATGTTATAAAGATAAAGAATGAAATCCCGCCGAAAGGATTGTTCGGATAAAAAATTGAGAATTTATTCAAACAATCATCCGTATGCATCAAGCATTGTTCGTTTACAGCAACACCTTTCCATAGAATGAAGTGATACATTATGCATTTTACAGCTACGAAAACGAGGAATAGAATAACTGTCATTGCATCAAGAGAATCTATCCAAGTCAGTCGCAGAACGAGGAAAGGCCCACACTTATTGAATCCCAACTGATCTAGAATTAGAATGTTCCTCGCGACTTTTTGCACCAGGAGAAGAGAAAACCCCGAACCTCCGAAAGCTTTCTCTTCCAATCCAGTAAGCTACATAATACATTCCCCCTCCTCCTCCCGTTGGATCCTCGGAAAAATCCAAGTTTCGCATCTAAAAAAGTTGGCGCGTCCGCTACGAAAGCCCTTCTCCATAGTTCGGCAATAAAAAAAGTTCCAATATCGCCCAGACGCACATCCCCCGCGTCCGCGCCGTGAAAACTCTTACGAACTATTAATAAAAATCTAAAAAAAAAAAGGAAAGTCTCTCGCGAAAAGGGCGGCCCGTCGTGAATTCCTCGAGAAGTTCGCGGGGCGGCCGCGCCGGCCGTCGTAAAGTGTCCGGCGGCATTTTCATTTCCCCCCCCCCCTCCGAAAGCGGGGGCCGGGATCGTAAAAAGGCGGATCGGCCCTCTCGGTCGCTGCGGCGATCGTCCGTTACGGAAGCGAGACGGATAGTAAACGGCTCGGGGGCTTATTATAAATCGGCCCGCCGTGGACTACTAGGTGTGCACGTGGATGGGCGCGTGCGGGCTTGCACGCATAACAGGGCGGAGGGAGTGCGCCTGCTCCGGGTCGCCCGGGCGGGGACGGGGAAGATGGCGGCAGCCTCCCTCCCGGCCGATGGTCCAGGGGGAGGCCTCCGCGTCGGCGGCGGCGGCGGCGGCGGCTGCACGTCGGGCAGGCGCCGCGCTGCTCGGCTCTCCGGACGCCCCTCCCCGACGGCGGGCGACGGCAGCGGCGTCTACCCTTTCCCTCCTGCCCCTCCTAAGTCTCACGGCGCGCGCTCCGAGCGCCCCGAGGGCACATCGATCTCGAGCTTCGACGTTCACCAGTGCGCGATCGCGGCGAGAGTGGCGCGAGAGGTATACGGCGGCGTAGGTGTGCCAGTGTCTGCTCCCTCTCTCGCGCTCTCGTGTCCGCGCGCGGAGGAGCGGAGGAGAGGAGAGGAGAGCGTCTGCGTGCGGGAGCGTGTGCGCGCGCTCTCTCTCGCTCTCTGTCTCTCCGGGCCAGCAGCCTCGGGACTGTATATCTGCCGAGCAGTAGTAGTCGGGCGACGAGGCGATGCTCCCCGACGATTGACACAGCGGCCAGGAGACAGACGGCACCTTTTTGCCTCCTCCTCTTCTCTTCTCTCTTCCCCGTATGCTGCTTCCGCTCTCTCTTTTTCTCTCTCTCTCACTCTCTCGCTCTCTGTCCAGCCTTGCGCGAGCGGGGCTCTTCCCCGCCGTCGTCGCCAAGACGCCCCCTCCCTCTCTCTCTCTCTCACCCCGTCGTCTGTTGGAGCGCAAACACGCGCGCGAGAGCACGCGAGAGAGGCACGGATAATCGCGGATGTGATTGTTGAGCGCGCGCGCGTGCCTCAGCGACGATGCCGAGGAGGTGCAGCAGCAGCAGCAGCAGCAGCGTCGGCAGCGTGAGCAGCGCGAGCTGAGCCCCAGTGATCCGCCCTCCGGAGCGTGTCTTCCCTCGGCGATCGGCTCTCTCGTCGCTTCGACCTCTCGTGTCTCTCGTTTGTCCGGCCGAGGAGGTGCCGAGCGAGCTTTCGCCCCGACGGGGAGGGGCTCGTCGTCGCCGTCGTCGTCGTCGTCGTCGTCGTCGCATCGGCGGAAAGATGGATTCGTCCGAGTGAGGCCCTCTCGAAAGTCGCTCTGCCTTGGGGACAGTCCAAGCTGCAGTGAGAGCAGAAGAGGGAAGAAGGAGCCGCCGCCGAGCACCGTGCGCGGTACCGCGGGGCTGCGCGCGCGATCCGATCGTCCCCCGCGAGGGAGAGAGAAAGAGAGAGAGCGAGAGAGAGCGAGAGAGTGCGGGAGGCTGGAAGGAGGGAGAGTGGGAGAGGCGACGGGCAGTGTCGCGTTCGCGGGACCGCGGGTGATTCCACTTGCACCTAACCTCACTTTTTTTTCACCAGCCCCCCGAAGTACACCCCCGTGCAGCCGTGCGACGCGCAGCACGCTCTCTCCACCCTCGGCGCTGCCCCCGCTAACGATCCGCCGATCGCAGCTCTCGCAGGATGTGAGGAGAGACGAGTGGTGCGCGACCTCCAGGGAGCCTCTCTCCTCGTGTATGCATCGCGTTCGCGAGTTATCGAGTGCACGAGCAGGGGCAGCCAAGCGGAGAGGAAGCCCGCTGGTCCTTCGTCTCGCCTCGAGGGGTGTGTCGAATCGGCCGCCGCTGCCGCCGCCGCCGCCGCAGCAGCACCAGTGAAAAACGAGCCGAGTCTCAAGGGAGTGCAGCGGGCGGAAAATATCAGTGGGTGCAAAGTGTAGAGTAGCAGCGGAAGCAGCGCAGCAGCAGCAGCAGCAGCCGCAGCAGAAGTAGCAGTGGAGCGGTGACGGTGGAGTGGAGCAAGAAAGAACGGGGCGCTGTGCGTCAGGATGCAGCATGAACCTCGTTGCCCTGTCCTGGGAGCTGACGAGCCTCGGCAGGGGGACTGCTGCGCGCTGCCGTGGAACGCACGCCGAACGTCAGCGGCCCTTTGTCGTCGTCCAGCCGGTCCGGGCCGCCCGCTGGTGCTGCTCCGCCGACGGCGGCCGGAGCCAAGGCCGAGCGGCCAGCGGCACCCCTGCCACGGGACGGGGGCCCGCCGCTGCGGCCCCTGCCGCTGCCACCGCCGCTGCCGTCGCCGAAGACCGATACTACCGCTACCAGCCAGCCGGCAGCCCGCCACCGACACCGCCGATCGACACAAGCTGCAGGTACGGCTGATACCTGCCAGGCGGGATCAATAGTTTATGTTTCGTCGACCGCGAGCCTCGAATAAATGTGTCCGAGTCCACTTTATTGCCGATCGTTCCGTGGCGCGCGCCACTTTTCTTAATCCAGCAAATGTGCTTGGAAAAACACGCGTACGCCGTTCGTTAACTAATCCCATTTTGTACTTGGCCAGCGGTAAAAGGGTTAGGTTGGGCGAAACGCTTTTTCCAGCTTCGAGCCCTTTTAGCAATTAATCTGGATACCGGAATTTCAATTTCGATCGTTGGCTGATTCGAGGAATCTATATAGCAACCGGGATTTAAACGATTTAAAAAGCATGCAGACTTTCGATTAACGAAATTTATGCATCTGGCGATTACGTAAGAAACGGTAGAGTTGACAAACATGCTTGAGAAGGTTATTTGAAACTGTCGGTGACAGGCTGACAGTTATTGCTCGGATTAATTAACGCGCACAAGTGTTGAGGGTTGAAGTAAGGCTCGTTGGTCGTTTCAGGTGGTGCGCAGCTCGCCAGCAGCAGCAGCCATCGGCGGGAGCAGGGCTTGGGCGCCGCAGGGGAACTTCTAAGAGCCCCGCTGTCCTGGGCCCTGCCTCAGTCCGGAGGCCCGGGACGCCCACGCCAAGCGGGGCTGACTCGATCGGTCGGCAGCGATGCGGCGCCGGCCCCTCGCCCCCCGCAGCAGCCTAGAGCGCCCATGCCCGCGGACGACTCGGCGACCTTGGCGCCCAACGGGGAGGAGGAGGAGGACTCAGTCACTGCCTTGGACGGAGGCTCGCCCCCTCACAGCACTGCCTTCCAGAGGAGCCGGCACGGCGCAGCTCCCCGCGAGCTAAAGCCACCCCGTCTGCTCGTCCTCCTGCCGCTGCTGCTGCTGCTGCTGCTGCCGCCGCTGCCGCGGACGATGGCCGGGGGCGGCAAGGAGCAGCGGCGGCACCCTTACAACGAATACACCTGGGAGCTGAACCAGTTGAACCCGTGGCTGTCGGCGTGCGACCTGGCGGGCCCGGCCCCCGCCGACCTCCAGGGCAGCTGCGGCCCGCCGGAGGTCCCCAAGAACTGCCCCGGGCCCTGCCCCCGCCGCGGCGGCCACCAGCACTTTGACGAGGTCCTCGAGCGGCAGGCAGCGGCGGCCGCCGGCAGACCCAACAGGACGACGGCTCCGGAACAGTGCCTTTTTTACCTCGAGGAGTCGCACAAGCGGGACGTCTGCCGGGAGGAGTTCGCCCGGGGCAGCGGCCTGGGGGGCCTCAGGAGCCTCAGGGAGAACCGGTTCTGGTTCGTCAGCGGCCTAAGGCTCAGGCACTGCTGCGAGCACGCCGCGGTGAACGCCCTGGCCCCGGGCAGGGAGGGACCGCTCGAGGCCGTGCTCGGGGGCGGCGACCAATGCGTCCGGGCCCTGGACAAGCTCCTGCAAGTCGACGCCCTCGCCGCCAGACTGCACTGCGAGTTCGAGGAGGTGCTGGCCCGGTACGACTGCGGCCAGTCCTACTCGGTCATCCACAACTGCACCCACTGCAAGGTCAGTATTTTACTACATCTTTACCAGCTCTCCTGCTTTGTTTATGCCTGCTTCTTTTCCCTCGCCCGAGCCAGAGACAATGGCAAGAGCGAGCCCGAGCCGAGTGCACTCTCCCCCCACCTGGGTTCAAAGTTCATTGTTACCATTGTGTCTTCCGCGAGGGAGAGCGTTTCGTTCGAGGAGCAAAGTAATTCAGCTAAACAAGCCTCGGTTTAGCTTGAACGATCGTCGTCTCGGGCCATTTCCACGCCCGGGCGATCATCGTCGTAAACATTCTTCGCTAATTGACGAGAGGGAGAATTTATTTTCGCGATTGATAAGTGGGTAACGACTGCTTGGCCCCGACGGCTTGTCTTGGAAAAAAAAAAAAAAAGTAGGAGCCACCGTGGCGCCGAGTCTTAATTGCATTTGATTCATCAAGGCTCCTCGTGTAACGGCGCAATTTTAGACATTAAAAATTTATGAAATGGAAAACTAATGAAAGGACTTGGGGGGGTGTTAAAGCACCTTGATGCAATTTTATTCGTTACAAAAAACATTCTGTATACGCCGGGTATATTCCCTTTTAGCTTTCAAACGTAATTTATAAAGTACGCCGCGCCATTCTTTGCGTTAATTGAATTACGAAATAAATTTTCCGTACCCCTGAAATGAAATTGATTTTGCTTACTGTTCAATTTCTCTTTTTTTATTTTAACGAAAAATGAGAATCAAATCTAATTAGCTTGTTTGATTTCCAGTCGATTTGGCTCTTGTGGCTGTTATGCAACGCTCAAGATTCAATTGACAGTTTCAGACTGAAAAATAGGTCCTTTTCCTGGCTTATTTCGCTGAAAAATTACATTTTTAATTGCCCTTATTGTTAACAGTATTTTTACGAGCCAAAAACTTTCCTCCCGCGGATACAGATAAAATTACTTCGGTCTATAATAACAAACTCGAAAGTTTCCTCGTCCAATTGCATTTAGAGAGAACGGAATAGAGCTCTCGCTCGAAAAAAATGGCGCGAAAGCGGATAGAAAGTAAGAGAGAGAGAGAGAGAGAGAGAGGCATTAAGGGAAGAGCGAGCGTGCAGGGAGGGAAGATTCGGAGCGGCGCGTATACATCGTAAAAATAATTTGTAATTAAAGAGCCAAAGGCACTCACTCGGGCTCGGGAGCAATTTCTCTCTCTCTCCCTCTCGCGCATCTCTTTCTCTCTCTCTCTCGGTACGTCCGAAGCAGAGGCCTGACCCATATTCCGGAGTGCACGCGCTCGCGCACTCGGCTCGCGACACCGTTTTTCTTACCCACTTCGCGTATTTATGGCGCGAGCGGCGCCAAGCCGCCGTCGCCGCCGCCGCCGCGGCCGCTTCGTCTTTTTTTTTTTTTTTTTGCGAGTTCCCTGCCCGCGACGCCGCGCGCGGTGCACACAGGTCTAATGAGAGAATGGAAACGCCAGAATTTTGTGCAGACTAGCGCCGCGAATTTTTTTCGGCAAAAGTATTCGCGACCGGCGGCGCTTTTCGAGTGGGCCTCTTCAAACACGTGCCGCGCGACCGCCGCCGCGCTGCGAGAGCGACGGAATTTCCGCAGGTGCCGTTGAAAGGTTAAATTATAGTCTGTGTTTTGCGTAAATTTCGACCTCTCTCCTCGTTTTTTTCGAACCTGCTTCCCGCATAACCTAGCTGCTTTCTGTCTAACCCGAGTTTTCGGTTTTCATTTTTTTTTTTTTTTTCTGTAAAGACTTTCGAGCGTTTATTGCGCGTCTAAAAGATGACTGTTACTCGCCTATATATCTGAAAGAAAATCATATAGTCAGATATATTCTCTACACGGTGTGCTTTGTGGTGAATAAAATAGGCCATTTGTATAGGCCTTTTACAGGTCGGAGGGGTAAAACCTACACGATTTTTAACACTTCGAGGCAGGATTTTTACGAGCTACTTCAATACCGCGCGTTACATTTATACGCCTCTAACGCGCCTCATACTTGCTCCTTCGTCCGCGAGACACCTAAAATCTCCTCCACGCGTCGCTCCTCGCGATTCTCGACTCGGTCGAAGAAGGATTTGTTTATCTCGGCCGAGAATCGTAATAAATAGGCCCCCGATTAAAAGGGTCGGAGGGAAGAACGATCCGGGCCGCCGCCGCCGCCGCTGCTCTTTCGCCCAGTCCAATATATCCCTCGCTTCTCGTCGTCGTCGCGTTTGCGGCTGCGCCCCGCGCGCCCGCCGACAATCGCTCCACTCAATCGAGTCCTCTCTCCCGCCTGCCGCGCGCGCGTCCGTCGTTTCAGCAGTGCTTTGGCAGAAATTTTTCTCGGTCGCGGCAAGGGTGCCCGAGGCGGCAAAAAAAAAAATGCCGCTGCCTGCCTGCCTAGGCTCGTACGTGCTCAAGAGTCGCGGACGCAGCGGCTCCGAGTCTTCTTTCTTTTCCACCTCTCTCTCCCGCCTCCTCCGCTGCAGCTCCTCCGTCCCCCGTCCGCGAATTCAACCGAGTCAGCGAGATCGCGAGACGATCGGCGACAATAGCGCATCGGCGCGCCGAGCTCCACAGCCTAATTAAACACCTTCCCCCCTCCCCCTTCGCTCGAGAGCGCGGAAACGTGTCAGCGAACGTTCCGCCGCGCCTTTGCGGCTGCACTCTCCGCCAGTGGTTCGCCTTTGATTTTTTTAGGGAAGGGGCTTTTTTGGCCGGGAGAAAATTGTGTCCCCTCCGTCTCGTTATTTCTCATTCCGACGCGAGGAAGAATGTCCTCTAACAAGCTCCATTGAGCATTTTGTATAAATTGAGGAGCGTCGTCTCGAGAAAAAAATGACGAGTTTCGTCGGGTAACGAGAGCCGCGCGATTTCGTTTTTCCGCGGGGGGGGAAGCATTTTCGAGAGCGATTGTTTACTGCTTACCGCGGTTTCGACTTCGGGGCTTTTATTAAACGCTCGACGAGACGGCGGTGAGCGAAGTTTTCGCTTTGCATTCTATAAAGATTTTTAAATTTCCCGATCGAGAGAGAGAGAGCCCCGACCGCGGCGACAGGCGACCGGGTCTCGCAGCTCTTATATACACCGCGTACAGTTCGTGGAGCGTAGATTGCCTGCCACCTGTACTTTGCGGGCGAGTTTTACGGAGATGCGAAATGCTAATGCGCGAGGAAAGTCATACAACTTTAAGCGAACTTTCTTGAATTAAATCCGTCCTCCACTGGATAATACGCCGAGTAATGACGGTCTATCCGGAAACTGCCGCCTATGTATTTATGCGTGTGTTTATGCTTAAGTTGGCCTTTAAATCTGCAACGAAGTCAATTATAATTCAGTGCCGTTTTAATACTTTTATTTAGATAGTTGAATTAAGTGGTTATTTAAAGTTTAGAGTCAATGTCTGACCACACGTAGACTTATACTACTGAATTTTTTTTCTAACTTTTAACAAATACTAGAAGAGAGCTATCAGTTTTAATTTTTTATTAATAGATTTTACACTAAATAGAATTTAAGACAATAGTCCCATTTTATTGTTGATATGATCAATGAATCCTCCAGGAGACAACTATTTGTCAACACATTTCAGCATTGTCCTGTAATACCGTTTTCCCGCTGCCAATATATATCGGATTTCGCATTATAATTTCAACTCGATATTTTCGCGCCGAGAAAGCAGCGGAAAAAGGAATAATAGGCTTTGTTCCTTGCCGCAGCTTCTCATTGGAATTAGCAGTGAATGCAGCTTAAACTTCCCAATAGGATTCATTCGTTTATTAAAAATGATACGGAAAAATAGCTTAATTTTTAAAGTTGCGTGCTCGCAGAGCATTTTAAATAAATATACTGACATTTGTCTGGGTTTTTTTTGGAAAAATTATATTTTAAAAATGAAGCCAAAAGAGTCTTTTTATTAGAAGCTTCTCCGGGGATTAATGTCGTATAAAAGAACATTTTTAAGTGAGGAAAAGTCCGCTCACTGTCACTGACCAATATAAGCCAGAGTCAGAGGTGGAAATTTAAAAAAAACATTAAGAGAATTTTATAAAATTTTGTTAACTGCGAGCTGACAGTACACGACGCCCGCTCAAAATTGTACAAAATATTCTTAAATTTTTTTATTCGTTAATTGCCGAAACGGCTTTTAATAAAAATGCAGGCGAAACGTTGGCTTGATTTTTTAAATGCAATAATCCTGAATACTAAACGAAAATCGGTCTATTTACGGTCGTCCACGTCATCTTTGATAAAGAAAAATCAAAAGCGTCTCTCAAAGCAAAAAAAAAAAAAAAAAAAAATGAACCCCCTATACCTTCTCATGCGCCCCCGCAGCACTTGCATAAAATTTAATTTAGCCCTCATAACTACATTCACCAAGTAAGAGGGGGACTTAAGGATAAAAGCAAGAGGAAACGTTCACCCGGCGCGCAGTCAAAGAGGGTACGAATTTTTCATTGCGCGCCTCTCGGCGCGGCGCACGAGGGGCCGAGGTTCAAGGCAATAGTCTGCCCCGTCGTACTCAAAGGAATCCTTTTCCTACCCCCCTGGCACGCATTGTAAAACGCCCCGGGAAGAGGGAAGGAGGACTGCGCGATCGTCGCTTACTCGTTATTCATATGCTGCGTCGGGAGACTCGCCGCACGCCGTCTCTCTCTCTCTCGTCGCTCGCGAGAATTCTTATGCGACCTTAAGATCGCTTGCTCGAGCGACCGGCGGCGCGATTCAATTATAATGTTGGTAAGACGTCGGGCTTTTTCGAGGAAGCGATTAGCGCTTTGTTCGTTCTCTTGTATTCTCGTGAATAATCCGCAAGCGTAATTAATAATGCGAAAGCTTAGCCCTAAGCTCGTGGGAAGCAATATTGTAGAAAACGCGTTTGCAAAATGAGTTTTGCCGACAATGTCAATTAACAAGCTCGCGCGCATAACTGGGTTCACACACAAAACTGTAATTTCGCAAGTTGCACCTCCCAACTTCGAATGAAAAGCCGCGGACTATTTTAACTCGGAATTGTTCGGAAGTGAGAGAGAGAGGAAGAGCATTACGCCGAATAAAGCCAATAAAAAGAGCAAAGAAAAACTCCGCGAGTCGGAGAGCGTTACGTAAATACGGAGAAATTCCCCCATACATGTTATATAGGGGCTTTCGCGCGCGAGAGAGACTCATTTGAGCGCGACGAGGAGATCCTTTCGCGCTGAATTAGAATATCAAAGCTTAGTCGACGCAGTCAAAGAGAAGCAAAGACATTAGAAAGAGACGCCCAAACATAGGGGAAGCTCCTAACATGAGACGTACAAAGCTATGCGCGAGACAGTTTCAAACTGTTGTTTAAGGGGAAAGTCGGAGAGAGGTCCAGTCATGATACGCGTAACTTTGCAACAAGGCCCCGTTGGCCCGTGTATGTTCCTTTAATGGAGAATGGTTTCACTTTTCAGCCCGAACGCAAGCTCGTACCAAGGAGAAAAATTTTATAAGAAAAAATACTAGACGTTTTTGCGATGCTGAGACAAAATTGCGTTATCCTAAAAAATTACTATATTTTAATATATAATATAGTAATTTTTTTAGGATAATGCAAGTTTGTCCCAGCATTGCAAAATGATGTAGTAATTTTTACTGAAAATTTTTTCTCACCGCATGAAATACATATCGTATTATGAACATTTTATTTTTACATTCTGTCACGTTGGTTTATTTTTTATTTGCTAAGCTAGCCAGCTTTGACTGCTTCCAGAGTTTACTCACTTCTTGTTAATAAGTCAATAATTCTAGCAGTACTTTATGTACTTTTTACATCAGAGCATTAATTAATTAATTTTCGTACAGCCAAGCAGTTTCATGCAAACGTTTGCTGAAGATAAGGATCACTTGCCGCAAATAATAATTACGCTCAACTCTTGCTCTCTTCTCTCTTTTCCTTTGTGTGATATTTTAAACCCTTGGGGTCTCAAACACAAACTCTAAACTCGAACCCTTGATGTACAAATGAAGAAGGATACTCGTGGGATGAAGTTACCTTCTGACCTCTGGAGGAAAACTACATAATATTTGCCTTCGTTTAAAGAATAAAAAAAACTTATATAAACGCAATTAGAATTAGCTCCAAGAACATTTCTAGATGTAATATCTTGAATTTGCTTTGATTACGCACAATTGGACCTTTCGGGAAATGTTCCCTGTAAAAATTGTCTACCTCAATATATTCGTTTAATTTCACTGAATACCATCAACTTATTAAAATTATAAAAATTTATACACCAGTTTTTGGATTTTCTGTAAATTCATAAATATGGAAATAGTTCAGTTACATATATTGTATAAAAGCCGATCCTGGAAAACAAACGCATCCACTGCAAAATTGAATTTTCGTTCCCAATATTCAGCAATTTATGAGTTTAAGTTCCCTATTTACAATTTCCCAAAATGCTGTTTCTGCAGGCGTCGAAGTATTAAGAAAATATATTTTATTTTAAAAACTAATTGTTAACGATGATCAATTATTACAAAAACGGACTTAAAAAATAATAGATAGTACTTAATTATTACATTTTTAATGACGATTGCTTAAAAATAAATGTCCATGTAAATAAAAAAAAATACATTTTCCCTCTAAACACTTCTTTGCATAAAATGCTTTATTAATCAATAATTCTTTTTAAATTAACATTCCCGAATCGCGCTATAAAACCGTTCCTTCTTTCTTCCCATTTTTTTTTGTCGTCCAGCCCAGTCTTTGTCTTTCCCTTATCTTCCGTGGGTCTCGTGTTTCGATAAAAGTGTCCTGCCCTCCGTCGCTCTCTCTCGCGATCTTTTCGGGTTAGAAGCGCCATGTCTCCCAAGCCTTTTCGACGTCGGCGAGCTGCGCGCCGCTCTCGGATTCTCGGCGGTCGATGCTCTCCGCAACGCCTTCGCCTTCTTTAAGGTCGAACGGGTCGGAGGGAGGCTTGGGGGGGGGGGGAAGAGAGGAGGAGGGACGTTGAATAAAAAGTAGCTTGCAAACATTAATGCTCTTTTATTCGCTGCTTTTATTTCAGTCGATGACTTTTTCTGGAATTTAATTAGAATATTATTGATTTTTCCTTTTTACGTTATATAGGTTCATAGAACTTGGCGGAGTGAAAAAGTTTGATTGAAATTCTTCATTTGCTTTTCTGAAAATTTTCTCACGTTCTCGAACTCTCGCGATTCGGTAAACAAAATATTTGAAATTCAAGAGCACGCACATGTTTTTTTTTTTTATAAAATTAAAGTCCACTTCTATTTTTATGATATATATTTTGAAATATTGTGAGAATTATAAAAAAAACGTTTATTAGAGTTGATAAAGCAATAAGCATTTTTTAGTTTTGTAAAGTGTTCTTTTTTGTTACTGTAAAGTACTCTACCAAACGTTTTTTTGGATATAATGCACTGCAGAAGGCGTAAATTCAGGGGTAAGAGTTATAATCAACAGTTCAGTAAAAAAATTGGCAACGATACAAAGCTGCATTTGCGATTTTTTTAATAATAGCCCAGCAGTCAGAAGGGGGGGGGAGCAGGCAGGGAATAAATTTTCAATTTAATAGTTAAAAATTTATTTATTGTATTTACATGTTTATTAATATTTATTTTTAAAAATAAAGAAATTAAATAAAACAGCTGAAGGTCTGTGACACTTATTTCACTTGTGTTACCTGTTTTTTTTTTTTTTTATTAAAATAATCATAAAAATAAGAATGAATATTACAAGAGATTTAGTATTTCTGACTATCTACGAAATAGTATACTTCTCACAATGGCAAGGTGCAAGAAAGTCAACAATCTTGCAAATTGCAATAGATATTGGGATCGCTCTTTGAAGGCTGCGGTTAGAAACTTGATGGTTGTGGTGGACGTCACGGTACTGAGGGTACTTACCTAACTCCAAACCGAGTTGTTGATTAATCTCTTTAAGTAAACCCACAAGTTTTCCTATTCGTATTGAGAAATTGGCACACGTCAACTTCTTGCAAAATATCATAATTTTCACACGTAATACGTTCTTTTAAGAAACTATCTAAAATCATAAATGCTTGGAACATATTTTCGAAAATCTAGCTGAATTTAATCATAATCCGTCCTAACTAAAACAACAAGTATACCTACACTGAGAAAAAAAGTGTAGTAAAAATTACTATAATGCCTAGTAAGGCGACCACAGACTGTCAAAGCTAAATAAATTATCATGTTTCAAAGAAAAATTTACTATAGTACGATTTCTTAGATTTATAGGGAATTTTACTGTAAATATAGAAAAATTTCTTACAAAGTATAGTAATTTTTTGGGTCTGCGATGGCTTTACTGGACAGTATGCTAATTTTTACAGTACGATTATTTGTAATTTTTACTCTACTTCTTCTCTCGGTGTAAAAAAATGCTTCAGCCAGACAACGGCGAGCATCATTGTCCCAAAAAAAATGTTCGAGCCGTCAACTCCCGAGTCCGCGCGTACACAGACCGAACGCAGCGCGTCGAATTCCGCAGCTAATCTCGGGGGGCGGCGACGGTCGCGACGCTCGACGAAAGCGGCGAGACAGCAGAGCGGCGAAGCAAATGACGTAGCATTGTGCGGGGGCGCGAGAGCCCTGCGGCCGGTGCAGTTTCTCGGACTTTAGTTAACCGCGGATCACGCGAGGATAAGCCCCGTCGAGAGAGAGAGAGAGAGAGAGAGAGAGCTGCCGCGCGGCCAGCCAATTCCGAAAGGTTCGCATTCCGCCTCTCTTGCGAGGGCGTACCTGTCGTAATCTTCTGGGATTTCTCTCTCGTGCTCTCGCAGTGCGCCGGGATGGAAATAATTGAAGTGCGGTCCCGCGTGGTCCGCGCTCTTTATCTGCCTCTATTGCGCGGTTACCCTGCTTAGTACATTATGAGCGCGATGAAACTTTTTTTTTCTTTTTTTTTAGGAATCGCTTTCGCCGAGTTTCCGGCGCGAAGCGCTTTCATATCGTTCACTTTAGTTTTTCAGATTTTGTTCCTCCTCGACGTAATCCGACACGAGGTTTTTCGAGCGAAAAAGTTCATTGTCTCCTCTAACTTTTAAATTGACGTCGTAAACTCGTTCGCGGCACGTCGATTGCCGGGCAAAGCGACGCAATTAACGTAAAAAAATTACAATCAAACTCTCGCGGCGATAATGGCTCATTTAAAAAGTACTTTGTGGCGGAGGCTTCTTTTAGTTATTCAGTGATTCGACTAATAGACAATTAGACGTTTCGAGTTAACCTTGATAAATATTAGTTCAGTACAGCTGCCTTGGTGCCGTCGCTTTGTTTTAAATAAATAAGATATAAAAATATACTTAGCATATATATAGTATTGTAGTACAACAAAGATATAGACTATACTTTGCTTAAACAGGGAGTAACAAAAATCCGAGTAAAGAAGTGTATTACGGGTTAGAAGCCAACATCCTGAACAAAAAATCCTGATAATTAATTCTGTAGATACTGGCTGATTACAAATGGATGATTTTTAATCTTGAATATAGTCGTGCATATATCCATTAACATATAGACATACATTCAACAATGAAAATCATTTATGTTTAACGGCTAGAATCTCCAGAATTAATTATCAGATTAAAAAATGTTATCAGAATTTTTTGTTTATGATATCCCCTTCCGTCCCATGAGACAGTTTTTCGCTTACATTTTTGGAATACTTTATATATATGTATATACTTTGGTAAAAATTTTTCATTAGGAAAATATTTGCCAAAAAATGTAAAGAAAAATTCTAACATCTCTACTTCTCTTTTTATTCTTTCTTTCCTAAGTTTCGTCATTCGTTTCATCTCTTTCGCTCTCTTGAGTTACTGCGATATTAAACTTTCAACGTTAATGAGACCGCCCGACAAAAAATAATTGCGGCCTTACACGTTTTGATATCGTAGAAGAGAATGCCTTTTATATTTTCTTTCTTTTTTTTTTGCTAATTCTTCCACGCCGAGGAAAATCAGGTTGGTTTTATGAGGCTTGTTTAGTAAATTTTTGTTGTTTTGCTTTCATTAGAAACAGGCAGTTTTATAAACTGTTGTTAGGATAATTAAGATTTAAAATACAGCAAGAAAAAACTTACACTCCAAACCATTTTCATCACCTATAATACTTCACTCATAAGCAGCCTCTTTAAAACCGAATTAGTCGAACGAAAGAAAATCGGATGCGATAATCTCGTATCTCCCTTCACGGTGTTTCGAATCTCAAAGCGCAGTTTACGCGGCGTACGTGCAAATATCGAATTTCCCCTTGCTTACTTTAATGAAGGGAAGGGACCGAAAGAGATACGGAAAAAGTTCGACCGTCGGGCTCGTGCATCGGCTGGTTCAAGTGCTGGTAATGAAATTACTATCTCGGCGATTGACATATTGGCAAGCAATGATAAGCGCGAGTAATTCTTCGTCGTTCTGGGGAACGCGCGACAGCTCCGCTTGAATATCGATTACGACTCTCGGATTCCGCGAAAAATCCCTTTATTCGGGTAAACTGTGTATTCGCGATCTGCTAATTGGCCTCGCAAAATATTCCTGGTTTACTTTAATAAAAATATCGATACGCGGGCAAAAATTTTTTTAGCAAAAATTACGATAGTGCAGTTTAATTTGATCGTAGGCTGGTCCAAATAAAAAAAATTACCATGTTCCTAAATTTACTAGAAACTATGGTAGTTTTTTGGAGTTTTAGAGTCTGTGATCAAATTAAAATGCACTATTGTAATTTTTACTAAAAGATTTTTCTCCGTGCACACTTTATTAATCGAAATCAAATCAAATTTAAGCAGTTGTACACGTTTTATTACAAATTATATCTATACAAAGCCTACTATTTTGGCTGTACGAATCTTTTAAAATATATTCATTTTCGTCCTTATTCGGGAGACTCGGCGGAGCAAAGTTTTTCTCTCGCTTCAGCTTCGCCATCGATTCCGCACAAAAGCAATTTATTCGTTCGACTGAAAGAGCAGAGAACCAACGGGGAAAGTGCGCAAACTCGCACTCGGTACGTTGACACAAAATCTGACATTTCGGTCGCTCCATTTCCTTCTTTTTGACCCTGTTCCGTATAATTTTTTTTTTTGTTTTTCGTTGTTAATAAAAATGTTAATTGCATTTTCAACAAAAGGATAATAATGTAAGAGCACGATCATGTTTAAAAATTAAGATCTGTTGAAAGATATATTTTCAAGTAGCATTTTAAAAGTTTGATATACTTTTGAAATGAATTTCTAAGTACATTCTTAATAGTTAGTACAGAGTAGAATTAATTCAAAATAGCTTCAGTTTTATTACGTTTTCTCATTCAAGTTTTAATACGAATTATGCCGGGATTGTGGTCGATGTCCTTCGAGAGTAAACGCTCGTTTTCTGTCTGCTTCTTGGCTTAAATGATTCAGTTGATTGCCGTAAAGCTTCGTCGTAAATGTTTCTTCCAGTTTTAGGAGCTGGGCGTAGTTCGCGCATTTTGCTTTATTGGATGCACAATAAAATACAGGGGAAAATAGTTGCTTTAATTGTTTTATTCGGACGAATTATTTTTATTATAAAAATAATAAAATCACCAACTAAGAATAATAAAAGCACTGACTACCTACCTTAACTAAAAGTTGTACTACGAAAAAAGAACTTTTAAACTTTGTATATCAGTATAGATCGTTAATTATTACACCTTTTAAAATGTTAGAAACAATTAAAAGTAGCTTGTCGGTTGAAGCAGATCGCTTCGATTCAACTGCAGTCATTCTTAGAATAAATTCTTGTTTTATACGACTATTATCTTAGCTTTACGGCCTGTTGCCAAGATATCAATAAAATTAAATAAAGTAGTCACTTTTTTTCTCCTCTTCGAGACAATCGGCTTATCGATGGGCCGAGTCGGAGGAGCTGATTTTATCGAGCCAACCGAATAAACCGATATTCCGAAAGTTGAAAAACACGCTTGCGGGGCGGAGTTTTTGCAATTACTTTGCAGGTCAAAAAAAAAAAAAGAAAAAAAAGAAGAGGGGCGGAAAGAGAAACGAGAGCTATTAGTATTCGCGAACTTCATTATTTTTTTAAAAAAAGAAAACGGATTTGTATACTCCGAAAATGCATATTATACTATTTTGACGAGTCTTTTTTCTTTACCAAAATGGTAGAAATATTCGTGGAAAAAATAAATTTTAGAGTCAGTACGAATTCTGAAGGAGTATATAATTGTAGGAACTATACTATATAATTATTTCTTACTTTAACGAAAATTAATTTAAGCATACGAATCTCAGATCTCATTAGACTAATAAAAAAAAATTTAATAACGAATTCAATACTAATTCATAAGCGGATTATATTTTTTTAAATCTTATTTAACGTCGCTAATTGTTAAAATAAAAATTAATCTATTAAAGAGTCCAGTTCTATTCGTCGAATTTCTGTGGAAACTGAATTCTTAATCAATACATGACCCAGTTTCAAACTTATGAAGTGCATACATTAAGTAAAAAATTATAAAAGCAAAAGTTTTATTTCATAAATATATTTGAATTTTACTTACTTGGTACGATATTAAAATAAAAATCAGGATGAAATTAATTTTTTGAAAGGACTTTTAATATAGATAAGTGATTATACGTATGGTGATATACGTGATATTAAAATTTCTTTCGCATTGAGAAAAAATGTGTGTAATTGAATGAATTACACAAAAAATCGACAATGAAATGTGTGTTTATAAATTATATATTATGAATTATATGATGTCGAAATTATGATTGGATAATACATATTTTATTGGCAAAATTTTATTTTTTCTGTGATCAATAAATGCAATTAAACCCTGGTAGCAAGTTTCCAATAATTTCCGATAAAATGTCTAAATCTACCAGCTTCCTACCAGGGAATTTTCCTCCAAGTATCAGTGGTAGTAAAATTTTCCACTTTTTTGATCGTTAAATTTAACATAAACTGCTTTTTTCTTACGAAATATAGAGACGCTCGATAACTTTTTTTACGCGCAGGCACAGCTTAATTCGTATTCCAGTTATTAAAACGTCTGTCTTTTAAAACGAACCTCTTAACATAATCACTTGAAATTCCACGCATGGAATCCTGTATAACAACGCGAAAGTAGAGCCCCGCGCATTCCGTATGCGCGGGCACAGATATCAGGTGCGCGCGGTTATAAATTTTTCGTTTTCCGATTGCATCGGCATGCGAACGAGCGCAAAAAGCAGGGAGAGAGAAGGCAGAGAGAGAGAGAGAGAGAGAGAGAGGATGCCGGGAGGAAAGGGAGAAAGAAAATCCTCTGTCGCGTTCCTTGCCGGCATTTTTCCGTATAAGCTTTTGATCCGATTTCCCGCGAGGGAACGCTTTGTCGAGCTCTCTCGGTCACTGTCTCTCTCTCTCTCTCTCTCTCTCTCTCTCTCTTTTCCTCCCCCGAATTATGGAGGATGTATGCACGAAACCATCGGGACGCGCCACGCCGGAATTCGAGCCGCTCTGCCACTGCCGCAAAATTTGTATATTATTCGCTGCGGTCGCGCAGCACCTTTATCTTTCGCTCTCTGCGCTCTGGACGCTGAAGGGAGCTGCCTGAAATTCAGAATATAAGAGCGGAAGGACTTGAGTTAGGTTGACTTTTACGCGGTTCTTGGTTCTATTCGCTCTGCTTTAATTTGATTTTTCGCTATTTTCTAGAGTGTAACGACGTCGTTTCATATTGTTTAACTTACTTCTGATGTTTTTAATGATTATTTTAAAAAATTCTTCGGTGAATTTTAGATAAAGAATCTCTTAAAACCGAATTCCAACGATACAGTTCTCTAATTAATCTGCCAACCGGAGTATACAGTAATGTTCAAATTTTCATTCCACGCAGATGTAAAGTTTTTTTTTATTTATACTTATGTGCTAGATTACATAAACATCTTTAATAATAAATCGCAAACTTGGCACGAAAATTTGCAGAGGCATTTAAAAGTAGGAAAGTTAGGCGAATTTAACTTTTTAATTAAAGATATAATTTTTTAGGTGAAATTGGCGTTAAGGCTATCTCGTATCATATACTTATGCAGAAAAGTACTTGGTTCTCTGTCGGTGAAGCTTCAGATAATTCACCTATGTCCTGGCTTTTTATAAAGAAAATCCGTAAAAAGGCAGGCTGACTAAAAAGTTAAGCTAAAAAACTTTGAGTGATTTTATATTGCAGAGCTTCTTTGATCTTCCTTTCCACTTGTAAAACGAAAGATGTAATTCTTATAATTCAGAATTGTGGTCAGGGAAGAGATAATTTTTTTGCACTTAGTTTGAGCTCTATCTTAATCAAGACTAATACAGATCGAAAGTAGTTCGTTTTACAGAACCATTTTATAAACGCCTAAGTTTTCTAGGACCGTCAGCTTCGAAGCTTTCCCACGTGAAATTTAACAATGAAAGTTCTAAAAAGCCCGGTCCTCAATGGATTTAGTATCTGTTTTTTCAGCTAAATTTTGCATTTACAGCTTAAAGCGGGACGAACGGCCCCGGGTAAAAAAAAATATTCAATAACGACTTTTTCCCGCGTCCGCTCGGCCGGTCCAATTAACGCTTTTCAGCCGCATTAAAATGGAAAATTCGGGCGCGCGCATCAGCGTCGGGCCGGGATTAAAACCCCGAAATCGTCCGTTACGCCTCCATTGTTCTCCTTTATGCGCGGCCTCCCCCCCGATGGGTAAACGACAATATTGCAAAACACATATCCGGTGTTCTCCGATATACGCAATCAATAATACGGGCGGCGGTCCCGCATAATTAACAGCTGCGAGAGAGATAGATAGAGAGAGACAGCGGGCCGCATAATTTCGTAATCACGGCAGCTGCAGCAGCCCGGTCGGACGGCCCTTCTTCGGAGGAGGGCCATTCGTCGCCGGAGCAATAAAATCCTCGTAAATCGTAGAGGGAGCGCCGCGCGATCGACACTCGATGAAGCCTGCGCCTCTTTCTACGCATTATCGCGCCGGTGATTACAGGAGCGACGGGGGGGGGGGGAGGTGGGGGGTTATGAGGAGCCATCGGTAAAAGGTGATCCTTGCGTATGCAGGCCTCGTTGTACACGTGCAGGGGCGCGGATAGACACGGAGAAATACATACCGCGGAATATTGGCTCCGAGCCTGTACAGAGAGAGGGAGAGAGTCGGGCGTAAATGGGAGAAGCGGCAGCAGCGCCGCTCGCGGAGTAAATTGCACACGCGGAATATGCGAGAGGGGGACGGGGGTGGGGGTGGGGGGCGACGAGAGATTGGCGGCTGGCGGGCTGGCTGGCTGAATGCGGGCTTGCGTAATATAACGCGCCGGTAATGCCGCTCGGCAGTCGTTAGGCTGCGAATAAAGAAAACACATTCATTTTCTTTTCAAACAAAATTACAATCAGAATTGCTTTCTCGCAAAGGAGGGGTGGATCGATTTTTTTTCTGTTTTTTTTTTTGTTTTTTCTTTAAAAACTTGCGACCGCGCATTGTTATAATTGTGCTGTTGTCGCTGTCAGGCTCGCGCTTTGTTTCGATATAAGGCTAATCAAAATTTTAATCAAAGAGGACACGGTATACGGTATTGGCGTGATTACGAGCGCTTTTAGGTAATTCGATACAATTTTGAGTTCATTTATAATTAAAATTTTAATGCTATTTTTCAATACAGCTTCAGCTGAAACTATTAACAACGGCAAAATATCAACAATCTATAAAAATTCTACAGTCGTTTCTAAACTACAATTTACTCGACGTACACTTTTTTTCTCGCATCAGTCCAAGCGTTAAATATCACAGCCGAGGAAGCTGCAAAAAAGTCTATACTCGAGAGTGCGAACTACATTTGCCCCTAATTGATTGGCCGTAATGCAAGTACAAAAGAGAAGCTTAAAAAGAGAGCGAATCGCGGCGAAACCAACGTAAACAAAGCCAGCAGAGACTACGGGGAAGGTACGAAAAAAAAAAAAAATTTGCTCACACACACACAACGCAGCGGTTCGCCGCTTTCACCGGAGAACCGCGCGGCGACCGATCGGGCGTACTTATACACACACACACACACGTGCGTGCTTTTTTACAAAGGCGCCGCAGAAATCGAAAAAAAAAGTGCGCGCGCGATTGACGCCCCACTCGAGCGCTTTCCGGGAACAATTAGACTGGCCGATTGTGTAGATCAGGGCGGCGCGCTCGGCGTGGGACTGTCGAGCGCGTTAACCGCCGCCTTTTTTCTCGCGAGTGCTTCTCGCAAAGCGACGAGGGAGGGGGAAGTGCGCGCGGCGGGGCGCGGCAAAGGAATGAAACACAGGAGCTTTTGAGAAAGGTAAGGAAAGCCCCATCGAGTAATAAGCGGCTTTCCTCCCCTCCCGGCGCGCTCTGCGTTATAGTTTTCTTAAAAAGCGGCCCGCGGCGATGCGGCTTTATAAACAGAGAAGCGAGGAGCGGAGACGAGTCGGGGGGGAAGGGAGAGAGAATTTTCCGCCGTTAATCCCGGCGTCGGCTGCTGCCCTCGAGCCACGTCGATTGATCATCCCGTTTTTACCTGTGGCGGCACTTTCTTCCTCGCATTCCGGGCTTCCACCTTTTAAATTCTTTCTGCATAGCTCCGCATCGCTAAAGACTGATTTCGTGCTTTTTAGAATTGGCGATACGATGATGATTTGTTTAACGGCGCAATTTCCGTATAGCAGCGTTGAAACAAAGGTAAACGTTGAATGAAGACGCGAGAAGCAAGGAAATAATCGTGTTTCACATTTTTGCATCTAGCAATTTCGAAATTCCCTCGCTAGAAGGCAATAAAAATTTATGAAAGTTTGCAAATTCTCCTGTATGTGTTTTGCATTAAAATATAATTTTATTAAAAAACCTGACATTTTCGCGTATCACCGTTTAGCAGTTAAAAACGCATACTTGGCAGCCTTGTCGTAAGTAGAAAGGTTAGTTCAAAAGACTTTAGTGCATGTTGAAACAAGGTTAATTGCTTTTAGGTCATTTTCGTTAAAATTTCAGTGTACTCTCCCTTGAGTAATAAGTATTACCTACATGGCAATCCCGTAATGATGCCTAAATTTTCGGCAATTACTCAACTAAATTATTCTTTTATAAATTGATAATTTGTTTTATTAAGCCTGTTTAGGATGAAACGTGACATTTACCGAGGAAATGAACAGTATGAAAAAACTAATTTTTCGACCCTTCTTCTGCTTGTTTTACGTTTCAAGGATCTTAAAAAATTAAAAAAAGAGCTGCAAATTGCTCGTTGCAGAGAAAACATCAAACCTACCCAGACACGAGTTTTACGGGCTAAGTGTGGTCATAGTACATCGACATTTTTCCGGTTTCTCCTTTATGGCCTCGTAAATTAAGGGAGAAAAAAAAAGAAGATTATCGATCGCCAAATGCAATTCAGCCTTTATAAATGCACTGGGCGGACCGAGGAGGAAGCGGCGAGAGAAGAAACGAAATATAATAAAAACGGGAGCGAGATGCAGGAGAAAAAGGGAGCTCCATCGTTAGCCTCTCCGCCGGGAACGAAAAACTTGCATCGATCGCCGCGTTGTTCCTCCTCTCTCTCGCTTCTTCTTCTTCTCACTCCGTATCGCATTACTTTTATTATTTTATCCTTCATTTTTGTACCGATGCTTGTGGGAATCAATGGGGTTTGACTGGTGTTGCGCGCGACACCCGATCCTACGGTTTGAGTTGCCCTAACACTAATTTTAATTGAAACGAGGTATCGCGTTTAAGCCATGCTTCACTGTCGAAACTGTATATGCGCCGTTTGGTTTTCGAATGGAAAGGATTGTTGAATTTGCGTTTTCATTTAGTAGTGCTTAAAATAATAAAGACTCCAAGTAAAGCATTGATCATTCTATTTAACACTTTTAAAGCCGGCTTCAAATATATATTTTGTTTTTCTCCGAATTTAGTTTCTCTTACTCTTTTCGTTAACGGCGACGATTATAAATCTCGGAAAGTTTTGGCCTTTATAACTGTAATCGATGTTCACGGACGAGAGGAAACTGAGGAAATCGCGATTAAAGTTAGCAAGATAACACGGATAGTTGAACTATGTACGCGCGAGTCTAAGTAGATGAGCGCCAAGTTTAGTCAGACAACGCATGCTAGTTGGCAGCCTTCTATGGCTGATTTCGTTAATACTGGCAAGACTCGGGTCATTAATATTTTGACACCTAACTCTCGCTCGTAAATTCAGCCTTAATTGCTCTTGCACCCTTAAATGAATTGTGCGATAAAGTTAATTCTGAAGTATTTTTTTTTTTTTATCTTTTTCTGCCTATCGCTAAAAAAGTCCTAAAATCCTATATTAAACAAGTCGAAACAGTTTCGAAAATATAAAACTAAAAATCTCGACTGAAAGCCGTTCTCGGAATAGGATATACACAGTCCCTCCGAAATCCTTAACGTACCTCAGATGAATACACTCTTTCCCTTCTCTTTCACCGAATCCTCTCCGCCTCTCTTCCTCAGCCCGGAGGGATAGCTCCGTATTAAACTAGATCTCGCTGTGTATTGGATTTTCCACGTTTCAAGATGCACCCTTGCTTACTCCTCTCGAAAACTGGGGGTGGAGAAAAAGAGAGCACGCCGAGAGAGTCGCACAGAAGCAGCTGGATGCGCGCCCAGGCTCTTGGCTCTGCGGTGCAACTTTTGTGTCTCCGTGAGGTGGGGGAGGCGAGGCTAGATTAACGTCGAACTTTGGCCCCATTAACTTTGCCCCTCGACTCATCCTTGATTTATGATCAGACGTCGGGACGCGGAGGAGACGCGGAATGAGAGAGAGAGAGAGAGAGAGTGGGAGTACACCGCGAGGAGTAAAAGCGCAGAGAGGATTTGCTAAAGATTCCCAGACGCGGCCTGGTGTTCTTGTGCTTTTTGGTGAAACGCTTATTTCGGGTTTTCATCTAACATTTTTTTTTGAATCTTTAGTTCGTCATTTTTTTCTTTTCAAGTTATTGTACCTTTCATTAGAATGCTGAGCTTATTTAAACGATCCACGGGGGTAGAATGTCACGAGATACGATACAAAAGCTCGACGAAATTAGCCGCTTTCTTGGTATTTTCTATGGAATTTTTATACTTATGCCAATTAGCGATACATTGTCATTTAAGAGTTTCTTTTGAAAGAATTTACTTTCTTAACGAATATAAACTGATTTATTATATTTAAATCTATAAATAAATACGTAAGAGAATATTTATTCGTAATTAAAATTTTTTAACTCAGAAAAACGAGTTCGTACTTACGTAATAACGCACTGCTCTCTGTAATTTAATTGGGTGCATTCTCGTCAGAATAGAGCCTAATGCACAATTAATGAGTTCTCTTTTCAAAGAATTCTTGCAGCCGTAAAGTAATACAGTTATTGATATAACTTAATATTTTGTCGACGCCCTGATGCCTTTTGTAACTTATTTAATTTAATAATTTAAGTTTTTAAAAGTTTTTGAATACTCGAGAACATATTATTAACAACAATTAAGAATTGCAATAAACAATTATACGACCATATTTATTTTTATTGCATTTAAGAGGTGATAAGACAGTCGCTATATATTAAAAGGTTGATTGAATAAATCGACCATATATTTTTGTGTATTTATTACTTAAACAAAATTACTGTATTTGTAAGAAAATATTTAATAAAACAGAATGAATTTATTATCACTTATAGCTGTTCTTATTAAAAAGATAAAATTGAAACATTATTTGTTTCATGAAAAAATGTGTATTAAATATACTCGTAATAAAAGAAAAACAAAAAAAAAAAAAATGCGAAACATCGTCGGAATAATGTAAAAATTTAATTAACGAATACCGCTGCGATTTTTAAAGTCAATAAAAGTCTTTTTTCCAAAAAAAATTTAATAAAATCCAGAAGTGGCCGGGGGCAGAAACTTATACGTATACATGCCAAGCGCGAAGTATGAAGTGGCCAAGAAATATATATGCACATTCGCGCGAGTGCGTGCGAATGTGGGTAAGCACGTTTATACATGAATATTCGCGCATACACCCGAGGAATATTACGTGTCAAGTGGAGACGAAAATTATTAATTCCCGCCCCATTACGGGATTCGCGGACCTAATTTTTTTTTGTGTTCATTTATTTTATTATTTCGTATACTTTCGAGCTTTACTGTCACTTTGAAAAAAAAAAAAATTTAAATTCGGGACATAAACTTTTCAATTCGAAATTGAATTCGTTCGAAGAGTACGCGCGCGATAGTGGCCAAAAATATATGCACTCTCGCAAGTGATATCTCACTTGACGCGTTATCGCTTATATATTTTGTATGTATCGTAAATTACGGCGGTATCGAAGCGTCACCGCCCTGCGGCACCTGAACACGAGTCAGTGACATATTCGGAGGGAAGGGAGGCAGAGCGGAGTCGGAGGGCGAAGGGAAGGGATGACAAATTGCGCGCTAATTAGGCATTAATAGCGTTGGTGCCACTCGGCATGAGGCAACTAACCTCTATTACACTCCTTTTCTTAGTCTTTCTTTTCTCGGCATTATTGCCTTGTAGATTTTAAGTAATTGCACCGATAATTAGGTTTCTAAATACATAAAATATATGCTGCATAGTATTATTTAGAATATTAAAGTTTTAAATTGATTTTTAACATTCTAGTGTCCTTTACACTTTTAAATTAAAAAGTTAATTAAGCGTACAATTTTCTTTAAAACACACATCGCAAACGTGCTATTTTGACGCTTTAACAATGAAAACTACACGTTCATCTATTTCAAAGAAGCTTATATTGACAGAATCAAGTACAGTTAGCAACAGAAACTTTACTTCGTTGTCAAACTTGCTCAATTACTTTAAGATCCGCTGCTTTAAACTGCCAAGGGGATCGTCAAAATAAATTTAACCCCACTAAACAGTCTTGCCAGCAAGAAGCCCAATTACTGCCCATCGGCATGCGATTATTCAGATTGATTTAATTGAAATTTTCCGAAAACCAAAAAAATAATAAGAATATGAATCGAACCGAAGACAATGCTCTCTCCATTACTATTATTTTACAGCGCCGCGAGGAGAAAAGGTGGAAAAAAAGCGAGCCGATTCAGGCCCCGTTAATTAGCCGGGCTCATGCCTCGGCTCGCTCTCTCCGCGGCTGCATGTTTTGTATCATCGTTGTGAATCACCTGGTGTTCGCGACCACCTACAGCTCTTCTGCATACGACCAAAAATAGACGGCGTTATTTCGGTGTCCCGTCGAGAGAGAGAGAGGAGAACATGCTCGTGCCGGGGCTTGGAGCAATCAATAGCGAGATTGCCGAGCTGCTCGTTTGCGCTTCTGCTTGCCTCTCTGTCTCTCTCGCGCGGCGCTTTTTCTACTTTTCCTCTGACTTGGGTGTCATATTGCTGCTCTTTTACGAGTTACTTTTGCTAATGGACTCGATTGTGCGACGTCGAAACACTTTTCGGGGGAATAGAAAAACTTTAATGCCGCCGAGGGTAAAAGTTTTCTTGGGAAAATAGTGTGGTTGAATAGATCGCTGCTATAATTGGCGGGGGATTTTTCGAAATTCATATTTTTGACGATTCAACTCTACATTATTACTTCAACTCTGCTTTAACGAGCTTAATCCGCTCAATTTACTCTCTAAAAATGAAACTGCGAGAAGCATGTGGTTTTTCCCCTAATTCTCCGTTAAAATCCACTAATTCGTAATGGAAAAGTATGTGGTGGCCGTGGAAACCGCGCACTTCTTCTTTTTAACTGTTTCATTTTTAGAGGGAATGAAAAAAGGAAATGTGCGGGGAATAAATGTTAAATATTTTTCGCAAAAGTTCATTGCCAGCATTACGTACCTGTAAGCTATATTAAAGAATTCAAAGAATCTGATTTTTGTTTCATTAATTGAGAGCTAAATATTTTAATCGTTTAATTTTTTATTTGAACGATAATAAACTTATAAAAATATAAACATTAATCGTCAGTAATTAAACGGATATGATAAATTCAAGTTAATCTCTTTTATCACATAAATCCTCTAATTAGATCAACAAACCAAAGTTTCATTAAAAATGAGCGCCATGTCAAAGAGAAACCAATTTAGGAAATCTAATTTCATCAGAAGTCTCAGAACTGCACATAAAATCCGGACGACTTTTGCGTTCAGCATTATAGAGAAGCACGAAATTTAATTACAACGAAAGTTGACTTTTTAAGTTAAAAATCAGCACGAAAGGATACCTACTCCTAACTCATTAGCGGCCAAACGAACTCTAAACGCTTTTATTTTATTCCTAAAACATTAAATTTCGCCGTGCAAAAAACGATTGAAAGCAGGTTATTCGATAACCACTTACATATAAACAAATGAAACTCTCAACCACCAACTTTATTTTAGGCAGTCGCGAAGACTCGTTTTAAAATAACTGTCCGCTTGCTCGCAATAATTGCTCAACAGCGTCACCTCCCTAAAATCGGCCCTCTCAATTTATCCGTACACAACGCGTACACAGACGCAAAACGGCAAAGACGGTCTGTGCGCGGAATATCACACGCATCAGAGTCGCGAACGGCCGTCTGCGCGAAAGCGGCGATCGGAAAGCTCATCCCCGGATTAGCGTGCCTCGACTGCGATTGGCCATTCTTCCGATTCCGCGCCTCGCTTTTGCGTACACGCGCGCGCGCGCGCGACTCCGCGAGAGAGAGAATCGATCGGCATATTTCCCGGCGCCTGGCCACGTGACGCGAGAGGACGGATGAAAAACCAAAGTACATACCTGCCCTGTCGCTCGGAGGCTTAGGGGCTTAAAAATCTACGAAGGGATTGCGCCCCGGGCGGTGTTTGATTTTGTTTTTTAATCCGTTTTTTAGTCCATTTTTATGAAATAATTCATAAAAAGTCGCTCTCTCTCTCTCGCTCGTGAGTTTTGTGTAAAATTTAATTTTGGTATCTAGTAGAGACTCTTTTGGTCGTTTTGAATAAAAAAATTTATAGCCCAACTGGGGCGCATTGCGTTTTACATTTAATTTTAAACAATAAAACGAGCTGATAGAATTAATTTTTTGGATCCACGTATATAAAAGTTAAAATATTGCGCTTATCAATATTTTAAAAGATAAGAGTAAAAATTAACGGAAATAGGAGCATAATTCGAAGATCGATCCTCAAAAAAAAATGGCTTTACTTCGAAATTCACAAAATTTCAATAGCCCCCTTCGCCGAAGTGACTGATGCAATTTCTCCCCTAATTGTTCCCCGGATGATAAATTGCCCGCCCCCCCCCCCTCGTCTGAGCAGCGGAGCTCTCTCGCGGGCCGATGGCCAAAAGAGCCGCGGGAAAAGGTGTCGCGCGCATTCGCGCGAAAGAACAACGGGATTCCATGAATTCTTGATAATCGCCGCCGCGGCGGAGGAGAGAGAGAGAGAGAGAGAGAAATCGATCATCGTTCCTTGCCGCTTCTTTCGCGGGGCGACTCGCAGCCGCGCTTGAGAGAATACTCTCTCCGAGTTGCTCGCTCCGCTCTCCAGGTTTGGACAAATAACTTCTATTTTCCTTTTGGATAAGGCCAGATTTTCGAGCTTTCCAGACTTATTTGAGGAGAGCTGAAACGGTGCAGTGTACTCTTCTCGATTGAATTATGTGCTTTGGGTTAAAGGCCGCTCGGAATGATGGATTAGCGATATAAATATAGACAAATGACTTTGATTAAAAGACGCTCTTGTATTTATCTGTCATAAATTGTATTTGTGCTCCAGTTAAAAGGTAAAAAATCTTAATCTGCGTTTCGAAAATTCGTATTGTTATTTGCTAACTACGTAATCCTACTATCATTGTTGCTTTAATTGAGCATTGAACGCAAATTTAACGTTCCTTCCGCTATTTCTTAGTTTCTTCCTCTAAGGAGAAATGAATGAATGATACGCTCTCGAGGAGCAAGTTCTCAATGTACGAACTTTAAAAACTCGGTATTTTTATGCAAAGCGCCGTGCAAATATTTAAGGATAGAAAGTTTCAATCTTCCGCGAATGAGGATTGGATTCTGCGTCTGTTAAACTTTTTCATTAAATACTTATTTAGTAAAGATTCCGTTAGCTTGCGAGAGGCATATTTGCAATTTCACTTTTGCCAAAAGCTACAATATTAATCTGAAAATAAATGGTACATTGAAAAATTTAGTACAGATTACGCGCGCGAATTTGTAAGTAGAATAATCAACGTACAGTCAGACGATGTCTTAATTTTTAATTGTTAAGGCTCTTCTTCCCGACTTTGCATGATATATCTTGAACTAACCGGAACTTCGGAGAGAACGAAAATAAGACGATGCATAAAGCTGACAAAGCTGAACAAGTAGCGATGCGTTAAAACTAAGTCCAACCTTGGCAATCGCGCCAGCGCACCTAAATCCGCATTTACCGAAGATACCCCGAATTCGCAGCGAAATAAAGCCACCTGCTGCGGGGCGAAGGGATATATATATACGCTGCGCCTGTCGATGGAGCAGGGCGGACGGGGGGGCAAATCCCAATGAAATATTTCCAGCCACCCCGCCGTAAATGATGCACTTACCCGATGCCGAATCCGACTCGTACATCCGCTTTGGCAGCGGAACCGGCAGCTGTCATCCGCGCGAAAATAGGATTTCTGCGCGCACAGAGCCTCCCGCTGCGGCGCGCGGCGGCATCTTGGAGGGCATCTGAATTTAAGTGACAGAACGATTGACTTGGCCGTGGAGAAAAAAGAAAATGCAGAGCCAGGCTCGAGAGGCTGACGTCGTAACGAAGGCGCGCGCCTTCGAGAACATCGGAGAGCGGCGAATTACGCGCGTGTACGCTCTGCATTTTTAAATCTGATTTAAGCCGCTGCTTCGTTTCGCCGATGCTAAGAGCTGCTTGAAAGTTTTATTTACGTATACCCGCGCCGGCTAAAAGCCATATTTTTATTAATTAAGAAGATTATTACTTATTTTTGTAAATGGAAAAAATGCATACTACGCACAACACCTTGTTCTGTACGTTAAAAAAAAAAAGATTATTTTCCGAAAAAGCGTCTGCGCAATTTTTGCTGGAAGTCGGTATAAAAATAAAATAAGCAGGGCACACCCGTCGAATTGCCGCCTGTTTGTCCTTCAAGTGTCCGCCTGCGTAGCTTCAGCTCTCGCTCGAAATAAAGGGAATCGAAGAAGCTAAAAAGCAGCAGCCGCCTCGTAAGCGGCCGCCCTATTCTTTGCACGTGTCTCCGACACGCACACACACACACACACACACACATACACCTTCTCTTTCCTCCTCGGCTTTCTCTCCTCGGAATAGTCGTCCCGCACGGAGGCGGCAGCGACTTCCCACGAGCTTTAGCCTCGCGTGCTCTCGCGCACTCCGAGTCCCCCCAGGCCCTGTACAGACGCGCGCTGAGCGACAATCGCTGTTGCTGCCGCTGCCGCTGCTGGCGCGCTCGTCCGACGCTCCCTCGTGTCTTTTCTCTCCTCCTGCCGGCGCGGCTCCGACTGCTCTTCCCTCCTAGCGCTCATCTTCTTCCTGTTTTTATTTACTGGCGCTCGTTCGAATTTCTCTCTTTCTCCGCGGTCTGACGCCGAGAGCGTTTCGAATGTGCACCTCGCGCGAGATGGATTCCTATCGGTTTCCCTTTCTCCGAAGGGTATTTATTTAACCCGCACAATTCTACTGTGAGGCGGCATTTAATATTTTTCGCGCAAGCGCATTTTCACGTATTGGAATGTTCTTTCAGACATATGTGAGAATTTTATGCTTGTAAGATTTCGACGTGAATGTATTGCGTATATGTTGACGTTGTTTCTTGATTTACAGATCGATTTATAACACAGTCTTGTTTTGTTAATCGCTGGATTTATAATTAAATTACAAATTTTAATTGAACGGTTCGACGAATGATTATTCACCATCATTTATTCTGAAAAGAAAAAAATCTCCCGTGTAATAATATTTAATGCTGCACCGATGCATCGATGCGAGAAAATAGTGCAGCGGTAGTGCCGCTCTGGACACTACATCCCTTACTACGTGTTCGATGAAGCACTGGTACGGGGTCGGTGCGTCATTGGTGCTGGTCACCAGGTCGATGTTTCAACTTGACGACCGGCATCCGCAATCATTCATCAGGTCGACGGCCAAAGCAACAGCTAATACCCACAGCGAGACTCGTCCGGACACTCAAAGGCCTCAACCCCAAGCGAGGGATCGCACCCGCTGGTAGAGCGAGCGCGAGCTCAAGATATTGGAGCGTTCGGTTCCAGCTAAATTCCAGTCTCGGAAATCAAATCGTGTTATGTATGCGAATTTTTTTTTATGTTAGGTTAGGTTTAAATATACATAAGATCCGCAAAGATCGCGTTCGCACAGAAAACGTGCTTTTAACAAATGTGTAAGACAATAAAGATGGCAATGAATATTTTTCCTAAATAGAATGGCTTACAAATTAGGTGCAAATTTATTTAAAACGGAGAATAGAGAATTTATACAAATGTAGAAGAAAACAGAGAATTTCTTTACGTGTAAATGTAGAAATTCTGTAGAAAAAAAGCCAAGTGAAGAAAGAAAAATAATTGAGTTGTTAGAGACAAAGTAAAATAAAGGAAATTAGAATTAACTGCGGAAAATAAAACTAAAATGTAATTGAAATTAGAGTTAGTTTTCACAATAAGATATTAAGGAGGTAATGTACTTAAAAAAATGTCCCTTATTACTTATAAAACATAAAATTGAAGTAATGATACATTGATATTTTAATAGTAAATTTTTATAAAAAAAAGCGAATATTTGTAATATACAGGTTATTCTTTGAAACTTAAAAAAAGGATACTCACACCTCGTATGCAAATGTTCTCGCGATTAAAACATGGAAAACGTTCGAAGAACGTACAAAACATTTACTGTCATTTAGAAAACTTCAAGATATTCATTTGGAACTAAACATTAATGTGGGAAAAGGGAAAGATAAATAAAATATAAAGTTTTGAACTCCCAATATCCAATCCATGGGGATTCTTCTTTTTACATCATTTTGACCTCCATTGTAAACAACAACTAAACCGAACTAAAATTGAAAGCTCTATCCTCAATGTCAACGAAAAATTATTCATCTACACAGGATTCTTTTGAAAGCTGGAAACTCGCTCTGAAATTAAAAGCCAATAGAACGGCTCATCAGCTTTTCTGACATATACCCCTCTACCACCTGTACACCGTTTTGCCTCGTCGTGCCTCTCGCGACGAGAGGCGCACTGCAGTTTTCTAAACGAGAAAAGAAGCGAGCTGCTGCCGCGCGGCGTAACAAAAAGTCGATGTGAAGAGGTGGAAAAAAGCGTAAAAACGAAAGAACGACGCGAAACAGCGAGAGAGAGAGAGAGAGAGAGTCGGGCTCTCTCGTTCATTGTTGGCCCCGGAATATGCATTCGTGCGCGACTCTCCGAGCCAAACATCGCAGCGCGCGTCGTTGGCTGCATTAAGGCGGGATTATGGCGCGCGGCGCGACTCTCACATTGGCCATTTTGTATTACGAATTGCCATTCTCGCCCTAAAAGGGGGGGACTCTCGAGTCGCCCTAACTCTCCGGCGCAGCTCGCGGGCTTATTTTACAGAGTAAATGTAGGTCTAGTCGGATAGTTTAGCGCCGCGGTGCAGCTTTTTTTTTTCTTTCGTTCGTAAACGGGATGTTAGAACCCTTGTACGTAAAATTTAATTCTCTCTAATTGATTTGGATCAAAGTGTATTTTTGTGAAAACCCGTTTGATAATTGAATATTTGGTGAAATCGAAAATTCGTGCTTCCGCGATTCAATTCGGCGAAAGTCCTCCTTCGTAAAATCGATTCGCGCGCAGGTAATTGAAAATTTTGACCGCGGGCCAAGAGCAGATTTTTCGAGATTAAAGAGGCGCGCGCGGCCGTGCATAATTTTATCCCTCGCGATCCGAATATCGCTGCTTGCCGACAAACACCTGTCTGAATCCGGAGATAAAATTCCGGAGGCTCGTTAGAAAATTTGCTTGATAAAGCGAACCTTCTCGTTCGAGGTAAAATCCGATAAACCTTCGAGATATCAAAATCCACGACGGACCGAATTCTCTCGGCTGCACCGAGAGCGTCGATCGCTAAATTCATCATCGGCGCTGAATAATGCACGGCAGCCTCGTGATGCTTCGCCCCACGCGCGTTCGAATCCGCGGCAATCGAACGCTCGCGCCTAAAATTTCATTCGAAAGGCCAAAAGTGCAGGGACAGGCGGAAAGAGGGCGGGAGGCAGAGTGAGAGAGAGAGAGAGAGCGAGAAACAGCCAGCGGGAGGCAAGGAATTCGAGAAATGGCACGCGCGATAAATCGGTCGAGGGGCTCTCCAGCGTCGTTGCTACCTTCGCCGCTGCCAGAGAAGGTCGAAAACGAGGACGGAAAATTGGCGGGGGCGGACGGAGGAAAGAAAGGGGGGGGGAGGGAGGTGGGGGGCAAAATTGTCGTCGGAGCAAGGCTGCGAATTGCGCCCGGCCGTTTTTCTTTTGTTCGGAAATGAAAAAATTTTCGCTTTTCGAATCGAGTCTCTCGGCGCTTCTTCGCTCGATCGCTCGTTTCCGGCCGAATTTCGGGAAAAAATCCTGGATCGTTGGTCGGCTTAAACTACTAATTACAAATATTTGTTGAACATTGAAAAATTTCATTAAATATTCCACTGTAACTGTGGATAGTATCAAATCGGAAAATAATGCTCTGATAAAAATGTAAAGTAAAAGGCACGTATACAGTACACAAATTATTTTAAATTCTTATTAAGGAGATCTGAGACCTTTAAAAAATGATGCAAAAAGTTACTTGATAATATTGTATCAAACAAAGTACATAAAAGTAGGTATAATTTTTGTTCGAAGATCAGTAATTTCAGTACTTATTGAAAATTATATTAAAAGTTGCTTATTTATCTAATTTTAATATATACATTTCAATTTTCAACCTATAAACTCACATAAAATAATAAAAAGTTAAACCCAATTCAATAAAATGAATCGTTTAAACTGTAGATTACAGCTAAAAATTTGGAATACCCATATTTTAAGCTATCTAAGCTTATTGATCAAAAAAATATATTTATTTCTACGTACTTACCACGATTTTATTAATCTTATTTTATTTTTTGCAAGTGACTAACAGTACTTTTTTAAACTTTTGTAATTTTATACATTACAATAGAATACAGCTTTATAAATAACAGTATCAGAAACAAGCGTTCATCGAAGTATTAAAAACAATATTATTATAAATTCTATTTAAAAAACATTTAATGTATCGTCAATAAAATTAGTTACTTTAATTATAATTATAGCATTTTGAGAGAAGAATTAAGTAATAAATTTATGAAAAGCTAAGAAACAACTTTTGGAAACAATGAAAACAATTGAATTTATATTTAAGTACATCAACATTGTTTAAACCGAATAAAGCAAGTGTTTCAAAGTATAACTGTCAGTTTGTCAATTTGATTACGTATAACTGTTATATATTGACGATAACAGTTCAGACATTACGCAAGACTAGCGAGAAACACAGAAGTACAGAAAATGTGTTACGTAATTTCTGCCTCAACATCATTTATGCATTAATTATGTTTTAGAAAAATTAAACATCTCGTTTTGTTCGCGAAAATATATTCTGCATTTGCGTTTAAGTTAAAATGAAACAATTTAAAATTACGTAACCCGAGTAGTGGTATCAGTGTGCTATAAATCGAGGGCGTAATAAAATTGAGCAAATTTGCTAATTTAATTACTAAGAGGAAAAGTAACAAAATTTATTTCAACATTGAACGCCGCAATAAAATAAATTAAACATTCAATTGAAATATTTATTAGCCCTGCGAATAAATCATGAATATTTATTTAGCAGAGCATACGAATTAAATTATTCGTCTTCCTGATTTCGATATCGCGAAGTGAACCTTTTATTACTTTTTAAATTTCTCGAGCACCGCATCCGGCATAAACGTTCCATCGAAATTAGTTTTTTGCACCGCCACTTCCCACCTCCGTCGGCGCAATTACCGCGACGAACGAAAAAAAGCCTCGCGGCACGAATTGCCCGGGCGAAATAGTTGCACGGGGGGTACATTATGAATAGAGCGTCCGATAAAACGGAGCGCGTTATGAAATAGTACAATAACAAACTGGAGCAATAACACGGTGTCGTTAGAGCGACGAAACGAGGAAATTGCGTACGCATACAGGAAAAAGGGAGAGCGGAGGGGGGGGGGGCGCAGCGATAGAAAGCAAACGAGATTGATGAATCGTCGCGCGCCTCTCTCTCTCTCTGTCAGCTCGAACGTTCGTCTAACTCGATTTCTACTCCTCTAATGATTACGCGCTTTCGCACCGCCTGCTTGCCTCTCGGTGTGTGCGCGGGCGTTAGTACGCGGTGACGGCGGGGGAGAGGGGACGCCTCGTTCAACCCGTTCCGCGGCTCGGAAAATAAAACTTTTTGAAAATGAATTCGCGGAAAATCGAAGCGCCGCGGCCGTGTTCTTCCTTTTTGATTTCGGGCCGAATTCCGGTAATTTTCTCCCTTTTACAGCTAAATCTCCATGTAATTTTCGATTCATTTCACTAAAGTTCGTGCTTCGAGTAAAATGCCTTTGTTGTAATTAATTTGCAAAAGGATTTATTCGAACCCGCCAATGCTTAGCTTGTTTTGTAATGAAAAACGATAAATTGCTATTATTTTTTGTCAACATCAAATAATTAAATATGTTTGCTCATGAATATTTCAATGTAATGATATATATTTTATCTTTTAAAATGATTTTTCAATTGTTCTTATTTAACTTGGGCATCAATTTTAGCTAAAAAATGCTCCATTTAAAATACATGTTAATCAGCTGTATACAATTTAATTTAAAATCATTTCCAGCAAAAGATATTCCTATATTTGTGCTGTATTTATATTTACGCGTTTTTTAATGCAGAACTTTAAAAGCTAATAAAAAATTTATCCCGGAAATTAAAATTTTTAATGAATCGCATGAATTTTGCTTCCGCATTAGATGTTAAAATTCAAATTTTGCTCGACAGAATTTTTATTTCATCTATTGGATATTATCTGTCAATTCCACAGACTGAAGTAATAGTTTGTACAAACATTTATTTTATCGCTGCGCAAACACAAAAGAAAGCTTGAAAATTTTAACCACTCGCACAGTAGTGTCCCCTTACCAAACAAATAAAAAAAAAAAGAAAAAAAAACGAGCCTGAAAACCAAAACCATTTTCCATTCGAATGAACTTTCGTGCCCAATATCAGCTCGCGTCTTATTTCACTGATTTCAAGCTGCGCCCGCGCCCATACCCACAGTACATGCACACACATATATCCCAGATTATTTTTGCGCTTTTCTCCGCTCCTTCGCAAACGTACACACACGTACAAGTACAAAGGCGCGTCGGTTTTGCGCCTGCGCACTTTGAGGGAAGCGGCCCGGTGCAGTGTGCATCCCGGGGCGCGCCACGGAATGAAAAGTTTTCTACGCTCTATTTGTTCGGCAATAATACCAACCCGTCGGCCGAGCCGCGGAGAAAAGGAGAATCGAGGGAACGGAGCGAAGGGAAATATCCGCAGCTCGCGGAGAAGAACATTTTTTCGACGGCAGTATATACGCTAAGCTGGAAGTTTCGCGTGCAGACGAGGGTGGACCGGGTTTTTGATGCATAGCGGACAGTTTGTATATCTGGCAAATAGAGGCGAAATTCTCAGACGAACGTGTAGTAAATATATTTCTTATGCAGATTCCAGTCGTTTTGCAAAAGTGCTGGAAAATATTAAACTCGATTTAAAACAGTCACCCTGCAATTTTCCAAAACGATTGCTTAATCCCGGTGAAAGATTCGTTCGTTAGCCAATTTTTCGTCGGGCGAAAGTGTACAAGGAGAGGGTGAAGAAAAAAAAACCGCGCGAAATACACGAACATCATCTGTTCCGGCGCTCTTTCGACAATGTGGGTCAACAGCCTCTCCCTCTCTCTCTCTCTCATCCCCGGCGCGCAATCTTTCACACGATCTTATTAACTCGCATTCGTATACACGCGATTATTCGGCGCAGGACGCGCCTGCATTGTATTATATCGGCGGGCAGCGGCCTGCGCGTTCCCGCGCGGGAGAACAGCAGCAGGGAAAAAAAAAGGAAACGCGGGAAGAGGAGAGGAAGAAAAGAGAGAGGGAGGACGGCAAAGTAAATTCAGCCCCCGAGCGAATTATTTTTCAGGCAGCTGCAGCGGCGACGGCGGCGGCGGCGGCGGCGGCCGCGCTGATGAAATAAACCGCATGCGCGCGCGCTAAAACAAACTTTCGCGGCGCCGCGGCCGCGTTTGCTTTAAATTCACTTACGCGCGCCTCGCGGGTACTTAAGGCCTCAGTCCAATTAGTGCATTCGTGCCCTCGATCGTTCAAATTAGACAACATAACTAACTCTTTCTGGCGAACGAGCGAGCCGGGGGAATGAACGAGTGTGTGTGCGAGCTCGCGAAACTTTCCTGATTTAATCATAGTAGGCGGGGGGGATATTGGGGAGGGGAAAAAAAATCGACGTGTTTTGCGCGATTTCGGATTCCGGTAATGAGTTTACAAGTAAAATGCGTTTTCGACGAGGTCGGTTTAATGATATTTCGATGTCATTTTGGCAAATGAAAAGAATACTACTGGGAAGGTTGACGTTCGGATCGGAGATATTATTGAATTTTAATTTCGTGGAATATGGTACACTATGAAGCGTTGAAAGCCTATTTCGTAATAAAAGACAAAGCTTGTTTAAACTTACAAAGGAAGTATACGACATTTGTATCAAAGATTTGTCAAGCTGGTTTTTTAATTTATGCCCTCTGTTACTTAAAATTATTTATCAAACGTTTCTTCAATTACCTGTAACTTACAACAGAAAGCATAAATTTTGAAAAATTAAACTTTATGCTAAATGGACGTGGACTCCTTCATGTTTTATCATTAGAAAACATATCTCCAACTTGCGACACTCTTTTCTTAAATTTATGCTCGTATGCATTAGTCAAATGAAATGCTGATTATGGAGAAACATCTGCACTGATCCGAATATGTGCCTTTCCCTCTAATGACAATTTATATCAAGAAGAAATATACATCTTCACCAATTGTTATCTTAAATTTATTAATTTATTCTAAACGAGATAACAAACCGCTCGTAATCATTTCGTTAGTAAAATAATGTTTTAATTAAGGAGCCAAAAAAAAAAACATATCGCTCCTTTAATTAAGAAAAATTTTTTCATCGATCTTATTCTAATTAACGTAAATTTATCCCTCGAGTCAGCATTATAAATACATAAAAGAAAGAAACTTCCATAAGCTATAAACGAAACTTTCTTCTATAAGAAACTTCTCATTTAGCTGTAAGTAATGTTTGACTTTCGAAAAATAAATATGCTGTAATTACTTGAGAGCCCATTTGCTGCTACAGCATTACAGTAGCGTATATTTGCAGAAATCAAGAGCCGCAAGGTAAAACGCAGAGTAGATACGAATTCAAATCCTAGTTAATGATCAGTATAAGCCTCTCTGAGGTAGTAATTATCTAATAGTCTTATATATGATTTAGTACGATTTCTCAGCGTTAATTGTGTAATTTAGCTTTTGATTCACGCACCAAATATTATAATAGTTATTTTATAAAGTAAAATAGAAAATAAACCACCAAAATAATTAATTAATTTATAAATAAATTTGGCAATGCTTGACGCCGAATAACAAATTCGCTTCGTATAGAAATAACTCAGTTTTAGGCCATTTATCTATTATTGAAAATATTCAGTACACTGGTGCCGCCTTTAAAGCTTTTGAGGCCCTGGGCCAAATTGCCCTCTGTAAGGAATTTAATTTCCCGAAAAAATGCTAATATTCGGCATTAAACTGCTTCCGATTTCTAACAGGGAAGTAAAGTTAGTGTTCTTGTTGACCCCTTGTCCCATATTTATTATACTAATTATAAATGCTAATAGTATTTTGGTAAATTGAATTGTGACTCATTTGCATAGCATACATAAATTTGTAAATTTGTCAATAGTGAACGCATTTTGTGATAGGAGCGTTGGAGAAAGGTCTTGGGGAGTGGGATGTGCCTGGACGCATTTGGGTGTCCGTCCGACTGGTCGTTAGGTGGCGTAGCGCGGATTTCTGGGCCCAGGCCCGCGGTAGGCCCACCCTTGAAGACGTCACTGGGGCCACTAACGAATCAAATTTATCACAAATTCAACTTGAAAATCTGCAAAGCATTGTATACACGTATTGTATACAAACTTTCAGTTTTGATAGATCGCTCATGAAGCAAAGAGCTTTAATTGTAAATCTACATTTTAAAATGTCAAATAAAGAAAGTCAAAAACAGCCTCAGGCTGGAACATCAGATGCAAATGAAGAAAAAATACGATTAAAAGTGTCTGAAGTTCTTTGCAAGATGAGGTTTTATGCTACGAGACCATCAAAGTCAGCTTCAATTGAACAAACTAATAAACCTGAAGAAGAGGAAAAAGCTGCTAATTCTAAAACATTAAAAGATGTTACTGATGAGGATCATCTAACTGCAGATGGGGTACACCGTTAGAAAATGTAGCAAAAACCATTGAAAAAATAGACCAAAATCGGCCGACTGGACAGGGGAAACTCTGAAACGATCCAGTTTCATATCAACGAGAGGAAGGATCTTCCCCCGCATATTTATCCCTGTCGAAGCTACAATAGTACATATGCGCCTATTACACGAACGCCTCTCTCTCTCTCCTCGTCGCACACGCACAAACGGACAAAGTACTTTGTGTCTAAATTACAAGCGGCTAAAATTTGAATGGGCTTGTGTGCAGGCGCGGTGTCCCCTCCCGCCGCCGCCACCCCCTTTATGTATCTAAGCGCGTTATCGGCCGCGACTCCGCTGCAGCTGATGTGCCGGATTGTGTCATAACGCATAACTCGCCTAGTTAAACGTATTAATACACATGTACCCCGGAGGCCGCCGCCCTTTATGGCCTTTCGCTATTTGGTTTGCCTCGCCCCGCTCTCCACCATTCCGGTGTGCGTCCCCCAAAAAGGGGGAGCTGACTTTTCGCGCCGCGAAGAATATTGAGTTACTGCTCCGCTCGATAAGCTGTAAACGCGGCGTCGAAGGTGATTAAAGCCGGCCTGCGTTGTTGATCATTTCTAGCCGGGCCATTTAATGTCAATCGAATTACGGGCTAATAAATACGACATTGTTTATACTGATTATGCTAACTTTGAACGAAATTAGCCAACAATGGGCTAACGATGAATAGTTCGGCGGCGTAGCTCATCAACTAGAATATATATACCAGATCTCTGGATTGACAGATTTTCAAATTAAAGAGTTTCTAGAAACCATTTTAAACTGGCTTAGATCCCCGCAAAAGCCCGAACTTCGAAAGCCATCGACACTTGATGACTTTTTTTTGTTAAAGCTTTGCACGGGGAAAGGTGAAGCTACAATCAATCAGAGCCGCCCGAAGCGCACTGTAAGGTGTGAAAGTAATGGTAGGAGTTCCGTCAGGTTCAGGGATCGTTCTCATCCAACCACTCTGTCTCTCTTTCTCTCTCTCTCTCTCTCTCTCTACCCCTCGTTTTTTCCTGCAACGTTCGGAAGAAACCCATTAATGTCAACGTCCTCCGAAGAATACGCTTCGAAAGCAAAAGCGATGCATTTTTCACCTGTATCATCGATAGACACGGGACGGTTACAATTTTTTTTTCAGTGCATCCAAGCGAGAGTAGATACACGTGACTTTTTGTGGTTTAACAAAATTATTGAAGTAGAAAGATTAGTGTCTGGGCGAAAACTGCAAAAAATGGACAATGATATTGGCTTCCAATAAAAGTTTAGAAAAGGTTACATTTGGAAAACTTCTATTTCTTTTTTTTTTTTTCTACATGGAACTTGAATTATCAATACAGAAGAATTTCTTTATCCATTTCTTGTTTTTGAGTGACCTAAATGTATATTCAATACATTGCAAGAAAACAAAAGATACGTCGATCTGGGTATATGTTGTAACAGCAAAGTACGTTCGCTATATATGAAGTTAATCTTTCTCACTCATTCCCTCTTTTTCTATCTGTCGCAGAGCCAAAATGACAGTGACTTGACTGATGTCCCGAACGTGACTGCGCGGTAAACGAAAAATCTGTTTAGATTTTCGACTCGCTTCCATTTAACTTGCCCTTCTTCCTTTTTGGATCTGTCCTGCATGTTACTTCTTCGTTACTTTCTTCCTTGCTTTTTTTTTTATTAAATTTACGTTTCTTTGAAGGTATTAAAGATATTAAATATATTTTAAATATTGGATAGAGATATAATACAAAATATTATATTATTATTCTTATTTATACGTAACCTGATAGATAAAAAAATAAAATCTAGCAAACAAATTAGTTTACAGCAAATTATATATAGTTTGTAGTTAAACGTGTTTTCTTTCATAATCTCTATTGTTTATAGACAGAGAGTTATGGCTGATAATCTAGATTTTATTTTAAATACTATTTGTTTTATCCAAAACATTTTCATTATGAGCATGGAGAACACAATGCTTACATTGAGATCGTTAAAACGAAAATGCATGGAAAAAATTTTAATTTTACAAAAGTAAAAGTAGAAACAATAATTTTGATGAAATACTTACTTCTTAATGTCTTTGAATTTTAAGTATTTTTTTGAATACTATGAGTAAATTAAGTTTGACTTAAAATTTATTAAATACCTAACTCACCTGAGTAAAGTATAATATATTTTGAGATTTATAGGGAAAATACTCCAGTTAAAAATGTCTTTTTTTTCTTTTCAATTACGCCACACAAATTTCATTTTGTAATTAACGATCGATATTATCCAAAGGTAGATATGATTTGCTCTTTAATTACCAAAAATGGCAAGCTTAATACCCGGTTAAACTTGACACTTCCACGTTACACATTCTGCACATGTACATTTATAAACAGAGATGGACATTTATAAAATTGAGCGTTCGAAAGCGGATGCAGCAACGTTTCCGGCCGTCTGAGTAATCGCCAAGCGAAAGCGTATATATACCGGAGATTATATTGGTCGCTGTACAAAAGAATAGTTTCAAATAATTTTTTACAACCTCGTTTTTACAAATACACGATCCAGCACATTATTTTGCTTTACAGTCTTTTCAGCAACGTCGAATCGTCCAACTTTGTTAGTTACGAAAGCTTTTTAATTTCGATCAACTTTTACGAGTAACAAATTAAGCTCGTTATTTGCATTCAAGATGAAACGATGGCTTGCAAAAATTGATTCTAAAAGTATTTATGAATTGCTTACGAAAAAATGTTATACACAAATGTTGTAAAAATGAAGCACTTGATTTATTATATAAAAAGGATGAGCTTCAATTTATGATCCATTGTATTATTTTGAAGTGGGCTGAGGGTCTTTATGCAGAATATAATCGATAAACCGTTTACTCTGTAATAGCACCTATTCAAAAAAGTTATATTGAAAGTAAAATTAATCTAAAATTTTTAAATTGATTAAAAGTCAATTATCATTTAATTGATTAATAATAATTTTAAGACATTAAAATTTTATTTATACACTTCAAGTTAAATAATTTCATTTAAGATTAAACGTAATTATTCTTTTACAGGTAAGTTTTCTTCTCAGTATATAACACTAATTTATTGCTCTGTCGTTGAATGGTAAGTGGATCTGTCATTTCACCAATTATTATTATTTTTAATGGTTTTAATGGAAGAATTAAAGTAATTATATTCCCTGAAGAAAATTCATTCCCACTTTTTTTAATAATCTGGTTTTATTAAATTACTGATTTTTAAGTGATTTAATAATAATAATTATTGATTCAATTACATTGTTCTTAATGTGTGAGAATACTATATCCAAACGTTGGAAAGTACTTGAATATTCCGAGATGTGAGTAGCACTTTCAAATGCTTCGAAAAGATAAAAAAGTTGCAGTCATTTTCCGGGCTTCTTTAAAGAAATTCTTGCAAAAATTCAAATTCAAAAATTAAACTTTAAGTTACTTATCCAATCATTGAAATGAATAAAAAACTATTAATTCATTCTGAAATAAAATTAGCCCGAAGATAAATAGTAAAAACACAAAAAATAAGTTAGAAAACTTTATTGATCCTAAACAGGTATATTATTTCAGTTAACTTCCGTTAATTTTAAATTAATATTATTTTAAAACGAAAAACAGGATACATAAAACCTTGATTTCTCTAGTTTTATTTTCTCTTTTGAATTTTTTCTGAAAAATTAATAAAGTGAATTATTTATTACTTGAAATAGATGATACTTGCTAAGAGTTTTTTTTTGCTTTTTCGAAGCAGTTGACGGTGCTGGTACGGCTTTATTCATATTTTGGCTAGAAAATTATACATTGGTTAAATTACTCGTTCTACTACATACATATAAAAAGTAAATTTACTATTTCGTTAGTTCTTCAATTTGAAACCATAAATGTATACTTTATGTTTGACTAATTCCCTTTCTATCATTATTTAGTTAAATATTAACAATTTTTCTATTAGATCTGATTACTTACACATTTGATTTTAAAATTGTGTATAGAATTAAATTCTTTCCATATATTATCGAGTGGCACGGTAGTGCCGCGGAGGCGTGTTTGAAAAGCAGACGACGCCGCACCCATACCACTATTTACTTCTCGTTTCATGTTCGCATTTTTCATTATCAAAAAAATAATGCTTAGCAATATTGTTCCTTGGCTATTTTTGGCATATCAGCATATTTATAATTAAACTATGATGTCCAAAAAAATATCGGTAAAATAGCTATTTAAATCGTAATACACGAGTACGTAATTTGAAAATGCTTAAAATAACGTTTTATTCTTCGTCTTCAGCCCGAAGTTTTAGGACCCTGAAGTAGTATTCTTCTCTTCCAGCCCGAATTCTTAGGACCCTGAAGTTTGCCACACACAAGCTATATATATAGTAATATACACTCCGCAATAAAATTAACGCACCACTTAATTCCGACGAAAAATTGCTCATTTTCGAAGGTCGAAATCTCAGGAAAAAAAGGTCGTAGGGGGTCAATTTTGTTTTTTAATAAAAGGTTAAAGTTTTTACTTTAACATGGTGGTATTGGTTTTTCGATACAACGCAACCCCAATTTACGTGACCTTGAAATTCAAGGTTATTTTTCAAAGCTCAAAATTTGTAAACTTTCGCAATGCGCCCGCGCGTGGGTGACTTTTTCTCGATACTTCTGATCATTTCTTTCGTACAAATTAGTTTGTTAGGAATATAACAAATCATTGTATATGTAGTGTAAAATAGTTAAGTAAAGTATGTGATTGACATGCATAAGTGTGGAATAGGTCATTTTGGATATAAGTTGTGATTTTGGTTATCAAAATATTTATGAATTGAAAACTTGACTGTTTTATTTTGATTTCATTACTTTTTTAACCTGTGATTTCGTTGTAAGATTATTTATCTACTAACAGATTTTGGATATATTTTGCAGTTGCTGTTATTGAAATTTTAATGTACGCATAATTTCGCTAATATACTCATCTATATTTTAAATTAAAAAGAAAAATTTTAAATGTATCTATCTTGATAAAATATAATTTCTTTACTGTAATAAAACCCATCTCCCTTTCGGCCGTGACTAAAAATAAATGCTATCCCAGGAAAATGTAAACAATTTTCAAATGTAAACATAAAAATAACGCCATAATTCATCCACTTTTCACGCATGTATACCTTAACTTTTTACGAAGTATAAACTAAGGCAAATATGGTTTATTTTTACAAATTAATTTTTGGTAAAATAATTATCAAAAGTATTATTCATTTGACAGCCGTAATTCAATAAACTTTCACAAAGATATAAAATTTATATACAAATTAAAAAAAAAGAAAGTACTGAAATCAATTTCTAAATAGTCAAGTATATAAGTGGCTGAATGATTGAATATTGGCTAAATACTGATCAGCCATTAGCCAAATAATCGAACACTGGTCGACTATTGGTCGAATATAGGTCGAACATTGGCCAGATATTGACTGAATGACCGAATATTGGCTGAATAATAGTCGAATATTTGCCGAACATTGGTCGAATATTGGCCGAATTGTTTTCTCTAGCTGAATAATGATTGAATACTGGTCGAACGCTGGTCGACTATTGGCCAATTATTGGCCAAATAGGGGTCGAATACTGCGGCAATCTCGATCTATTATACTCAAGATTGCCCAATCGATTTTGCTTCGACTCAAAGTTTAAAGACAAAATCCTGTGAGAAATCCCAAGCATGTATAACTCGGAGCACATGAAGTGCGATATGGTGTCTGATCTGATTATTCAGCTAATATTCAACCAATATTCGATCAATATTCAACCATTATTAAGCCAATATTCGATAACCATTCTGCCAATATTAGGCAAATATTCGACCATTTTTCAGCTAATATTCCATCATTCAATATTTGGCCAGTGTTCGTAAATATTCGGCCAACATTCGAACAATGACCTGTTAATATTTGATCATTACCGAGCCAATATTCGGTCAATATTCGATCAATGTTCGGCCAATATTCGGCCAATATTAAACCATTATTCAGATAATATTTGATCATTCGGTCACTTATATACTTGACTATTTATAAATTGATTTCAGTACTTTCTTTTTTTTTAATTTGTATAAAAATTGTATACCTTTCTGGGAGATCATTTAATTATTACCAAAAATTAAATTGTAAAAATAAACGATACTTATCTTATTTTATACTTTCGTAGAAAGCAATTTTAATCTGTTAATCTTATTAGCGTTATGCGGGCCTCTCTCTTTCTCTTTAGAACTAGTTAGTTTTTACGTGAAATCGGAAGAACCGGAAGTCTGAATCGAAAATAAAGAACTAGATAGAATCGCAAAACGACAAATTTTATGTTTCTCAATACCATTAATTTGAGAACATTATTTTCCATAAAAATTTTTTCACAAAGTATAGTATAATGAAATGGGTTTCTATTAAACCTAGTTGTAATTAATATACAAACTATTTAACGACGCAGTAAATATTTGAGAAATATCGCTAAACAATATCAAAGTATATCGTAGCGCGGTCGTTCTCAGACTTTTTTCCATACTTGCCTTCGAAGCACGACCGCGCTCCTTGATGCTAAAATGCAGCTTAACACTCCTTTCGAAACTTGTATATCAGCAGTTAAAACTGGTTTTTTAACTTCCAAAACCGAAATCATCGAGCCAATCAACTTAAGCTCGTCGTAACCAGCGCTTAAACGTACGCGAGACAAAGAAACTCGTCAGAAAATTCGCCATAACTGGAGTCTCGTAAAGAGATATTGCAAAATTCATAATGCACTCTGGCGGCGGCAATGAAGTAAGGTGGCTGTTTAATGCCAGAGAATAAATGGCGACGCTCTCCTCTGTTTACACGCGTGTCTCCCCCCCCCCTCCCACAAGAGCGATCGTAAAAGTAGCCTCGCGCGAGAGTCCCGATCGCGAAATGCCCGCCCCGCAACGAGCATTGTTCCGCTCTTCCTTTCAATGGGTGTTAATATACGTTGGATGGAATATTGCGAGGCTCGGATTTTTAACTTTATTTTGATTTGCTGTTACCTCGATTGATGTTAGTTCGATTAGCTCTTCGGAATTTTTTTTGGTTTATTAAAATATAATAATTTGAAGAATGGTTTAAATGGCGATAAAATATTTTCGAGATTTTTTAAGTATAGGTCATTTTCAAGTATAATTTTACCTATTTTTTTTAAACGAAATTTTATAATTTTTAGTTTATTATATCCTGTTTAATTATTCACAATGATTAAATTACACTCGCATTTTAATAAGTAAAATATAATATTTTGCAAAATGCAATAAAATATGGATCTGGTGGCATTAGCAATAAATAATCTGTACAGTGACATACCGTCGTTTTTCATTTCAGCTCGAAAAATAAACATTTAAAAGCGATTTCGCATTTAAAAGCGATAAAACTTTTTACATGATTTAAATATAAATAAATATTAAAAATAAATCCGTTTTAAAATTTCAAAGAAAATAATACATCAGAAAAATAACACATAGTTCTTATTTTATATTGTTTATCAACATCATTATTATTAACTCCCGATTCAGTCCTACTTTGCAGACTGAATTTTCGCGAGAATTTTATTGCGCAAAATACACCGCCAGAGGCCCGTCGTCGATTACGAGTCACGTGGACGAATCACGTTGCCCGCTGGTTAATCATCGCGGACGCGGCGCGTTTTAAAGCCCGGCGCTGTTAATCGATCGCGGGAGCGTTTTCCTTTGACGGTCTGCTCCCCCACCTCCTGCGAACCATTTATCTAAAGCACCTCGGCTCGGAGGTAAACGCGGTTCATAAACAGATAAGGCTTTGTACTTACGGCGGAGGGACAGCCTAATAACCTCTTTGACTTGATAATGAAGCAGCATGATGCTGTAATATTCATTTTCAGAAGCGTCTCTTACGTTACCTGTTTCCAGGGACACGTAACGTTTCGGGCCACGCCGCTAAATGAATCTAATATCGTTAATACATTATTTAATTCTTTTAACGAAGTTTAAATGTCAAACCCCGCGCGATTTGAATAATAAAATGTCAAGCGAAAATTCAACGTTTCGAAACGTATTTCAAAGCGGGAGTTCAATTACACCGGTGATTGCAGGCGCGTTACGAAACGGCGCATACGCGCATCGGATTTTCACACCGAGCGCACGATAGAACGCGGACTCGCGGCTCAATTGCGAGGCGTATACACGCGAATGCGAAGCGGTGCGAATCCTACTGGCCTATCGGTCTCGCGGAGAGCCGCGAATTTTTTTTTTCCGCTCCCCGCCGGCTTGGGAATATTTCTGATATTTCGAACCGAAAGTGAAACCGCGGCGTGGCTGTATTTCAATTTGCACTGACATAGCACAATTTTTTTTTTTCTATTAAATAAATTAATTTGCAATGTTAAATGAACAGTGCGACGGATTTTCCGTTAGGAATTTTTGAACAAAATTTAGCTTAGCAGCGATAAAAAGTTTTTTTTTTTTTTTTTATAAATAATAAGGTACAAAAAATTTTTTATTTGAACTCCCTTATCACGGACAGTTTATCATTAAATTGACGGTAATATTAAAATTAAACAATAAATTTATAGCTGATTTTGTGGCTATTTATTGAAAACTTTGACAGTTTAATGCCAAGTCAACTAGTACGAAAGAAAAATTTGTCGCGACGCGATGAAATCAGCGATAAAGGAGATTTTACGTTGAATTCGCGATAGTTTATTGATTTCGTCGTTCCAGCTCGAGGCTGCGGCATTTGTATAAGCGCGTCGTGTACACACACTTCAGACATGTCCTTTGATTTTAATCGCTTCCTGAATAGGTTTTCTGTGCCGAGAAAATCGAGCGAGCGTTTTTCTGTCCATTGTAATTTTCAAGCCGTTGCGCGTCACGCTGTGACGTCAAAAGTGTATCGGCATTTTTCCACTTCTTCATTGATCACAAAAAAGCGACCCATTCAAAAACTGTTTTCATTCTGCCGTGCTCTAAAGCGATCATGTACGAATTCGAACGCGATCGGAAGCGAAAACGCTGACACACTTCCCTCCGTAAAACAAAGCGGATGATGAAAAAAAAAAAAGAAGAAGAACAAAACGATATACACCTTGAGCGAAAGGCGACGGGAGGGAAAAAATAGAGCAAACCACCGCGAACGCGAAGCGAGAACGATAAAGAACGACAGAGGGAGAGAGAGAGAGAGAGCGATACAGAGGCGCGCGCGCGCATTGCCCTCGATAATTCGCCCGGTGGCGAGGATTTACGGATCATTTAACCGCGCCCCGCCCGTATCCACCTGCTCCAGAATCCTCTCGCTCCTTTTGTCAAGCGCGACGAGCTTTCAAAGTATAAAAAGGAGCGACGCGTCGACTCGCCTCGCTTCTACCGCGGCGTTAAAAAGCGATATTAAACGAGACGCGGCCCGCTCCCGAAATTGCGGGGGCGCCTCGCCTTCTTCCGGCGTGATTCTTGACAGTCGATGCGTACGGTGTGTGTGTGTGTGTGTGTGTGTTTGTCGGTTGCTGTCAGACTCTTATTTTTGAAATTTCTGCCTCGATAATGCCGCCTGCCTACGCTAAAGCTATCTACTTACACGCGCGGTATTTTTTTTTTTTTTTTTTACGAGGAAGATATTTTTAATCTAATGCTTCGAGCTTTAGGTTTTTTACTGCCTTTTTAACGCGATGGCTTGTTATTTATGTACTTTGACGCCGGAAGAATTTTAATAATTGTCGTAAAATTTAAAATTTTTACCACGTCAAATGGATATACTTTTCGTATCTCGTAAAAAAATTGAAAATAATAAGCCGATTAAGACTAATAATGATGTAAGGGATTCTGGCGCAGCGAAAAAACAGCTTTCGCAGCTAAAAAGTTGAAAGAAAGGCGACGCCGCCATGCGAGCAGCTTTGCAATTGACCCATATAAAACGACAATGTACATTAACCTAATTCGGGTGAAACAAAGTAGAGGAGATTCGTTAGAAACAAAATGATTAATTTACTAATAAAAAGTACAATAATTCTTATACGAACAGCACAATACAGACAAAGTGCATTTGAAGCAAAATAACGAGCAAAAAGCCCTCGAATTACGTTCAAGCTGGGAAAGTAAATTTTTCGCTCGTCGTACATTGCGGAAATAAACGAATTTCGAAGAAACAGTTATACTTTCAATAAACGCGATTAGACTACAATTATCCCCCAATAAGACAATTCGCTAAAGATTCCAACACTGCGCAGCTCTTACTTCATTAGACCGTAATAAAAGCTACCCTCTCGGATCCAATTTCTTAAGAACCTGCATTCCGCACGTACAAAGTTCGCGCCGCGGAAAGCACCTCGTCGGAGGATCGGAAATATCGACTTGCCTAAATTTATCCCCCGCGACGAGTTCGACTCCCGCGTCCGAGAATAGCGTCTTGTGCTCCTGCAATGACGTCTGAACTCTGGTAGCAGAAGGAGAGAGAGAGAGAGACGGAGTGCTTTATAATTTAAGGGCTAAAGTAGGTACATTCAATCGCAGACGTTAACGGGCCGGAATCGCGCGCGTCGTCTCCGGGGACTCGACACCCAACGTTGACTGGACGCTCGGGGAATCCTTTTCCTTATGGCTATCGCTTTTCGGACTCGTCGAGGTAATCTCCGCGGCGGTAGACGGCTAAAGACATTCAGGACGCTATAATGAACCGCGTTTTGCATCGAGCAAATGGGCTGGAAAGGCTCTATAATAGGGCTGTTTAAATGATTAGTGCGATGTGTTTGTTTTTTTCAACGCTGCCGTATAATAGAAATATTTTTATTGAATTACAGTTAGAATTCTTTTGAAAATTATCAGCTTAAACTAAAGTGAAGTAAAGCGATTTTTCGCCGAAGTATTGAGATTTCATATCACGAAAAATATTTAAATCAATAAATGAAGAAAATCATCATTTTATAACCGGGAGTCTGCTCGAGTTCGCGTGGAATTTATTATTTTTTAATATTAATACCATTTAAAATTTTACGTTTAAATATTTGAAAATTATTTTAAAACCTTATTTATACGCAAGTTATTAAACATGAATGATATTCAATCGCATTTTAAACATCAGTTTCATTTTAAATATTCATTGTTTTTCTGTGGCTTATCTTTTGAATATAAAATTAAATAAATCAAGCATTACGAATTCACTAGATTTTGAAACTCAATATAATCTTTATCCCAACAGTTCGTTGTACTTCGTTGTTGGCATTTGCATAGAAATTTAAAATTTTGAAGACTAAGAATTCTAAAGTACAAATTTTCAATTACATGGGGATAATGTTTGGGTCTGTCCCAAAAAGTTTTCTACAGATACTTATAGTATTTGATTCATTTACGTATTGCAATAATTACATGTATATCATTTTGTGAATATATGCAATTGGAAAATATGTTTCAATTTCTCAACAAAAAAGCACATCAAAGTTTTAATCATCCTTTACATACACATGTTTTAATTATGTAAAAATATAAAGAAACAAACTAATAAAAATCTTTCTAAAAAGAAATATAATTATTAATCAATAATTTTATCAGTAAGTCGAAGCACCATAATTAGTATATTCTCGAAAAGTCTTCGAAAAAAATTATTTCCATCCCCGGACTAATTTCCGTTTTCACTACTCTCTTATTATACCTTATCCTATCCATTTTCCTTCCTCCCTGGACTACTCGACTTTTACGCTCTCGAATCGCGCCAGTTTTACTTTCATCGCGTCCCCTCGCGATTCTCCTCCGCAGGACTATTAAACTCGCTGCTCGGATATCACATGCCGTACTCCCGAGGAGCTCAATCCAATCTCTCTTTTTTTCTTTACCAATTCGACGATTATTATCAGCGCGGCGGTCTTTCACCTTTTCGTGCTTCTTCTATCTTCACTTTCACTCGCGCCGGAGTTGCAGATAAGGACAGCAGGGGTTGTTTAGCAGGCGGAAGTACAGAGGGCTTCGTAACTTTTTAATCGGGTCCGAGAATTATTCTTCGCGAAAACCAACTGCATCGGCTGCATTTATTGAAGGAGAAGCTTAGGCGTCGTTTAAAGTTCTGCGTTATGAAGAAAAAAAAATTCTTACTTACCGGAGATACACTTTTTATGTGACTTTTCTTTCGTCGTTGTTAAAAATTCCGTTTATTTAATGGAGTGGCAAGCGTAATACTTCAAAGTTTTAGGTCTTGTGGCTTTAGAGACGTAATGAAATAGTAAATCATGCCGACTGTACCCTTCTTTATATAAAATTTGAAAAAATGAAGTCTCGAGGAATAGAAATTTAATATTTGAAATTGGCCGAAAGTAACGTTGAGAAAACAACACTACAAATAAACTATACAAATTGTGTCATGACGCCATCAGCGTGTATTTTCATCGAATCAATAGATGGTATAATTAATTTTTAAGAACCAGTTACTTGGTTCCTCTGCCCCATTTTAATCCCAATTTGCTGTAAAATTTGTTGTATAAGAAGTAGATTTTTCAAATGTATTTAGCTTCAATCAAATGCTCTAAGCTGCATTAAGAATGCCAGATTGTGCTGTTAAGCTTTCACAAAAGTTTGGCTTTCGAATTTGAGCCACGCTTCTTTAAAAGGAAATAAGTTTGAAGCAAAGTAAAGTACTATTACTAGCCGGGTCATTACAAAACTACGCCCAAACTTATTAAGATCCGTAATTCTGATGTACGACTGCGAGACTAATTTGACTATGGTCAAACAGCTTGTTTTAAAAGCTTCATAATTGCCGTAAGAACGCGCACATTTCGTTTCCAAGCGGCATTCTTCTCGCGCGGGAGTATATTATCTCGCCCCCCCCCCCCAAAAAAAATCAGCTAAATTGCAATACCGCCATTGAAAGGATAACAAGAGAAATTAAAATTCAGATAGGTACACAGCCCCCCGCGAGAGAGAGAGAGAAATAACACAGCCCCTCGCACAGGAGCTGTAGAAAGAAAAAAAAGGGCGGGAGGGGTGGCGAGTAAAATGGTAAAATTTCTCCTTGTGCTTGCAGAGAAAAGAAGAGCCGACGACGACGAAGACGACGACGACGACGACGACGGGCCGGACGTGCTTTAACTCGTGCGCGAGAAACGAGCCCCGCGATTTTCTTTCTCTCCTCGCGCGCAGACGCGCCTTATTAGAGTGGAGCGGTCGTCGTCACTTCTCCTTCTCTCTCTCTCTCTCTCTCTCTCTCCCTCTCTTTCTTTGTCTCCTGCACTCGTAACTACGGCGAGCACGAATCTCCTCTTTCCCTCGCAGCTGAAATCCTTTACTTAACACGAGGCTGGGAAAAAACGAATGTATTATGTAGAGCGCCGCGGGAGGATTTTTACATTTTTAAAAGGGTCTGGGGTTTTACCCACCGCCCGGCCGAGAATTTTCTCCTCTCTCTCCCTCTCCCCCCGCTCGCTAAAAGTATCTCGTTCTTTTTCATTATCGGAGGAGACGATAAGAGCGCTTTACTTTAATTATTTGATCACGGAATTCCTCTCTCCTCCGCTGCTGCTGCTGCTGCTGCGAGAGGATGCGCGATATTGCGTTTGAATACTATGGCGCGCGAGCTCAAATTTTCCCGGCAGATAGACCGGGAGTCCGCGACAGAAATTGTGACCCCATTTTTTACCGTCTGCCTTTTTCAGGAGTCATATTTACTGCCATAAGCAGTAGTA
>JAWWEO010000045.1:17222404-17265736 GCA_035582975.1 Ormyrus labotus | reverse complement strand
TACTACTGCTTATGGCAGTAAATATGACTCCTGAAAAAGGCAGACGGTAAAAAATGGGGTCACAATTTCTGTCGCGGGCTCCCGGTCTAAGAACCGTGCGCTGCCTCTTGTTTTTCATCCTACACACCGCGGCCCAATCGCAATTACTGCCGAAGTCACTGTAATTAAAACTGACATTCCGATTTTAATTAAATTTCGCTGTTATTTGTTATTGTTTTATTCCGGGGGGCGAGAGATACGCTCGCGTTACAGGTCTTCTTTTAATCTTGATAAAAAGCTGGGCGAATCGATATAGCCCCCCGCCGCCGGCAGCTATTAAATTGAACGAGTTATTTTCCTGTAAACTGATTACCGAGTTAAGCGATTGTAAAAGTCTCGATGAAGAGCAAAACTGAGAGAATGAAACGCCTACTGCAGACGTTGATATTACAAATCGACTAAATCGAAAGTAGTTAATATCGACGCGCGATCAGACAGCAGCCGGTCAAGGCTGTATTTAAGTATTCTTAGCAAAAACATTTGTACAGGCGAGGCTGTGATTATAACTGAAATAAGCATCAGTTGTAGAACGGGCGATAATGACGAAGCGCGGAAAGGAAGCAAGCGTATGGAAGAGCAGAAGAGAAAGAAAAAAGCTAGATGGCTATTGGCAAAGTTACCAGGGCCGTTGTTCGCGCTTTATCTCTCTCTCTCTCTCTCTCTCTTTCTCTCTCTCTCGGTAGCGCACATTGGACGAAGCAGAGGCCCTCGTGAGCTGACCTGGTTACCCAGTCCTGCCCCCCTACATTACTCTGTGTGTCTCTCTCTCTCTCTCTCTCTCTCTTCCTCCCACTGTCTGTGTATGTATTTCTTTGGCTATGGGTCCAGAATCTCGTGGCGCTTATTTTTACGTGCAGATGTTCAGATGCTGAAGTTGTAGCAGGAGAGAATGGTGTTAGGGTTGGAATAGCTTATACTTCGTAGTTTACCGGGCTGTTATTTGTAAGTGATTAAGTAGGCTTTGTATTAGTCTTTTAAAATTAAAATTTTGTAATAACATCATCTGAGTGGCAAGACTAGTTTTTAATATCTTATTTTTATAAGAAAACGCAGCATTAAAAAATTTCTTGATAAAAAATCAAACTCTTTCGCGAATATCATGTTCGCGTGAATGCATTACAAAATATTAGTAGAAATTAATTTTAAAAATAATTGTTTACCTTATAATTAACAAATTTATAATTAGGTTTTAATTACTTTTTGTTTCTTTATTACTGGATAGGGCAGCTTTATATTTTGTTCTCCAAAAAGATTAAAAATCTAAAATACAGAGAAGAAAAGCGTACATTATGAAAAAATAAAAAAAAATGTTTGTCAGCATCTATTATAAACGAGTCTATTATAGACGAAAAACGACGAATCAGATGTTTGTTTAAACGTTGAATTTCAGCATTTCTAAATAAAATTAAAACTTTAATGTGCATATATGTATTATTTTTTGTTACCTCAACTCTTTAATATTAACCAGATCGCTAATCGCAGCATTATTCTGCCCACGCGCACTTAATCCCAAACGAAACGAGCGTCGGCATATATAATTTCCCCCTTTTAATCGCAATAAATCAAAGCGTCCGCAATCCCACATCTCGGCCGCAATTTCATAAACTTCAATTTGTTCGGCGAGACATCGGGGCTTCGCGATAAATCGTCAGTGCGTCTTGGCATCGCAGCTCTTCCGCCGTCTCGGTTCCCCCTTTAAAGTTTTGATTTTCGCGTACACGCCGCCACGGCCGCGCTCGTATAACTTTACCGTCGTCTCCCGCTCCCGCGACGGAATCGTCCTTTATGGACGGGCGCGCATTTCGCTCGCAAGTTATGCACCCTTCGAAGGTACGGAGTCTCGCGTCCGCAGACTCGTGTACACAGGCGCGTATATATATATATATATGTATATGATGCGCAGGAGGGAGGCTTCATCCGCCGCGTCGCGCAACAATGACGTTTGTCCCTGATAAGCGATGCGAGCTCCCGACCGCCGAGTCTTGGGCTCTTACTTTGCGACGAGGAGAAGGGGGGGAGGAGTGTCGGTGGCTGCGGCGCACTTAATCACTTCGTGACCGCGTTATTATTAAGACGTCGCTTTGAGCTTCCCCGGGATAAATTTCTTTCTTTCCTTTCTCTTCATCGGTATAATGCGGATGGTAAACCGCGCACTTTCGAAGTGGCTCTAATTATTTCTCTTTATCCGGTGTAATATCTTATCGTTACCGTGGCTTTTGTATATATCGGTACTTTTCGGTTAATAACTTAATTAAATTTTTATGAAGATTTAACTGTACATTGTGTTATATTGTCTAAGTAGAAGCTGTTTTTTTTTCTTTTAACTTTTCTGGCTTATACTTTAGAGTAAAGATTAAGAAAATGACTATGCTGGTGAGCAAAAACCTGAGTTACCAGCTTTAGTTGGTAGAATTATGGTAGGATACTTGCTTCTTACCCGGATAGATCGATTTCGATCTCCGATGTCTTCCACGTAATTTTTCTATAAGCATTCCATTTCCATCCTTCACCTTATTAAAATATATTGAATATAATTAAAAATAATATTTATTAAAACACACAACGACAATTAACTTGTTTTATAAAAATGTATAAAATAAACATTAACTGTAAATAACCGTTTTTGAATAAGATTAAGTTGTTGCTTTCCAGTATACCAGATGCAATGAAACAAAATGAAAATAATGCGTACGTTAATTTATCTCTTTCTCAATATAAATCGCAGTATTTATTTAACGTACATTTTTAATACTGGCGCACTGACAGCGGCCGATAAATTTAATGAATAATTTTTCTACGCTGAAAAAAATTTGAGCTGGCAGTCATACGGCGATATAATAGGACTAGCAGGGCTCGAAAGTTATCGAATTAATCTTAATATAGTGCAGATATGATTCAACTTTGGAAATTAGAGACTGCAATACAAATGGAACTAAAATGCTTCTTCAATAGGACAAGTTTGAAGAATAACGCTCTGCATCAGCTTAATTAGCGCACTGAACATTTTTTACAGATTGGCTGCTTGTCACATTTTCTTATTTAATTTATACAACTAATTTTTAAATTTTATTTTTTAATGTACAGAAAATAATTTAATATAAATAAAATGTAAGTCACTTTTAAATTTTGAGTGATTTATTTGCTGAAATTGTTTTTCTTTTGTTTCAATCTTTAAAAATAAAATTATATTGATATTATTATTTATTGTTCATTTTAAAACTGTAGTTATGAAATATTTAATTATGCTCCTGAAAAAATTCGAATACACAGACGTCAATCGAAAATCCAGTTTTTGTTGGAATAATAATATAAAAAAAATTTTTTAAATAGTGAATATATACAGGAGTAACTGGTTGCTCATTCAAAATTTCTAGGCAGTGCGCGCTTCAACCGGGGTTTCGCCTTACCGCTCGAAGAAACTTGATGTGGCGTTCTACCGTTAGGTGGCGTACGAGAACCCGCAAGGAAACTATTCACTTTTGGGGGCAAGTATTGGCTCAAGTGGCTAGGGTGTCAGTCTTAATTGCTTGATACAATGCTGCCCAAGTGGGCTCGGTTCGAATCCTAGCTGATTAATGCGATTTTTTCGCAAGTCGTTTTTAATCAGTATTTCCAATTCGAAACTGCGTCGTAGGTATTAATTAATTGATTTCTATCAATTAATTGACAAATAATTGCGTTGTTAATAAAGTCCTACACGGCATTTGATTCTTGCAATAAAGTCCGACACGGCAAAAATTTATCAGTGTAAATAAACTAAGGTTGCGAAGCCCTCTCTCGTCTCTCTTAGGCATCAAAAATGTGTATTTAAAAAGGCGAGCGTGCGTTTAAATATTATAAGAATTATTGTAATAATACTGAAGTTGTATAATGGCGGTATCATGTACATTGAAAGCCAATAAAATTCTAATTAAACCTTAAACTATTCACTTTGAGAACATAAGAGGACACGAAATAGAGTCCAAGGCTTCGCTTCTCGGCCTTTTAGCTAAGATCTAAGTGTAGTCCAAGACAATTTAAGGAGGTTGGGTAGTAAAATCAAAATGATAAGAAGTTTCTGGAAATTATTTCAACCTAATAATATATACGTAACATGATTACTGTAAAATTTTTAGAGCGATTGACAATGTATTTTTGGAGATGATCGATGTTAAAATCATGGTCTTATACACGCGCATGATCATCTGTTTCAATCAATGCCGTTCAGACAAAATCACTGTACGCATCATGATCAAAGCATATGATTTAATAGAATGTACTAAATATTTTCTTTAAGAAAAGTTTTTTATGTAATATCCTGTACTAATGAGTAGTAAATATTTATTCAGTGTGACGTGGTATTTTATAATAAATAAATAACAAAATAATTTATTCCGTTTCCCGTACGACGAGCACAATTATATTTATAAAAGAAAAATTACAATATATTTAATCTCACAATCACACACCATCGGATTCTAATACAAAAGGAGATTCCGTCCAGTCCTTTTCATTCGGGAAAAAATGAGAATACCGACCGCGAGTTGTATTCTCTGAGATTCTCACAACCTATTCGCCGCTAGCCCTTTCTCTCTCTACCTCGCCTCGAAGCTAAAACTGAGCGGGAACACGTTTGCGCTCAACCGCCCCTTTGCCTCCACAATTTAAAACAGAAACTCGCGAAGAAGCTCAACTGTCCTTTCTCTATTCTAAAGCAGGAACTCGTGGAGCTCAACTGCCTTTCTCTCACTCTTGCTAAAGCAGGAGCTCGTAAAGCTCAACTGTCTTTTTCTCTCTATGCGCTTCGTTACTCTACTCTAACACGCGCTCTCACGCTTTACACCCTAGTGCTGGAAATCCGCGACCTAATCTCTCTCTCACTCTCACACAACTACACGCGCGCGCACTGGCTTAGCTCCCCGCTGGGAGTAGCATACAAAGAATAAAGGAAACCCTGGATCTTATAATTCGGTTCCTCGGAGCTCCTCTCTTCCTCCCGGGCGCTAACTCCACACTGGCAGGTCGATGGCTCCAAAGCTCGACGAATTCGTCCTGGCTCCACTCTCTCTCTCTCTCTCTCTCTTTCTGCTGTGGGCTGGCTGCAGGCTCTACTCTGCACTCTGGAAAGTCCTCGTCTCCGCGGCTCTTCCTCTCGAGCTGGTTCAGCTCTCTGCAGCAGCTTCACGTTCTCACTCGAAATGCCTCGCTTCACACGAGGCATTTCGAGATTAATTAACTAATTCTTTAAACAATAAACTCATGCGCCCAATCACCACGTATCCCGGAGGCTTTTTAAAGATTATGAATAACACTTAAACAATTTATTATGCAAGCTCGACAACTAACAGAAGTCGGGGGAGATTTAATTATAAATAATTGAACAATAAATAAGTACGGCCATCAACCATGAGGCCCGGGAGGAGTATTTCAAGATTATAAATAATACTTTAAATAATAAATACCTACAACCACATGACCCAGAGGAGCATTTAAAGCTTATAAATAATACTTAAACAATTTAATACGCAAGCCCGACAACCACGTAGCCCGTGGGAGTATTTAAAGATTATAAATAATTCTTTAAACAATAAACTCGTGCGTCCAACAACAACGCAAGCCCGACAACCACGTAGTCCGGGGGGGGGGGGTTTAATTATTATATATAATATTTTAAACAATAAGTAGCTACGCCAAACAACCGCATAACACGGGGAAGCATTTAAAGATTATAAATAATTTCTTGAACAATAAATAAGTACGCCCGAAAACCACGTAGCCCAGGGGAGTATTTATTAATTATAAATAATTTCTTGAATAATAAATAAGTATGCCCGCTTACTGAGCTACACTTGTCTTTAGTACTTTGTACTAATTATACTGTTTAACCCCGTTGCCGAAGGCCGAGAAGACTTACATAGTTCGCGATGGAAATCGAACCTTTAGCTAAAGAAACTGTAAATGTAACAACTCAGAAAGAAAAGTAACTGATAAAATAAAGTTTTTTAAAACAATACAATAGAGTTAAAAACTAGTATGATAGCTAAAATTCTCTAGTGATGTAGAGAACAATTTGTCACATTCACCCGTTCACTATACACTCTTTCAAATATGTTTGACAGAAATAACAACTAAAAATACTAATAAAAGTCTATATAAAAATATATAAATCAACAAAATAGAAACTTTAATAAGTTGAATATTGTGTACCTTTGCTTGTTTACCCTTGTTATTAATAAGATGAGTTTGTTACCTTGACGGGAATCGTATATAGGGCATTTCTAAAGTGTTTAACATTAAACTATACTTCAATCAACAAATATTGTAATTCAGGCTCTTCTTGATATCAAAGAAAAAGCAGAAAAATACAAGCTTGTAGTTTTTTCTTTTCTATTTTTTATAATCCTGAAACGAAAAATAATCTCTTGCACGAATCCAATAAAATCTGCCCCAAGATAACTGCATCTTTAAAATAAAATTTTCAACCATCTCCAAACAACGCCGCCTCCTTCGAGCAGAATGTCGAGGAAAATCAAACCACCGCGAGACGAGATCTGTCATTTTTGCAAAATTATTCCACAGCAATAGGAGGTTTTGAAAACGCGAGCGTCTTCGCGATGCGCCATTTATCACCGGATCCCTGTCACCGCTTCCGATCTTCTGCCGCGCGTTCTTCCGTTTTGTGTACACTCGAACCCATCGCTCGCTCCCTGCTCCTGCGATACATCCGACTCGCGCGCCGCTTCTTCGTGCACTTTCCCTCGGTGCTTTTCAGCCCGGCTCTCAGAGCAACATCCTCAGGAGTGAAAGAATTCGGGGACGATATATTTTTCTTACTCTCGATACGCGATCGCGTTAAATTTTTTTTTTTTTTAATTTCACGATTAAATTGCAGGGAAGGAGCGTGCAAGAGAGTTTCAATGTGGTTGACAAATGTCCAATTCGAAGTTTAAACGCGAATCTTTAAAAACTAACATCGGCAATCCTAATCAAGCGATATCGAGGTGGATCTACGAGGCGCGAGCTTAAGAGGTGTCGAATCACGTTGACAAAACGGCAAACTTATCTGACGATCTCATTCGGATGGCTCGAGCGCTGCGATGGCTCCTTTCACCCGGATGTCTTCGGCTTCGAACGAACGGCAATTGCATTCCATACAAGATGGAAAAGACTTCGATTTGTTGAGCTCGATTTCGGTCCGAGTGAAAAAGAGGGTCGTCTTAGATGTAAGGCATTACGCAGTGCGTAGTGTGAAGCAGGTAAATTCGTTTATTTTGCTAGTGTTTTCCGCGGATTAAAGCAAGATTTTGCTGTACGGCGCGAGTGAATTACTAGCAGGAAAAGTCGACGATTTATCAATGTTACGTTTTTTCCAGATTTAAAAGAAAAAGGTAGTTTCAAATAAATTACATCATAATTGCGGCAAAATGAATATCGATTTTATTACGCACAGTTAGAATTTTGACCTAAATTTTTTCAAAATAAAAATTTGTCTTAAAAATGTATATCTATCGTTCTGTATTGTAGATCCAATAATATATACGGCTTCGGTAGTATTTATAAAATAATCATTGCATAAAAATAACCATAATCAAAACCGTATTATTAAACAAAATGAAAATTTAAATATTTATATATCTATAAATATTTCTCCTAGTTCTGAAAATTTTTATGCGACAGGTTCGTGCATTTCCAAAAGTTTTTAAAATACGTCAGGTCCGCGTCAACCCGGCTCCTCTAAAATATTCAAACCCTCGCACTTTGATTCTCCGTCCAACTCTTTCTTGGTCGCGTTTTCTCTCCTTTCCTCTCTCGTATTTTTCATCTCGCTTTTCGCTTCTCTCGCTCCGCTTTCGCAATCACCGCAGCAACACTTTATTTTATGCTTACTAAAATGCGAAATTACAGCGCAGTCTGACACTGTTATGGACAATAATATGCATTATCAGTGCCCTCTTTGCTTCCATTCCATTCCCCCTGGTTAAATCTCGCGATGTTCCCTTTATTTGCGCTCCGCCGCATTTGCCGCGGTCGCTTTTGAGAAAAGCCAAGTAAAATATATCTCACTGTTGCGGAAGAAACAGGCCGGCTAAACTTGAAATTTTTATGTATAATATCTGCGTAGGCAAACGAAAATCTTATTCGGGATTTTATGCATTATTTTTTAAAATTTATTCTACTATTTCGTATTAGACGTGTAAGGGGATTTCGGTAGAGTTTTGGGTACGTAGTAGCGCTTGAAAAACTTTTTAAAGCACTGCATTTTTAAGGAATTTATTAGCTTTAATTTAGTCGAGCTTTATACTTAATAAATAAGTAAAAAGCTAAACAGAGGAGATTGATGAAAAAATAATGCATCTCAATTTACCTTGGCTGTACCATTATCTTATCCAACTTTTCGCTACGTACTTATCATTATTTCTTCGAAGAGCCCTTAAATAATTTTAAAAAGTCTGTTGTTGCATTTATAAAACATGAAATTATAACTTTTCAAATTTTCGTAATATATACTAATATTCAATTTTTATAAGTTGTTTTTTCGCAACGAAAAAAGGAGTAATTTTTTAAAATTTTATAGTGTCTTTAACTAAAGCTAAAGGGACAGTTGAGTGAAATTGCACTAAAATTTTTATTTTTAATTCCAACAAAATAAAATATTTTTATAATGTACATTGAAAGTAATCGGTATCTTTAATATTCTGAATATCTGTTAAAAGTTAAGTTCCATCAAGCTCCTTAAATAAACAGAAAATTATATTCGCACGGTGAAAAAAAAACGGGATGCAGGGTCGAAAAAGCCTCAGCTCGGTTCCAAATAGAGCAGAAGAATTAACACTTTTTTTTCTTATCGCATCCGTCTCCCTTCCATATCCGCCTCGTCGCGCCTAAACGCCACTAATGGCTGCGCTTGCGCGAGCCTCGTGGCTTCGACCCCGAGCCCTCCCCTGGGACCTTAAAGTTAAAGGGCATAAAGAGAAAAAAGTGCTCTCCCGCACCCTTACGATCCCCTCGAGCGCACGCAAAAAGAAGCGAGCGGCAGAGAGAGAGGGATGAAAAAGGAAGGCTGCGCCGTACGGTGCGGCTGCCCGCGAGTGTTTTTTCTGCGCGAGGCGTGTTTGTGTTGGCGCTTCGTTTAGCTCCGCTCTTTTTTCTCTCCCCTACTCCCTCCTGTTTTTTTGCTCGAAATTTCGCGAGCCATTGAAAGACCGAGATGCCTTCCTGAAAATAAATCGTGCATTTTTTATGGCCGAGTGCGCCGCGCGAATTAAGGGGACCGTCGCCGCTGCATCGTCGCGGTAGGGGTGCAGAGACCGTCGCTATTTTTGTTTTCATTTCATGCGCTAATATTTACCTTTCAATGCCGCTCTCTATTCTCAAGAATGACGCGGAGCTGTTTGAGATTATTCAATTTTATCGCTCTTCTCGTACTCGCTTTTGAAATCTTCATTTTCGTGAGAAATCTGTCCCAAACTATTTGAAACAGCTTAAAAGTATTATTTTCAAAAGAGTATATATTTATTACACCTACAATCAAACCATTAATAAAAAGGCATTAACTGTTCTATTCCTCGAAACCTTTAAAAGATCGACTCCGATTCTACGAAATTCCCCGAGCCAGCCAACTGATAAATCGTAATGTGCCCTGAAGAGAAATGGAACCTTTCCAAATGCTCTCCGCAAAAAAAGAAGAAAAAATCACTGCACGCTCCTCTCTCCTTAAAACGATCGTCAGCCTATTGGAGTACAAAGTCGGCCCGTTCCCTTCGGCGCAGCCACCTGCACGATCTTCTCTCTTCGTTGCCCGTACACGTCTGGGGGGCATATTTTCCACCCCTTTCGACTCGTTCACGCGTAACCCGAATAGTATGTATGCCTGGTTTTAGCAGGGCTTTTCTTTACTAAGAACCGATGTATATTGGTAATTTTCAATGTGCTTTCAACATTTATCTGATTTTGCTGTATTTGTTTTATCCGATTTCGCGTTTTGTTCTTCATTTCAATGCAGATGATGAGAATAATTACGAACACAAGTTCTTTTGACTTATTCTATATGAAAATTATATTATTAGAACTCAAATTGAAAAAATATACCATATCTTTTGTAATCTTTTGTAAGTTTTATGAATGTTGATATTAATTATGCATTGAAGATATTAATTCCTACTGTTTCAACAGTAAAATTATTCAGTTTTATTCAATGCTCGCGATTGATTTATAAGTACTTTCTACTTTGCAAGTATTATAGGATAATTCCTGTCGGAACAAACTTGTAAAACCAATACATTTCTCAACTTATTATCATGGAACGAATTTTACTCTCAATACGTGAAATACTCAATAGACGTAAATATGCCCTCGTACACAGAGACATGGAAGAGACTGTCGTGTTTATAATAAGTATTGAAGTATTGATTTTCTTTTTGTTTTAAAGAGTCATTACATGTCAATAAATATAATGATTTTAAATGCTTAAGTTTACAATCCTTATGTGTACAAATGAACCCATGCCTAACTAAAGGCAAAACTTAATTGTCTCTTTATATATTTTATTGCTTTTACCGTTGCTAAAGCATTCTTTGGTCAATAGTGCAAGTCTTTGTTCTGTCTGACCGTTCCTTTACTTGTACTACTGTACTTCTATTTACACAGCTTGTTCAAAGTTTCTCTTCTTAATTGATTTTATATCTTAATAGTTGTTTTAAATCTTTTATTTTTTGCTCCATTAATTCTTGTATTCTGTAAAAAATGCAGATCGAATATACAACTACTAAATTGATTAATAAAGTGTGATACACGTAAACGATAGTCTAAAGAGAGATTTTTCTTACATATATTCATCTGTTGGGCTTAACTCTTAAAAAAAAGAGAAATTATAAAATACTTTATCTTGACGTAGGGAATTAACAAAATGAAGTTTTATTAACAAGGACAGTGTACGACATTTGGGTAATGGATTTTCTTGAAACTTTGGGATGTTTTCTAATGTTAAAATATGAAGGAAGCCGCGTCCGTTCGGCCTAACGCTCGATTTTTCAAAATTTATGTGCTCTTTTAGCAAAAATCTAAGAAAAATCGATGTTTGTTTAATCACATATAACTTCTCAACTATTAGCGGTACAATATTTTACTCCCCGCATTTAAAAGGTGAGATCAAATCCTATTGATTAAAAAAAATTACATCAGAAAACCTTTATTTGTTCAAAAATTACAGCTAAATAAAATTTTGCAATAAAATTAGGCTAAAATTACGTAAGTAGATTTTTTATGTTATTTTAATGGTCATTCTTTGTTTGACTATAACTTTTGAACAAACAAAGATTTTTTGATGTAATTTTTTTTAATCGATAGGATTTGATCTCACCTCTCGAATGCCAATAGTTAAAATGCTATACCATTAATAGTTAAGAAGTTATACCTGATTAAACAAAAATCGATTTTTCTTAGATTTTTTTTTTAAAGACCACATAACTTAGGCCTAACTGACACGGTTTCGTTCATACTTTAACATTAGAAAACATATCGTAAAGTTACAGGAAAATCCATTATCCAAATGTCGTACATTCTCCTTGTAAGTATTTAAACATTATTACTCTTAAATAAATGTATGCGTATAGCCCACTCATTCAGTGAACACTTTATCCAAGAAGATATAATACATATACACTGAGCTATACGAGCTTAATATACAGTGAATAGTCCATAACCCCGAAGTGCACTGCTGAAATACAATAAAGGATCCGGCGCGGAGAAAGGATGAATAACTGCTATATAGAAGCAAACATCGAGGGTGACAGTCGCTTAGGCTGCAGGTGACTAAAGCGAATCGAACGTACTGGGGAGAGAATCAACCGGGCGAATGCCGCTCGTTCAAGAACAGACGGTATAAGGGAGAGAAAGGGGTGGACAGTGGAACGCGGCCAATGGAAACGACCACTTGCGGAGAGTGTCGATGAAGCACCGAAGGGGTCCGCCTTTCTCTGTCTTCCTTCTTATCGCACACCTGGAGGACTGTCTACTGTTTCAATGCTGATTACGAAATCTCTTCAATTTACGTAACTTGCGCAGCCCATTGAAATTTGCATTTTTGCGTTTTTTCTTTCATGTTTTCATCGAAGCGGAAAATTTATTATTAGAAATCCGTTGACTATAAAAAAAAATGAAAATGTATAATATTGTATTGTACAAAAATAAAAATAAAAAGATCGAATTAAAAAAGTATTTAGATTGCACGGCCAACAGAAATACTGTTATTACCAAGGAAAACTAATTGTCACCGCTTGAACACTGTAAATAGAAGAAAAAGCATGGCAGCAATAAAACTTTATAACAAAAAATTATGGACAATTAGGAAAGTGACTTTTAGCGTGTAATCGCTTTAATTACGTAATGTTCTTGTCGCGCAACGACCATTTCAGCTATTGCTGCCTTTCAGACAGCTCCGTTTCAAATCAGCAATTTATCCCCGTAAAAACTAATCGTTTGACGGATACTGAATAAAAAGCTGATGGAATTAAGGGATTTCGGATGAAACGCGTTTTCCAATATTCAAAATATTGAGTGAGGTACCTAAGGATTTATTTCGTTTGTAACGGTGATTTTGGTGGATCAATGTTGAGAATTTTATATATTTGCTTGCATATTTTATATTAGGTTTCAAAATTAGAATGACAAAAGATTGTGAAGAAGATACCTGTACAATTTGTCATGCTTAATATAACCCGCAGAGCAAAATGCTGGCCACTATGGTGGTCAGTAAGCCACGACGATGTGGCTAACCATGTCTTTAAATTAAGGTTATTGGGTTAATACTGTAGACGAATATTCGATGAATGCTCGTCGGAAAGACAGAATAACAAAGAATAATATAAAGAAATACTTTCTTGGTGCAATAGTAAAAAATCTACTTAACTTTATGGTTTTAATTCGTTTTAAGTTTACTTCGATATATTACATTTTCATTGAAAAAAATGTTTATATTACAGTAAAAAATAAAAAAAAAAAGTTTAACACCCCGTGGTAGTTTCTTCCTTATAATAAATATTATATTAGAACTTTTTTGTTAAATAGATAAATTCTATAATTTACATATGTAAATTTACATATACCTTTATGTACATATATACATATTATGTACATAAAAGTAAATGCCTCATACACTGACTCACTGAAAGACACCCAGACAGAAACGCTGGACTTAGAAATTTCAAATTTGGGTAGTGACTTTTATGATTTAGTGGCGAAATTACAAAATATTTTACCCTAATTAACCCCGAAGAAGGTAAAACGCTGGTAAACATGTTTTTACGTTTTTGTCGATATCCTCAAAGATTTAGAATATACAGAATTGGTTTTTGTTCATAAAGATTATCTATGCGGATAACAAAAATATTTGGAATTTTACCCTGATTATTCTCTATGGAGGTGAAAAAGGGTAAAGACATTTTCACAAAATCGAAAAGTTCACAAAAACTATTTCGACAGTTTAGAGACATGCGTTGTTATTAAATCTTAGACATCCCTAAATGAGTTCTACGTACTCTTGGCGAAGCAGTGACGGACAATAAGATTATGCTAGTTATTTCTAAAAATGCCTAAAACATGCTTTCGGTATTTAATGAACCTTGATTTATTTAGGGTTGTTTAATTATTTTTCTACCGGTTATAACAATATTACATAATTATTTGTATTCCTTTTCATAAAGCTGGAATTTTAATTTCTTTTTTCGACTGTTAAACTAACTTTAGTTTGCCTGACTTATAATTATTACTTTCCCAACAAATAGAAAATTCAATCTGCTTAAAAAATTAAACGTCTTCATAGTTCCAATTATTTACTAATATCGATATATTCCAAAAATTAATTAACGAATAATTAAGCTCAATTTTTACAAACAGTTTCTAAACAAAAAGCAATGCAGTCGTTAGTGCAGAAAGAAAACTCGGTTTCCACCCTGAGAAAACTGGCGTGCGACTGCGAGCTCACTGTCTCGGAGCAATTAGCATCTCATGTAAAAATAATTCGGCAACAAAGCTAGCCCTAATTGTTTAAGCGAGACGTAAAGAGAGCAAGATGCAGAGAATGCAAGACAGATAGGAAGGGAGAGAAAGAGAAAAAGTGAAGTAAAAAGGAGCCGCGAAGGGTGAGAGGGAGGGAGGGCAGAATTAGGTCAGCCAGTTTGGAGAGTACTTCAGGGATCTAACCTACTAGTTACCAGCCCACCCACCCCCACCCCCCAACCCTCCCCCTCCTCCCTCTCGGTCTCAATCTCGCGGACATCGGTGGAGCAGGCCTGTACCCCGCAGTCAACTCCCGTGTATGCGCACAAACATAGACACCCGCGCGCGCTCTTCGCACACAAATACACAACGGATTGTATGGGAGCCAGCCATTACGAGCGAGCCGGGGGAGGGGCAGAGGCTCTAAAGACCGCGGAATCTCTCTTCGATGCCCCCCCCCCCCCCTCCTTTGCTCCGCGAGGGAAGACACCCCTTTTGCCCCGATGACCCTGAAGCCTATTCCTTCCCCGGTCTTTATTTCTATCTCGCGCTCGTCCGACCCCTCCCTAATCCATAAAACTGATTTCATTCCCGCGAAAGAGACGTTTTTCATTATTCGGTCGCTTTGATAACTCGGTTTCTACACTTTTGTCTCGGCTCGGGAGCGCCGAAAAACAGCTTCAATCTCCCGAACAAGCGTGTCCTAAGGGCTGTCGAAGGAACACCGTTAAAATAAGTAAACTCTAATCGACGAGATGAAATTGCAGCGAAAATTCGGCGTCCGGCAAGTTCCTCCGCTCCTTTCAGGCTCGGTCTTCCATCGCGGCAAAATCGCCGCACTGCTGGTCAAGCCAGCTCAGCAGCCGCGCGCGACCAGCCGGCGGCCAGCTTTGACGATTCTATTTCACTCGGGCCTTGACTCTGTCATCGTGCGCAGGGCGCAAACGCTTCACAAGGCGAGCCTGAAACTTGAGTCGATCGCGCTTTAGCTGCACGGCATTACAGCCCTCTCTCTCTCTCTCTCTCTCTCTCTCTCTCTGCTCCACCCCCCTCTTCTCGCGCCCCGGCGATTTCCGCGGGGAGTCGATCGATCATCGCCTTTCGAGGTGAAGCGGCCCGCGTAGCGCAGCTTCGACGGTCCAGAGGACGTTAAAGCTATGAGATCGTACTTCCTAATAAGGCGTGTGAGGGAGAGAGAGGGGCCGCGTTTCGATTTAGCTTTCCTGCTTTCTTACTCGCCTTTATGGCTTGCGGGATCTTTCGATTAAACCGAGATTTAATAGATGTTACATCCGCGCGGTTAAACTTCGCTTCATCGACTAATTCTTTAACGAATGAAGAGACAGACTTTGGGATACAAGTCACGGGATATCAAATTAGAAGCTGGTCAATGTTGTGTTAATACGCGATCAATCATTTTTAGTTACCCGAGAGAAATGTAACATACTTTTAACACTTTCGGTAAAGTTACACAGCGTCGTATCAGTTACAGAGAGTGCAAAAAATCCTTATATATCGTTCAGCAAACAACGGATTATTATATTCTCAGAGTACTAAGCAATTTACGTACAGTTTCTCGTGGAAACTGGTTACCGCATTAGTATGTGTGTACTACCCAGCCGTAGGTTTCCTGGTGTCGGATTTTCGTCGAGTCTCGTAAAGTCAAGCTTCAGCAGCATCACGCAATCCATAGAGTGCACGTACATGTACAATACTTCCAGCCAAGTATCCGTCTACAACGTTTCCGCACTGGCAAAAACCGTTTAAACTGTTCTCTCTCCCGTCTTTTGGAGAGGATTAATGAGCATCCCTAAAGCTGACGGAGAACGAAGAAACATCGGAGAGGGGGATAGGAAAGATCTTTAATCAAGTCCATTTGTCTCTCTTGTTTGTCTGTGGATAGGTGTCGAGTAAACAACGCGAACTAACGTCGATCTTGACGGAAATGACAGGCAGATTAATAAGTTGAGTTTGATTTTACAAGGTGTCGTAGAACTCGATTTATGGAAGTGAAACACATAATTTAATTGACAATAGGAATTCAGAGTAATTATTTTGGTTCGAAAACAAAAGGAAACGGCTTTTAAATTTTAATACAGTTTAATAATGAACTAGTTATATAATTACATGAATTTATAGAGGATTGTAAAGTTAAATTTAGGGAAAGTAAGGCAGATATTAAAAGCTATTTTCTGCTTTAATAATTTATCATTACCTTTTTTTATTTCCATTACCTTTCACAGTTTGAACTGTGATGTACCAAGTTTAGAGATGTTTAGTGAAAGCTTCTTAAACATTTGAAAATTAAAACGAATCTTATGCTTCAATGAATTTGTCAGCAAATTCAGTAAGAAAATTGGTTTTCAGTGAGATTATTTGAAAAAATATTAGAAATCATTCGTCACGAGGATTTGCCGGAATATTAAATTTTTCTTAAACAGAATTTATTGCTTTTCTGGAAACGGTATAACCTTTTGCTTCCTCAGCTTATAAATTCTCAACAGTCTTGCGAGACCAACGTTAAAAAAAAGCAAGGCATTTGGAATTTTCCTCTTGCGACACAAAAAAAAAATTAAACGCAAGTCTGAACCGCGAAGAAAATGAAATTCTTTCACCGCTTTAGTAAACTGCAATTCAAGAATAGCGGTCTTGCTTAATATGACATTGATCCGGTGCATTTAACGGGATGCGAGATACCGACGATTGCAGTTTCTTAAGTTTTTAAATCTAAATTTACAACTTTTTAACATTTCGTTGTGTAATTTAGTTTCATATGTAGATAACTACTAGAAAGAGATAATTAAAAATTTTAAATAACACATAAAAGATTGGAAAACTGTAATGTCGGTAGCTATATACACTTTCATTGATCATACTGGTACCGTAATTAATATTGGTTTTCAATGGATCTTAACGCGAGACTTTACTTTGAAGTAAATAAAGGAAATACTTAATTTGGCAAAAGTTAGCGTAAATATATTCTTGAAACAATTTTTTACAAAACATTTACTTATTTCGATTACATCTATAAAATAAATAAAATTTATCAACAGCTTTTAAACAATTTCACTCGAAACAGTCATTATTCCCTTCCGAAGCTGCACGTTGCCTGCCTCGTGGCGAACGTGCATCTCGACATTCCGCAAAGCGTGTATCCAGCACTTCCTCGGTTACCGTCGAATCATCCTCCACGAGAAGTTCTCTCGAGCCTCCGCGCCACCCTTGAAACATTCACTCTGCACACATTCGAAATTTTCGCCTCGGGCCACTTTCATCTTTCCGCGAAAGAATCGGGTCAGCGCGCGCCTCCTCCCGAGTATACATTTACTGTGTACGCGATGTAAGACGACCGGATGGTTTATTGGCCGCGAAGTCCAGGGTAGTCGTACGTGCCATAGAATTGAACTGCGCGGGGACGTGGCTTTTTATGAGCCGAGTGCCTGGCTTCCTCATCGCGGAGAAGTTTCAATTTCAGCCGGTACACTCGCACGCGCTCCGCCAACTCCTCGCGCTTCTTATTTCTTCGGGGCGCGGGCTTCTTGATTTTTCTCTTTCGGTTCTTCGGGCGCCGGTCTGATTAGCAAAAAAAAAAACACGGGTTGAAATTTTTAAAAAAAAGTTACGAAATAAATCTCTATTGGAAGTAAGTTTGTGTCGTTGGAAAAAAATGAAATAGGAAAGACGAAACAAAAGGGATGTACGGCGGAGCGAAAGGTATGAGAAGCGAATGGGAATAAGTAGCGACGTGGAGAATGTCAGAAAGCTCGAGGAAAAAGAGTAATGCCGAACAATGAGAACACAACTAGACCGTGTGAAGTGTAATATTTCTAGCGGTTTGCTCGGCCTTTCTCTTTCTCCTCCCCCGCTCTCTCTCTTCCTTTTTCTTCTTTCTATTCTCGCTTTCTCCTTTCCTTCTTTGTACTACCGCGATCCTTAAGAGGCTACGCCAGTTAAACGAGAGCAACGGAAAGTAAAGAGGAAAGAGATTGAAATACGAATCACGTTTTTTATTGCTTCATATTTCAAAATTTTATGTTCCCGTGTAATAATAATGTACTTGTTGTGGACTTGATTGTTCGACAATTCTGGCATCGACAGATTCTTGGATTTGCGTGGATCAGTTCACACGTTGATTGCACTATTTTATTAACTTTCAAGCTGGTACATGTTCTGAAAAAGAATAAGACATCAAAAACATTATTTTTTAAAGCAGCAGACTTTGTTGCTAAATATCTAAAATTGATACTTAATAAAAGACTAAAAGAACCAATGACTGCTTCCCTTTAATACTTTTCTATTCGTTTTTTCGAATTCTCACTTGGCAGATTTTCAATTTTATTTTATTATATAAAAAATGCATGAAGGCGGACGGGCAAAAAAAGTTCCTGTCTTATAAAAGAGCCGTTTTTTATTCAGGTGAAACCGCAGGCGCCTGAGAGAAACGATAAAAAGCTCTCCTTATACGAAAATCCCCTTATTTTGTTAAGTAAAGAAGCGCTTTAATAATGATACATATGTCCTTTTCAAGCATTTACTTCCCATTATACTTACAACTTTTTTGCCTTTTATTTTTCTCTCCTTTATTAACATTTTTCCGAGTTTATTTGTCGCTCCTCTCCCTCTTTTCTCATATTTGCCCATCCGCCATCTCTTTTAATTTCTTTTAGCCTCTCCACTTTTGACGCTCTATTTTTCCAGCAATTTTTCCTTCCAACTTTATCCACGCATCCCTCTTATTTATCCCATTTTGCGTTTGAGCCTTTCTACAAGTTTTTCTGCTACCTAATAAAATCTACCGCTTTTGACCCCTCAAAAAATCCCTATATACCCTATATCCCTATATACTTGTTTGAAACCTTCTGACGCATTTAAATCTTTATATTCACTTTTATGCTTCACCTTTATCTTTTCCTTGTGTGTGTAATTAATTACCTTTTTCTTCTAAAAAGATTTTGAAAAGAAAAAATTTTACTTTAATTTAATTTGGAAATGCTTTTTATTATGGCTCTCATTGTAATATAAAAAGTCTACAGTGTTACTTTAAAGCATTTCTGAATATTATTAACAATTAAATAAAGCATGAACTTACATTTTTTAATTTTCTCATGAATAAACTACGAATGTATTCCACCTCGAACATTCGCTGTTGTCCATTGAATCCAGTTTTTCTAAACGGACTTAGAGAACCGTTGAAGAAGCGACCAGTCTGCGAGTTTCATAATTATAGAGTCTTTTCGCGGAATATGTAAGAGCTGCTCCCTGCATTAACGAGTATTTAGGTCAGGTTACTGCTACTAGAAGGCAGCTCATCTCATTGCCAGCTTTTCTTGCAATTCGCCGTCAAGTTTCATTTCCTCTAGTATTTTTCCCCCCTTAGTTCTCTCACTTTCTATTTTTCTCTTCATGCAGTCGCTTAAAGCTAAATTTAACGTTAACCTTGATTTCGTACATTGCATTACTCTACATTCTTTCAGCGCCGACGAAGCTCGCAGTCGACATTTACGTCGCAATCTACAAAAGTCCATATTAAATTTCATTTAACCACCTTTTCGCGGCTTAAATATTCGATAAAAATTTTGAACAAAAAAAACTCCCAGTACATTAGGCAAGACAATATAATTGCTCTACATATTTTATTCATTGATGCATCGACATAACTGAGAAAGGTATCGAGCATAGCATTAACGATACATGAACCATTTCCTATTTTCAGGAGGCGTATAGAAAATGGGTGTGCAGCTCCCTGGTGCCTTACTTTGCTCATGGGGGACCGATGGACTTGGGGCCCTCGGAGGAATCTTGGACCGGCCGGAGAATACGGCCCTGCCGGTCCCTATGCCAATCCGTGGAACAACGCTGTCCCTATCTACTTCCGGGAGACCGTGCGCCTGCATACCCTACGCAATACGCCGGCGAACCCACCTTTCTTTGTCGAGGTGCGCCTCCATTAGCATACAATTTTCTTAAGAGGGCTTCAACACTTTTGCTATTGACACTCTTTTTTTATGCCTGCCCACGTACTAGCATTTAGAACGAAGTTTGCGTCATTAACATCCTATTTGCGATGTTTAGCTCTCCTTATTTTAAGCTTCAAGTAATTAATGAGAACGGATGGCTTTGTTCAAGCAATTTAATAGACTGCATGATAGCCCGACTACAGATACTTAATTATTTCTAACTATCGATTCCAGCAACACACAATACACCATTTCTGCACTTAAAAATATCTTTAATTTTTCAAATAATCCTCATGTAGTATGTAGAAAAGCTACCACTTTGTACCGAGTAACACGGGTAAATATTATTTGAGCACCCTTACTCTTTGCATTATCAGCTTACCTTTGTTTCTCTTGCACGTGCAGTAACTTGATAAAGAATTTATGGACCTATTTTAAAAAATTTCAGATCCTAATATACCTGAAACGGGTGAGCAGGCGGCTAGGGCATTACATCCAACGTCAGAGGACGAGTGTTGCGTCAACGTTTGCTCTGAAGAAGAGCCTATCATCGGCCTTTGCGCTAATTGTACGGGTAAGGTGGTCTACATGGGCCCCAAGCCTTATGATCCCCCAACAGCACCACAATGCGACATCACATCGCTCCCAGGTACGACTATTTCAAAAAGGTTTAGCTGTAAAGGATAATAAGATCAACACTGATCAACACTCAATATTCAGTCCGTTGAATTTGGAGTGTCTTAATACTCGTAAAACAGCCTTTAGAGACAGATAGGAGATGAAATTTGGAACCAAAAGAGTCTCTACCATTTGGATAAGTATAATCCTCGAAGTACCAAGGGTGATTTATAACCTGTTCCAAATTTTACCCTCTAATGCTTCTAACGGCTGCTCTATCAGTAACGAAATATATGGTGTTCTGAGAATGTATTATGATACCAAGAATATACTCTCGGTTAGAGTAGCATATGCTAAGCCTAAAAGTCCTCTACTATTTTCACCTTTGGTCAGGGTAGTTAGGGGTCACTCTGACCCACATGGGTCACTCTAACGTGGATGTATATCGGAACATAAAATTTCCCAGTCTTTCAGAATCTGAAGTCAAAAACGATTCCTATTTAAAAAACACAATTTGACCATCAAATGACTTTGAAAATGAAGCTCAAGGTCAAATTTAGATCACTGGTATATGTTTCACTTCGAACCAAGCAAAAAGGGGATTTTAATCTGGTGTTACCTTTTCACACTATCTTCCTTTAGAAGAAAATTAAATAAAAATTTCAAGTAAATTGAATTTTCTCTAGTAATTATAAGCCAAAGAAAAGTAATTTTTTATATTTGATTTGAACTATATTGCTGAAACTAATGTGAACAATCATAATAAAATAATAATAATAATAATAATAAAAATATAACTGTACTATATACAATTTAAAATCATTATAAAATAAAAACTAGTGGATGAACTTGAAAAATTCTTTTCAATTTTGAAAGTTTAGTTAAAGACGAAAAAAATAAGTGGTCGATCATTGAAAAAGACCATATTATTCACTTGTAAGATACAGCTAGTCAAAAAATTGAAAAAAAAATACAAAAACTTTAATATCTTTTGATCTAATAAGTTTCATAAGCAGAAAAAATTTACAGTTCTGAACATACAAAAGATCTACCTTTTCCTAAAATTTTAAGTAATTTAAAGCCTTTTTACTCCCGTAATCATTGGACATATACAACTCATTTTTCTAAGTCTTCAGCTTTTTATTCAAAAGCTAATTGACAAAATGGCTTGAAATTGTTACAGATTATAGCTCTACATATTTTTAATTACCAAAAATTTCTTCAGAGCAGTTGATAATATAAATTAAAAATTATTTATTATTTGTTAAAAACAAAAGAACCATATAAGACCTAGGGTAACTTTATTTCTTTGAAATTATAGGTATTTTCATGCTCTTTAAAATGGTTTTTGTTCGATTCAAATATCTCAATCCTATCATTAAAAAAAATTAAAATTAAATTTTTCAAAAATCCAAAATTTGCGATAAAACAAAAACAAATAAGCTAAACAAAAAAAGATTTTTTAGCTGTCATAAAAAAAAGCAAAAGAAATGAGCCGTAAACAATGAAAATCTGTTCAGTAGAAGCTGAGATCCAGGCGTATACATACACACATACATCCCTACAGACATTTTTCAAAAACCATTTATTCTCGTTCCTGACACCTTAAAATACTTTTATAAGCGATTTTTCGAACAACTCCAAAAATTACTATAATAATGCTTCCTCTAGGAGGAAGCAAAATCTAAATTAATATAAGTTTATTTTCAACGCAAAGGAAAGAGAAAATTGCAATAAACCGGTGGCACTTTAATTTGCAGGCCAACAACAACCAGCGCGATCGCAATCTTCGTTCTGCGGCAGCGGCGGAATCGGCTCAATGATGCCCGCCAATTCGTTCTTCGACGAGCCGTCGCCCTCATCCCTACCGCCAGACTCGCCGGACGAAGCATCGTCGCCGATCGGCACCAGCAGCACCAGTACCGGCACCACCAGCACCACCAGCATCAGCACGACCGGCAGCACCGACGTCACCGTGGCGAGCTCCTCCTCGTCGGCGGCCAGTTTAGTAACATCGTCGCCGGTGCCACTCCTCTGTCTCTTCTGGTTCTGGGGCGTCCTCTTCTCCAGCCAGTGCTCGGTTCGCTGCCTCCTCGGACTGTTCGGTCTCGTGGAACGTTGCCTCCGAGCCCTCCGCACCGGTCACGCTCGCGTCCTTCTACCGATCCTCCTGGCACTAGTGCCGACCTCGAGCCAGCGGCCTCAGGCTCGCCTCCGTCTTCGTCGTCCTCGCCGTCGGCTCGGCGCTCGCTGCGCCCGCCATCTGTCGGTAGCGGACAGCGTGCCGAGCAGCTCCTCGAGGAGCGTCGCGCTCTCGGCCCCGCCGGCGACGACGGACAGCGCCCTCGTCTTTGTGCTCCTTCTCATTGTCGTGGTCGCGACGCGAACCTCGCGCAGGGGGCACCACTTGCACTGCTGCTGCTACCGCTGGTGGCTCTGGCCGAGCCGCTGGAAGCACGGCTGCTCCCTCTTCGGGCTGGATCCGGTGCTACTCGGGACTGCTGGCGGCAGCCGCAGAGGGCGCTGCTACCGCTGCCGCAAGCGCTGCTGGTGGGGCTACCACTGGCGCTGGCTGTGGCCGTGCAGGTGGAAGGGCCCGAAGCGGCTCCGGCACCGCGCGGCTCTGCTCCTCTTCGGGGGCCAGCAGCAGCCGCTGAGGCCGCGGAAGAAGCGCCGACGGAAAGTGCGCTTCGGCGCCTCGTGCTGCCGCGAGCTCGACCTCGCCCGGTCCACCTCCTGGTGCAGGGAACCGTCTTAGCGGCCTCCCGAGGGCCGCCGCGCCCATATTTAGAAACAACTTAACTTGCTTCCTTCCACACTTCTCTCCGTCGGAGGAGGAGGTGAAAGACGTAAGATGATTTACAAAAAAAAAATAAATAAAAAAATGAGAATACTTGAAAAAAAAAACATAAACCAGATACGAACGAACGGGAACGACACGGGCCGGAGCTGAACGCGGCTAGGTTACGCGTTCCGACGTTCTGGGCTACTCGAATTAACACTGAGGCTTACGAATGATAAAAAAAAAGGCTAATGGAAATAATAATAATAAACAATAATACAATAAATAATGATTAATGATTAAGTATAATGATTAATCGAGTCGACGCGCAGCGCGAGCGGGTTCTGAGAGAGAGGGAGAGATCGATTAGCGTAAGAGCGCATGCGAGAGAGTGCGTCGGGGAGAAATGAAGCGGTGCACGATCCGTACAAGGAGCGGCAGGACACGTAACGCGAACCGACGAGTACGCGAGTAACGTTATTATTATACATATTATTATACATAGTGTGAAGAAAAATAAATTTTCGCGAAATTACGGCCAAACGGGGGGAGAGACAGGCAGAGAGAGGGAGAGAGAGAGAGACGTACGGGAGTGGCTCGGAGGCGAGGGAGCGAGGGATAGACCTACGTCCGCGACGCAATTATTATTATTATTATTACACATTAATACTGGCGTATAAGCGTACCGCGTATAAGAGAGCAAGTTGTAAGGGAGGATCCGGCGCGTCCAGTTGTAAGCATTGACGTTATTTAAGCGCGCGCAGCCGGAGAATCGAAGCTCGTCGACATCGAGGAGACGATATCTGCCCCCAGGGGGGCAGCTTCCCGAGGAGGCACTGCGCACCGAGCAGACCCGTGTGTATAAGAGAGTGTGATGAAAGTGAGTGCGGGAATGATTGAGACGAGTTGTTCGAAACAGATATTACAGATAAATAAGGTAATAGCCGAGAAGAGAAACCAAGTGAACACGTTTTCTTTTTTCATAATAAAATATAGGAGCGCGGGCGCGTGTACGGGAAATTCGAGTTTCTTGACAGACGGGCTAATTTTTCCTCCTCAGTTTTTGAGAAATACACACACACAAGCAGATATAAATATATGTACGCGCGAGACGGCGGACGATGACGAAAAACGTTATGGAAGAAATAAAAAACACGCAAGGAAATCTTTTGTTTCCCCCGAGAAACCTTAATATAAGGATGGGATTAGATTCTATTCTATTTTTTAAAGAAAATAAAAAAATACTGTTACTGTTAGACTAACTTAATTAATTTTATAAAAAGTTGCAAAAAATTTTCTTAAAAAAAATATATATTATACATATATACACATATATAAAAAAATCCGTTGTTATCGTTCAACTTTTTTGTACGCCAAAAGGAGAGTTGCGAGAGAGATAGAGAGAGAAAGAGAGATAGATGCCGGTGGAGATACGCGAGAAAGGCGGGGGCGCAATTTTAATACCGATGCGCCTTTCCCTCAGCCTTGCAGCCGAAGCCAAGGTGAGCTTTACGAGAGAGAAAGAGAGAGAAAGAGAGAGAGTGAGAGTGAGAGAGCGAGCAGCGGAGACGCACAGAGAAATTACGTAGAGCGCCTAAAGGAATTTCCGCGTGCACGCGGACGTGCTATCGCCGACACATCCCAGGACACACCTATAATAGAAGCAGTCGCGTGAGAATGTCTGAATGTGTGAGTGAAGCAAAAGACCCCCGAGGCGGCTTAACACGAAGCGCGCCACTCGCGCGCTCGCGGGCTTCGCGCCGTTTAACGACTGCATATATAGCTAACACGATTGATGCCGCCGCCGAGAGTGTGCGTGCGTGTGCGTGCGTGCGTGCGTGTGTGTGCGAAGCGCGCGTGCCTGTGTCTGTATGCGACAAAGCGAAACACTCAAGCATACCACATTACAATAGGGAAGATTATTAATACGGGAGGAGGAGGCTAACTGATGAAACCGTAATCGAGGTATAATATGTGTTCGTTTAGACCTTATATACATTAAATAAATATTGTATTAAAACAAAAAAAAAAAACCTAGATTATGCAGCAGCAGCAGCAGCAGCGGCAAAGAGTGAGTGAGAGCGAGAGTGAAGAAGTGCCGGGGGCGCACGCGGACACGCAGAGCAGCGCGATCATTCATCGACACGATTGTCCGAAAACCGAGAGCGATGAGAGAGAGAGAGAGAGAGAGAGAGAGAAAGCGGAGAGGTTTATCGACGAGAGAGACGCGCGGCCCCCTTCCCCCTCACGACAGAGGAAAGGAGTGAACCGATGCACCGATCGGATCTACTTCGTTATATATATACATAGAGGATATTGTGCGTTTTTCGAATTCAGTTTTTTGGGGAACCTGCAACAATTGTTTCGTTCGTCCTTTCTGCGGGAACGTGATGTACTTGAGAAAAGGAGGGAAAAAAGCGAGAGAGGCAACCCCCAAGACGCGCCGATCGGTCAGCAATACGAGAAAACGACGCGGACGCTGTTGTTGTTGTTGTTACCATCATTATACTCCTTTCTTTTCTTCCTGCCCCTCGAGACCGCGGAAATGCGCACACCGCCGACCGTCACTCACACCCGCGGTTGTGCACATCTCGTTTTTTTTTTCTCCTTTTTTTTTTGTCGGTCTCACTTGTTGAACACTGATCGGAATCGCTTCGTTTGCTATTCACTCAGCCGCGTTGGCAGAAATAACTACAGCGAGGAGAAGACGAGCTCGCGAAAAAACGACACGTATATATGCGACATAGTCGTGCGCACTTCTGCTCGTCCGATACCGGCCGGATGTACACGCAAAGATCCATCTCTCTCGTTCTCTTGCCCCCCCGCCCCCGCGAGGACGAACGGCGATACATTAACGAACGGGGGGTAAAGAGCCTCTGCCAGCGTTCGGAGAAGGAGAGAGGGGAGCGAGGGTGGAAAGTCACGATACGCACAACTTAATAACACTCACCAAACCTGTATGTCCTAGTTGTAAAGCCCGAGAACCCCGCGTTTTTTACGAAACTGCAGAAAAGCGCGACTAAACGATGACGAGTAGGAGAGAAAAGTTAAAAAAAAATAAAAAAAATAAAGGGGGGATAGCCGAGTAAAATAAAAAGAAAAAAAAGAGATCGCTGAAGTAGTCCCCCCCTGCGCCGCCCTTATATGGCCCCAGAGCCGGGCCAAGTTGTTAGTTATCGCGCTTGCACCGTTTTATAACCTTTTCCTTGGCCCTCTCGGAGCTGCCCCCTTTTATCGAAAGGAAGACTCAAAAAAAATTCCCTTCGAAAAATGCTTGCGAGAAGTTAATGAAGAAAAAGTGTACGTATAATAAATACGTCCCCGTCGTTTTCTCGTCAATATTATATATATACATAGAGTACGAGGACAAGCGTTTCTTTACTTTCCGTATAAGGTTTTTTCGTTGTGTAGCGCGTCTTTAATAAATAATAGGCGAGAGTAAGTCGACCCGCGGAGAGAGAGAGAGAGAAAATTTTAATCGAAAGACGGGAAAATCTGCTTGATTCAATGTTGAGTCAACGTTGGACCATTGTGTAGGAAAGGCGAAGACGTTAAGTTAAAAAAAAATGAATGCCGACGCTGGGCCGATGTGTATAGCCGAATAAAAAAAAAAGTGAAATAAATAAATGCTCGAAGGAAATTTAAAGGAAACCGAACAAAAAAAATTTTTAGATGCGCACTCTGTTTAGGAGGCTCGTTTAAAGTGCGTTTAGGGGAACTTGAAGGCCCACCGAAATTTAAAGTCGATGTACTTAGACACTGTTTGATTAATAAAAAAAAGATATAGAAAAAAAGGAGGAAGATGGTCTCTCTTTCTTTTATATAAAAAATCGTTTGTTCAATTGACTTAAAGAAGAGAAATGCGGAAGAGATGTGTTGTGTATATACATATATGTACAAAATGAACGAATCGCATTACGTATATGTATATCGGATAGGTAAGGGAGTTTTAGAGCCGATTCTGGACGACGATCTGTTTACCGAACACGAACGCGAGATACACTCTGCCCCGAGAAAGAGAGAGAAACACGATGAGCTACGAGAATCGAGCAGGAGATTCGTGGATTTCCAAAGGCAATCTGCCAACGAGGAGCTTTTATCGAGACACAGACGAACCTTTTCCACCTACTATTCCCCCCCCCCCCCCCCGCCCACATCAAAGCCGTAGGCAGCAAAACAGTAGAGTGGACTCGTATCTCGCAAACACATGGAGTAAACATTTTTTAGTGCGTGTGCTTCCCCGCTCCTCCTTTTTTTTCTTTTTTTTTCTTCCTTTTTCTTTTCCTTTTCTTGTCTTTCCTCCACCGACACGCCACCCACCTCCCCCAAGCCAGCCTTCCTCAGACAAGGATTCATTTTGGTTACATGATGTACATCATAGATATTTTGTGACGATCGTTCGTATTAGCGTGTAGATTCGCGAAGATTTTTCTACGAGTTCTTTTATAGTAGTTTTATAGAGATGAAGTTTTGATTGAGTAGAGATTAAGCTTCGCATATAACGAAAGTAGTAAAATGAAGAAAAAAAAAATAAACACACAAACAAAAAACCAGGAAGAGTAAACCAAGTTGTAAGTCTCGAAAATCGTTTTTTTTAGAAAAACGTAATAAGTTAATCGTAAGGGAGAGAATGTTACGATGTGACACACACAGATGGCTACAGAAGTATATACAAATAAAATTAAGAGCATCGATATTGCGTCGGTTAAGTTAATCAATGATTCAACGTTTATTTATTGTTAAAAAAAAAAAGAATAGTAAAAAGAATATAGTGATCAGTTTTCATGAATGTCGAAATTTTTCTTTATCCTTTTGAAGTTACAAATAATTAAATCAATAACCAAATTCAATATAAGACTACTAGTGTTTCGACAAATATTTCGAAATAAAAACAATAAAATTCCATTTCAATCTAAGCTTTTTCCGATTCTTCCAAAATTTCCTTTATCAATTCAACTACAAACTATCATTTATTCAGCGATCAAGTTATTTTCACATCTTTTAATATTCAACTTTATTTGGTTTCAGTTTCTTTTTCAAAACAATCGATTAAGGTAAGTAAAAACCTTCTTACTTAATAAGCATCGATCAAATTTTAAACCCCCGATAATTTATTCCCGCCGAGAACCGTGAGCAAACACAAACTGAACGCCGCTTAACTACCAGAGACTTTTCCAGTCCAAGTTGTGTCCCGGCATTTTCGGAATTCCCCGGCGAATAACGTGAATTAAAGTCGCCGCTCGCCTCCCGAAGATCTCAATCGGGATCTGCCTCGACGCAAACAAACGGAGCCAAAGCTCATCCGCGCCGCGCGAACTTGCCGCCCGACGTTATATAGATATACAATTCGAGCGTCAGGCAGCACAAACTTCCAGCGCATCCGCCGAGGGGCAAGAACGAAGTGGGCGTCCTAGCAGTCATTCGCGTGCCATTTCGAAGTCTTGAAACCCCCCCACTCCCCGTTTCGATTATTAGGAGAGCAAAGTGTCCCTCGTCGCGGCACGAACAAAGGGAAAAGTTTTTTACTCCCCCTCCATCCGAGGCATTCATCTCGCGAGATTTAAACGCCGTCTGTTTGCCCGCCGTTAATGACGCTTGATGAATGGAAATTTTCGAAAAGTACAGCTTCTCTGTAGCTTTGACCTTTCCGCCCCGCTGAGAACGTAGAGACAAAGGGAGGGACTATTTCCGCTGGATGTTCCCTCGCGGCCTTTTAAAGTAATCAGTCTCGTTAATAATACGAGAGAAAAATTTCCAAAAAAAAAAGAAGCTGAAAAAACTTTCGTTTTACGACGAGGCATTCCCCCCGCCATTGTATTCGCCGGAAATTCTTTCACCTGCAATCTCGCAACGAGCGGCGATCGAACGGCGCCGTTGGCCGCTCGAAATTCCTGCCTCCTCGGCGATACATATCCGTTGGCTCTCGCTTTTTTTTTCTGCTTCCTCTCTCCGCTTTTTGCGGTCATCAGGTGCACGCGCCCGCCTATTATACGTTCCTCCGGAATTCCGTGTAGGCTGCAGTCAATGCCGATCGCCGCGATGCCTTGTTTAGGGCACGAGGCTGCCGGTCGTTCATGTGGTACAGCAATTTTTCGAAAGATGCTTGCTCCGCGGCTTTTCGAGCGGCAAACTCTTCTCTTCTCTTCCTTCGGCTTTTTTGGCTTCTCTTCCATTATTATGCTAAAGCGGACTGCTGTGCTCGGGGAGTTTTTGAAAAACAAGGCAGATTTAGTGCTCGTTAGGTATTTAGTGCGCGGCATAGGTATATATATGAATATGCAGGAATATTTTTAAATGGAACAGTGCGGAATTTCGAGCGAGAAAACAAAATTTCAGTATAAACTTTCTTGGTACTGATTTCAAACAGCTGTTTAATACGCGGATTTAAATATTCCGCGCCGGAATTATTTTCCTCCCGTTATCATTCAAACTGTTCGTTCGACCGAAATGCTATTCAAAAAAATTTTTTTTTAAAATCTCCCGCAAACTTGTATAGAAAAACGTATAGCGCGGGATAATCTTTACTTACACTTTAATAAAGCGCCCGTTCGCGGAGAGGAAAAAAAAGAGCGGAGTAACGCAAACATTAATTAGAGCGGCGGAGTTACTTCGTTTCTTGCGATTATCGCATTGCGACAATGCTTCTGCGTGGTGCAGCAGCGAGAGAAAAAAAGAGGTTATAGGCGCCTAGGCAGAACGATAATGCTAATAGCGCGATGGAAATAAAAATGAGGGGCCGCCGGAGGAGAGAGAAAGGCGCGAGTGACGGAGAGAGAAAAAAGAGGAGGAAAGGCAAAGGCGTCGGGGCAGCTTTCTCGCTTCGACTGCACTAGTTATGCACTCGTCAAAATGGCGCAAAGGAAAACTTTGCTCGACGACGACGACGACGGAGACGTCGACAATAACGCTGACGCGGCAGTCTCGATTATCGCAAATGGCTTCGGCACGCCTGCGATGGCTTCCCTGTTTTTTCTCCCTCTCCTCCTCTTACTTCCTCTTTCGAATTTTAATTCGCCTCCCGTTCTGGTTATGTGATTTTCGCTTAATAAGACGGTAACCCGTACAGACTTCATTTTTAAAGTGAAGTAACCCCTTCTACTTAAGAATTGAGTACATTGAACTCCAAAATTAGCCTTCAATTTTTTTTTTTTAATTTATTTTAGCTATTGTTTAACTAATAGATTTATATATTTTTAAAAAACATTGACACCATTTTTTCTACAGGACAGATAAAAAGTAACATTACTTTACGATTTATAAAAAAAGAAACTAGATTTTTTAAGTGATTAAAATCGAGTTTAGTCAAACATGCGTGTAAAATTTCTAATTTATTTAATTTAATTATTATTAATAATTATCAAGTTTTAACTTGTTTAAGATGTTCTGTTCTTTTTGAGAAATTATTGATTTACAAAATAATTATCAAAAGTGTAAATAAAGCTTTATACAAACGTGAATTCGATTACAGGCCGAAAAACCAGCTTCTTTCGAAATCCAGCTCTCGTTAAACCACATTCGCGCTTCCGCTAAGCCGTTGTAGTTCACATTAGAAAACATCGATCCCCTCCGCGGGCGATAATCGGGTCGTCAAACCATGTAGGACAAGACACAGTGACGCTTGTGCATAAAGTGGCTGAACAGTTTCGGTCATCGCGCAGATCGCTCCGCACAAAGGTGAACAGCCGTCGTCAGCGATCGACTGCCGAGGCATGCAGGAGTATAATGGAAAAAAAAATCTAGGCGAAAACAAAGAACCGAGCGTCGACGTATCCCCATCTCGACACCGGAAACGAACGCTGCGCGAGAATGACTTTGATCGCGCCTCTTGCCGGATCGCGCGATCACTTCATACATGTAATACGGAAAGCCGACGCGAATTTGAACGTCCCAGACTTGCAAGATCGCCTGGAATGGGTACGGCTCATTTCCTGTGGCACGAAAATGTTGATTTTGTGAGTTTTATGTTCCAAAATTAATAGCAACTTTTTAATTTTTAATAGTTTCATAAAATAATTAATATAATTAATTATTTCAGCTTATATTCTAGTTTTTCTATCGACATGTCAAGAGGCTAAAAAGGGCTAAGAATTTAAAATAAATTCATTTAATATTTAATAAAAAATACATTTTCTGTACCGATTAAAAAATAAATTATAATTTTTACATCTTTCCTATTTTTTTATGGCACTTTGTTTTATTCTTCTGGCAATAAACTTTTCTTCATTATTTTCCATTAAAATATTTAGATTTTCACTGCCACTTACCTGGATGTGTATTCAAAACTCGAACTTTATGCAACTCTAATCGGGAAAGCTTTTTGAATAATGTATTTAGACTTGGAAACTTTTATAATGGACTTTGAAAAATGGTGATCAACCTTCAGCTTTTAATGATGCAAATGTTTGTTCCTTTATAGAAGTCGATTGCATTCTTAAGGCATGTCAAGTCTTAAAATTACCAACATGCATTTTTTTAATCAGAATAAGCTTTATAATCGTTTAATTTTTTACAAAGCCGAAAACTAAGCAATATTGAACATTTTAAAGAATTCGAATTTTCATTTTCCCTTAATTAAAAAATTGGAAAATTCGTTTAGCTGAAAATATGCAAAGGCTAATATGTGGTGGGGGATTAAAATATTTTTGAAATTAATATTATTCAATGCGTTTCAATAACTTAATCCAGCCTGATTTGATTTATACCCTTGGTGTGAAATATCCCATGTATATTCATGCGATCGGGCGAATGTACCGAAAAAAAAAGCAAAAGGAAAAAAAAAAAATTTTTTTCTTCATGCCGCGCGCGCATAAAAGAAAAAAGAAAAACAATGCAAAGGCAATCAGCGATTCACTTCGATCGGCTCTCTCTTTTTGTTCGCGCCGCAATCGTTCTACGGATTCCGAAGCTTTTAAAGCCTCGAATTCAGCCCGATACTCTCTCATGCATTTCACATGCCCTCCTCTTTTCTCGTGCCGCCTGACCTACAAAAGCTGTTTCCACTGCGATCTACGTATATATACGTATATTATATATATATGTGTGTGTGCGTCTGCCGATGAATGACTGAATCTACGGGGGTATCGTCGTTGCACTACGACACCTTCAAATCTTTTCGAATTGGGCATATAGCTCTGCTTTTGTCCCGTGCAATTCGGAGTTCGCCGTTAATGCTTCTGAAATTTTAAGGCTCCGACGCGACTCTAAAGTGAAATCAAATGTAGCCGATGGATTTGTCCCAGTGTCTTTATCATTTTTCACCCTATTTATATTTTATTTTAAAATATTTACGAATACACTTATTAAAAAAATTTGGAGAGTGTATCTTCTTAAGCATTCTTCTTGTTTTTATATATAATTTAAATAATACATTACACTTATAATATATTCAATTCAAATAACAGGAACATTAAATAACTACTATAAAAGCAACACGACATAATATTACTCTCCCCTATATTTAAACAACAGTTGGCTTTATGTTTAGCGTATCAAGAAAATGAAGTAATAATCTTGTTTTGAATGTTTTCAGTTCCAGTAAAACCCTCGCTTCTACTAGATATTCATCCCAAGCTCACTTGGTTACTCTGAAAACAAAGATTTTCTTGCAAAGTTAAGTCTATATAAAGGTATGGAGTGCTTAGTGTTAGACTTCCAGGTGCAAAAGCCAAATCATCCTTATCTGAATGCACTTTTCATCGGTTTAGTCATTCGGAATAAGACGTACTATGTCACACTTCTCTCAAATACAAACGTATTTCTAGGGCTATTGAGAAGAGTTGCTGTAATATTCTGATAAACTTTCCTAGAGTGCCTTTGCTCCACAGTACAGTAATTCACTTCACATTTACATTAGATGTATTATGTAAAAGAAGTAGTTCTAATGTTTTTATTTATTCCAACGATCATGTAGTTTTAGATTTCAGCAGCTTGACTGCTCCAGCTTTCCTGCCATTAGTTCCAGATTTTTATACGACTACACAATTAAAATTTTGGGAATTATAGATTATATATACGATAATACAATATGTATTATAATACACAGGTAACATACATAATATAAGAATAATTCTCATTCGTAAAACCAGTAAATTGTTTCTGAAACTGAAAATTAAAGCGGAGAAAAATGACGTTCTCCAGGCAGCGATTGATTTCAGGTTAGGACTTGCCATCCCACCCTCGAGAGTCTTAGCCGCTCGTAGCCCATTATAATTTTCGGTGCCGTTTAACGCGAATCGACTTCCGCTCGGCTGCTCGCACCTCGTTGAACCGCCCGGCTCTTAAAGCGGGTCAACCGATGACAGAATCGAATTTCTTCTCCTAACCCCGTCGCGTTTTCTGGTAACGCATTTGGCACGGAAACTGCGTTATCTCTCGTCGCTCTTGTTAATTAATGCTTATCTTCCCTTTTTTTTTCTGCCACTCTTGCGTCCGTATTTCCTTGCCGCCTGTTTATACAGCTTTTACAAGGACTCATTTAATTAGAAGGCATGTTTCACTGTTGGGCTTTGAAAATTTTTAGCTTTATATACATATTTTAAAGCTACATGTACTCGTTAGTTTTATTACGTAATAGTTATTAGTGGAAATGCATGTTCTTTAAACACTCGGTAAACAGCGTACTTTCAAAGGCTTTAGTCGAAAAAGGCTGGGCGTTTACGTCATCAAGATGCATTGCATAGCAGAAAGTCACATCATAAAGGACTTACTTTGCAATTGAATTTTCTATCTTTGAGAAATCGACAAACGAAGTAGTAAGAGAACTTTTAATCTTCCAGATTCAAGGCTATTTACTAATTTACTTTTCGGTAAGTTTAAAATTGTTTTATGTAAAAAAATAAAATGTATACTTACACGTGATAATGAAATTAGAAAGTTTAAAAATGAAAAATGACAATATAATGGAATTATAAACAGCGCGTTATAAAATTTTGATAAAACTCAATTTCACACTTTACAAGCTGTCAAATGGATTTATTTTTCATCTATACAATCAGGGGTAAATTGTATGTTAAGCGGGTGATGAAAGCTGAGGCGCGCGATGCATAACAATAAAAGCTACAAGTAGCCAAAATTTGACGTTTTCTATGAAATCAATAAACGTTTTGGAATAATAAAAACATTCACATTCAGTTGATGGCATAAAATGTATCAGGTCTTATTTATAAAGCGTAAATTATTGGGGTTTTGTACAATTCAAACAGAACGAATTTTACCATTTTCCTTCCAATTAGGCATTGATATGTTAAATAGAATTTCATATTCCACGAGCGTACATAGAAGGAGATTAAAAAGAATATGTTTCAATTGTTTCTTTGATCCATCTGCTGACAAACGAAGCATCATCCGGCGTCAAGCTACTTAACATTCATCGTCTGGGCAGCAGTCACGTTATTTCTGAAGAGGCCCGTCGTTCTGTCCATTTCTGAAATTCACAGCAGCGACGAGTCGATCAACGGCGTTTCCAACGTGTCTCAAATTGGCGATGCACCAATATCTCATAAATGTGGCTTCGAGTTCGCTCGAAACGCAGAAAGCCACGCTTTTTTCTCGCCGTTTTTTGCTTTATAACTGGATATCGGCGAACCCGGATTAGCTTTTTCTCTGGATTATCAATCGGAGAAAACGAGAGAAAATGCAATTTAAAAGCCAGAACAGCCGAAATAGCACTGGGCTCTTTCGCCCCGAATAAATCCCAGTAATTTCTGTAAAATAAACAAGCTGTACGAATCGGTATCGAGCGATAAACGAGTTACCCGGCACTGAAAAAACGACAGAAAGTTGCAGAGAGAGAGAGAGAGAGAGAGAAGCAACGCTCGCCCGAGTGACCGCCCTCAAACGATCCGTAAAATTCCGACTCGGAAAAATGCGTGAATCAACGGCGCGCGCGCGCGCGCGTGCGGAAAGGTGCAGCCCCGAGCGGAAAGAGCAAAAAAAAAAAGTAAAGGGCATCCGAATCGCGCGCGCAGCACCGAAACAGAGAGGCCCAGCCTCCGTCGTCGCCGAAGCCCGGCGGACTCGACACGGCCCGGCAAAAAAATCCAATCGGAAGAGGTGCGCGCGGAAAAAGCGAAGAGTCGAAACTGCGGAGAGGCGCGCCGCGCGCGCCCGCACACACACACACACACACAGCCCGGGCTCCGGGGCGCGTGTGTATATATATACGTGCACGGAGCGAGAGAAGCGTGCACGTAGACGCGGAGAGAGAGAGAGAGGGAGAGAGAACTTGCGTATTGATCTCTCGCGAGTCTCTTCTAATGCGCGCTTGCACAGAGCTGCCGCGAAAGTCCTCGAGCTCTCTCTCTCTCTCTCTCTCTCTCTCTCTCTCTCTCTCCCTCTCTCTTTCTCCGGCTGTTCTTTCCCGATAATTTTCTAGTAATGGACGCGGCGGAGAAAAGGGGGAGGAGGAGGAGGAGGAGGAGGCGGTGATGAAAAGCGGAGTAAGGTTTGCCGAGATGGAGGGTAATGAATGTCGATGGATCCCTTCCTCCCTCTTTCTTTTCCCTCCGGCTAGTTTTTTTTTTCTTGGCCTCTCTCTCTCTTTTTTTTTCGGAAAAATCCTCTTCGATTTTCGGGCGAGCTCTCGGATTTTTTTCGCCGCGGCTCGGCGCGGTTCGCTGGAATAGCTCTCGCGCGGATGCACATTACGTACTTTTGACTAATTGGCACGTACTCGTTAGTTGACTCTGGATGCGGAAGGCTGGAAGGGACTGCTTGAAGGCCGAGAATTATTTTCGGTTTTTCGACAGGTTAGACATGAAATTCAGCTTTTCGAGTTTAATAAGAATCTTTTAGTGCTGAAACATCCGTCAAGTTCTCGAAAAAATTACGATTAAATTACCGATGTTTCAAGTGACATTACATTTTTGGCTTCTGTCTCGCGCGTACAAAAAAACGGTTTTGATTAACATAATTTTCGACCCCGTTACTATAAAAAGATTCGAAATTCCCTGCCGTAAAAGATGTGTCATCTCGCTAATCTCAGATATTATCTACTTTTAGTAGACCTTTACCCAAAGACCGGCGCGATGACAAATTTTTACGGTCTTTAATCTCGGCGTTCGCTCGTTATAACGCGATTGATAATTATTTTGCCATTAAAGTCACTTTCTTCGCTTCTACGCAATCGCGATCGCAGCCTTCCCTTTTTACTGGCGAACCGGTCGGCTGCAAAAATTTATCGACCCCGTTTTTTTTTCACAACTACATAAACTTTTTTTCTTCGTCAAATTAAAAGACTTTTCAGGGCTTTAAGTGAATGCACTAAATCGTCCTCATTAGGGTAAAAATTGTGGACGCATTTCCATATGTAAAGTAGTTTAAATTGAAGGTAGAAATTAATCCTACATCAATTTGGGTAGATCGATAAGTACAAAAAAGAATTAGCGTACCTTGAATAATTGTATAGATATACGCCCTAAACATGATTTTCAAATTAATCGACTTGTGAGCATCGGCGAAAGACACGGAACAGGCCTGAGCTAATTATAAATTTAAAAAAAGGCGCCATTATCGTATTTCATCTGAACAAGTACAAATGAATATATACCCGTGGAGCCGCTTACAATTTTGGGTCAAAAGTTATACGGACCGCCTACGCACTCGCCCACATTCCCACAAATCTCGCTCGAAAGTAAACGAGAAAAAAAAACTTGGATATTCCGCGGTGAGCCATTGAGAGAGAGAGCTTCGAAGGGAAAAAGTCTGTTTTTTTGCGAATCTATACTTCCATCTCTCGATTCGATATCGTTATATATATATATATATATATATATATATATATAAAAATTCGATTCCCCACAATGAACTCTGCGGCTCTCGTACTTTTATAATTTTTCACGAACGAACTCATCACTTATCCAATCTCAAAAAAGGGCAAGAAATATACGAGAGGGCAAAACCTGCTGATTCTTCCTCTACCTGTTACAAAGTAGAATAGAACGCGTGTCTTTATGTGGTCACCGAGGGAGGCGGAGGAGGACGCGGGGACAAAGAGAAATGAAGAGGAAAAGAAGTTAATAAAGGAGACATTTTTTTTTCTGCTTGTGATAAAAATATATAAAAATAAGTGGACGAACGGCTGATAAGATAAAAATAAAATACGCGAAAATAATTTTCGCTATTATTTACACGAATATTAGGAATACGAATTCAAATCAAACTATATATAATTAGTTTACGTTACTTCTTTTATTAAATTATGCTGTGAACAATAAAATATAAAAACCCGTATTAAGCACTTCGGATTTCAAAAGGTTAAAATTAAATTTTTTCAAGTTTCTATATAGGAACTATATTGGACAGCTAACAACATCTCATGATATTCGCACGAAAGCAAAAAGGAGAATTGAAATATTTATCAAGCCAATATTTTAACCGTTCCCGAAAACATATTTTCGTTGAATTTAATTAAGGTTTGTAGGTTAAAGTACGCAGCCGCGAAAAAGATAGTTTTTACCCCTTCGCTCAATAACAGTTCACATCTTGTTTTATTACGCAGCTTCCTACCTCCGTTCTCTCTCTTTTCAATTCGAATGAAAAGCAGAAATTTTAATACCCTGAAAATAATGTCGAAAGAGACACTCGAAACAAAGGGGCGAAGGAGCGCGGAGCGCCAGTTAAAAAAAAAAAAAAGAAAAAAAAAGAAGAGGCGGCAGTAAAATTCAATTTCACGCGCCGGGGCACGCATGATTTGTCCTCCCTGCGCACACGTCGTCCGCGACTAAAATATCCGAGTATCTTTCGCCGGCATTCGCACGGAGGCACTTGTACAGCGACGGAGAGAGTAAGAGAGAGAGAGAGAGAGAGCGAAATTTCACCGTGGGGAGCCTTTCGCGCGAGAGAGAGGAGAGAAAAGAAAACGACGATGGATATAGAAGAGAGCGGCGTGCAGTAGAGGTCATCTGGGGAAAAGTTTTCCGCCCGCCGCGAATTAATCATTCGCGCATCCAGGTGCCTCGCCGCCCTGCCTTTGTTATAGCGGCGACGATAACCGACTGTTTGGGATTTTATTTTCTGCGGGATTATTTTCACGGAGTCCGTTCGGGAGACTCGGACGTTCTATTATTGCAGTTCAATTTATTTTTTTTTTTTTTTTTTTTTTTAAAGAATATAACGATTCGGGAGGAGAGATTTTATTATATATATATTTTTATCCCAATGACGGATTTGCTTTCAGAAAGATTAATATTCTCGCTCGCAAACCGCCGCGTATGAAATTATTTTTTAATAAGATTCTTATTTAAAATGAATTATAATTTGCGCGCGTTCAACTTTCTTGTAGCGTTCCTTGCTAAATAAAAAATCAGAATTCTTTTACAAGTTAAAGTACAAACTTTTTACTTTTTATTTATTTATTTTTCTTTTTAAACATTACAATATCGCTATTTGCATATGTATTATTGACAATCGAAAAAGGAAGATTTATGAAATACTATAATGTTTCCGCCATCACTTTTTTTAAAGATGAAAACTATTAAGCGTTCAAAGTTACTAAACTAAATATTAGCTTTCGATTCACTATTAAAATCCATGGTAATACCTTTAACCCATCTACGCCGTATCTTCCATCGTTGGACTCTTGCGTATCTTACAGTCGATTAATTTTTACACCTATCGGAGTCACATATTGGTTCCTTTAGGGTTTGGACGTTAAAATTAAATTCGGAAATAGAAAAAGCAAGAAAAAAACCTTTTTTTTAGTAAATTAATTTAGTAACCCTCTTTACTCCTTTTTCCGCAAAGTGTAGCCAAGAAAATGGGTTAAACCTATACCTTACTTTCACTTTTCACCAACATTATTTTCCGAAATGAAGATAAACATTGTAAAAGTCTGCTTCCGAACTGTAGCCAAAGAGATGCATACTCGAGAAACTCACAAGCTTATTATTGATTAAATTTCTTGGTATATACGAAAAAGTGACACCGCAAAGAAAAAAGGGTAAAAAGGGAAGGAGGGCAACATTTGCGAAGAAAATTCTTTCCCGAAGCGCTGCGAATATGTAGAAAGCGGTCGCGAAAAGTTTCGCGGGAGAAACTCGGTTACACATTTCGATACTCTCGCGCACTACTTGGATAGAATGGCTTTTTCTTCTTCGCAAGAGACGTTGCGACAGTGGATTCGATGCCCCTCGCAAATTGCATTTGTAATTGCAAGGCCGGTCAAAGGGTAAAAATATGCGAAACACACCGTTGGATTTTTATAAGACGTTAAAGCTATTAAAAAATTTGAGCTTTTATTGTGTCGTCAGATTTTTCATTATTTTACACTAGTTTTTCGGTTAAATGTAACTTAAAAAACCGTACAATAAAAATTCAAGGTTTTAATGTATATACGTTAACTGTTTTATTTAATCAATTGTTTTATTGAAAACATTATGTTATCCAATTTCAATATGATGTACTTATATAGAGTAAAATTAACGGATTACAAATTTATAAATATTGTAGGGAATTAATGGCATAAATAAAGAATCAATTCATTGGAGGTATTGAACTGCAATAACTTGAATAAATTGCTCGGTAACTTAATAGTTTATTGTTTGGGCTCGAAATTGCTGTCAATTAATATTCCGCCTCAGGCTTTATGCAAGCACTCCGGATACCAATGCAAACATTAATATGAAGCTGAAATTCGTTATAAAATTTTCAAACTAGCTTTTGTAATTAAAATGAAAAGATTATTATTATTTATTTATTTTTTAAGTATCAGCCATTAATTTACTTTCAAAATAGATTACACCATAAATAATATACTTATATGACTTTTAGAATAATTAATAAAATTGTTTTTATTATAAAAACTTGAATACTTGGCTAATAATTTTAAAATTTAATACAAAAAAACTTGAAAATTAATGAAATAAAACGCCAAGTGAGATGACTTTCTTTCAAAAGACAGTTTTTTAGCATATAATTTATTTTCTACGGTTAAAGAAACACTTTTGATGGGGCATCTCTTTAGATCCCTCATCCACTTACCATGAGATGTTTAACTGAGCCTCTCCTTTTCTTCTCACCACTAAAGCCTAATCAATTTTACATTGTAAAGAAACCGCTAATTTCAAGGTGTTTGTCGCGTGGTGTCACGCAGTTGGAGTCTGAAAGAGAATTGCAATCATTTCATTAAACTCCTAGATTAATGCTATATTAAGCAAAAAGGATGTATGTTATCTTTATATGAAGAATTTAGCTTAAATTTCATTCGAATTGAATTTAATGATCTAAAAAACAAATTAACAATTAAAACCTTAAACTTGTAATGGAATTCAGAATAAATAGCAACGCGAGTGCATTTTTTCAGCAGAATTTTTAGATGGCTAAATGTTTTGACTAATTATAAGACTTTTTATTATAAAATTTTGACAATATCACAATTTTTTGAAATAATACTTAAAACAACGAAAACTGTTTAGCTAAGAGAATTTGGCTTTTTTTATAATGCTACACGTATAAGAAAGTACAGGCAAAGTTTTAGAAAACTGTATTTTTTAAAATTCGAGTACTCTTCCTCTAAAGAAACAAAAGTACCCTTTGTTGAGACATAAATAAACTGTGAAATATCTAAAAAAAATTTCAATTTGTTTAATCACATGAATAGATCTCGATTATAGGCCGTTCTAATTAAATCTTTTTGGAAAATTCGCCAGAAGCAAAGAAGATTCGGTACGCCAACGCAGCAGTCTTTTTATCGAGCATCCTCTATTTTTAAAAAGCCAAGGGAACAGAAAAAGACGAACGGAGAGCCTGAAGAAAGAAGTAAAGAAAGACAGCCAGAGAGCGCATATATAGAAAGCGGCAGCGGAAAGAAAAGGAAAAAGGAACAAGTGTGGAGGAGGAAAAATTTCGCGACGGCGAGAGTTGCCGCGAACTTGGAAAATAATCCATCGCCCGTCTCGGTTGACCTCCATGTGCCTGTCGGTGCCTCTGCGGTGCTTCTCCCTCTCTTCTTTCCTCTCTGCCCTCTCTCCCCCTCTCATCCCCCTTCTCTCTCTCTCTCTCTTTCGCCCTTTCGCGAGCCGTCGAACCCGATCGATGTTTAAGCGATGAGCACAAGCCGAAGGAGCGGGAGAGTGAGGCTTCGAAACGCACACGAGTTCGCGCGGATTTACGAGACTTCAAATACGCCTAGTGAATTCATATCTAAATCTACGTTTATTACTGACCTGATCTAGGTTTTTAAATCGAGATTTTCCTCGCGAATTATCAATTATAATTAAATTAATTAACTTGCCGTATAGAATTAAGATCAAATATTAATTTTTATTGGTAGATTTTCTTTAGTAGTAGTGGACTTTTCAATTTTTACTTTTAGTAGTAAACCCTCTTTGAAAAAAGTACTTAATAAATTAATATTTAATTTAATTAAAAATAAAAAACACTAATTTTATTATAAATATAATTATAGTTTTGGATTACTTGATTATATACCTGTAAAATCTCCTATTATATTAAGAAACTAATGGGCGGCCGTCTCCGATCTCCGGTCGCAAATCTATAAATTAAATTCTTTTTCTAAAACTGTGTTGTCTATAATTTATTTCTCCTATATATCTTCTATTATATTAAGAAGCTTATGATGAAATAATAATCAGTTGACGACGTATTCCCATTATTTTATGTTACAAAAACCTTGACTTGATTTATTCACGCTGCTACCTGTATATAAGTTAATATAAAATACTTATTATTATTTAATTAATTATAAGCCTCTACGTCTAGTTTTAAGCGTTCCAATGTAAAAAGAAAACTTTTAGCGATTTGAATTTCTCGCCGCCCGAAGCGAACACGTAGCAAGGGTTAGTATTGGTGCGCCCGCTAGGTGGCGTCGGCCAACCTCCGAGAGAACTAGCGCGCAGGAAGCATATAAGCAAGGCGGTCAAGCAGTCCAGGTGCCTTCGCTTTTCAAGCGACACGGGTGTAGTCTTATGTTGATCAAAGCACGCCCTATAACTCCTAACTGTGACCTAACTATGACTCTTTTAACAACCTGGAGGAAAGATCGGGTGTGCAGCAGCACGTTCTCCAGCTCGATCCACGGAAGAAGAGATAAAATAACCCAGCTAATAATACGGGTTTTCCAGATCAAAGAAGCCGGAGCGGAAGGTCATCTGTCGGCCCCGCCGAATTGTGCATACGAACAGATGGCGACTGCGAAAGTATTGGAGACACAATTCTCTCGCAAGCTCCACGAGATCCGACCGACCGGATTATTATTATTATATAAATAATAATACATATTAATTTTAATTTTATTTTAATTAAATAATACAGTTTAATTTTAATATAATTATTTTTAATTTAATTAATTAATACATTTTATAAATACATTTATGTATACATTAAATTTGTATTATCTACACGTGATTTAGCGAAAGACACGTCCGGACCTCTAAAGAGCATTTTCTAGAACGAATACAGCATGATCTTGTGGAATCTCCCCCGAAGTCCATGGAATTCCGTGTTAATTCAGCTCCAGCCGTCTGTTCGAGCTTCTATACTGCTTCGGAAGTTGTTTCCAATGATATGGCTGATTATTATTATTACCGTCGGAACAGCATCTTCTTGAAGAGGTATGACTGCGAGCTCCTTCAGGATTAAGCGGTTAAAGGCACCCTTGAAACCCTGCACATCTACGACGTAGTTTTCAACGGAGTCTTTCTTCTTCTGGAGCTCTGTCAACGAAACTGAAATAGAATGAATCCTGTGATTGGCCCGTGCCAATCTGTCTGTTTGTTCGACTCCTTAAAATAACCTCTAGATCCTGGAGAGTCTCATCCAGGACCCAAGCACACACAGACCCACAGTATTGTTACGACCCGGCTGGTCGTTGAGCGTAAAGTGAGCCTAGATGGGCGGCTCACTGATGTCTTCTGGCTCCGATTTGAATTTGTAGTCCTCTGGGTTCGTTCTCCGATAAAGCGCAAAAGCGCGAGGAGCGGGTTGATTTAAATAATCAAAGTCCAA
>JAWWEO010000045.1:17196979-17222304 GCA_035582975.1 Ormyrus labotus | reverse complement strand
TTATGAGCCTATTTAATAGCGAAATCATGTGAAAAAAAGCGTTTCATCGCGACCTATTAAATAGCCACGGGACTTATTAACTATTTTTCTGGCCATTTGCAATGCTGGGAATTCTACCAGGGACAATACTGCACTTTTAAGGCACCATTAACACTCGATAACTTTGAATATTAACTTCTGGAATTAAAAATTCTTTGAATTTATAATTGAAAATTCCTAAATTTGCATATCTAAGCTATATCAGACTGTTATGTCACGCCATAAACAAACTTGTTTGATTAAAATTTTATTCATGTATTTATTTTGGTAATACAGTGATTGAAAAATCCATAAATAATGTTTACAATTCTCTTGTTGCAGATTTTAGTCACACATTTACGTTCACAAAAGAATTTTGATATCAAAATTTGTATTCAGTCTTATAGGGCTTTATGTTATATTTCAACATTATATGTATACTTTCCTACTGACATTTTCCGATTTCAATTTAAAGTAGATTAAAACTTTCTAAAACTTCCTTGATGCAAGGTGTAATAAATTTGGATACTCGATTGCCTCAATGTCAAGAAAGCTACTAACTGCTTTTGTACTATGCTTCTTTTCAAAGTAAACCATCGCTGATTCTCAAATCTGTGTGCATCTGTTCTTACCTCAAAAATATTTTATCTCGTATATATTTGAATATATATATATATAAAATTAATGTTTTCTTTCTACTCTTAAGTGTTGCTGTCATCTTGCCCGCACGGTTTATTGTTGATCTTAATAATCCTGCCTTATCTCTGTATGATTGACGAAGTGAAATCCTTAGTTTAAAACCTTTTTCCTCATTTTAGGTGAAACGGCAAGGATTTTATTTGCAAAGATTCTCGAGGTTGCCCGATTGCATCCATTGTCCAATCCACCAATTTCAAATAACGGCGCGACGATAATGGCAGAACAAAACCGAAATGAGCAAAATGTATGTAGAATTAGAATTATCAGAAAAATTTCTCTAAGGATTCCACTACATCAATTAAGGATTTAAGATATATAACATATTCGAAAGTTTAAGATGCAAGATTTTACCGCTACGTAAAATGCACAAAAATTATAACTACCAAAAAATAAGGATGGAAAACGATCAGTAAGCCTTTTTTAAAATTAATTTTGAAAAAGTGCGAGATATATCGACGATAAAATATTCCAAAAGAAGCTGCAGTCGTTGAAAGCCTTCGGCTCGTAAAGCACTCGACTGCTTTTTCCTCGAAAAATCATGACTCCTGCAAAACGCCTGCAAATCCAAAACTCGTAAAATTACAATGGAAACGCGGATTCATCAGCGAATCGATCGCTTCTCATTACAAAAACACCACGAGTACGTCTCTCAACACCTCCGCCGAAGCGAACAAAGCTTCTCTTTCAAAAAAGAATCCCGAGCGGCTCAATCGTCGAAAATCCTCGCTCGAAGCGTTTCAATCGTCGGCTCAACCAACGGCCAGCTTCAATTTCGCCGCCGCCTTTGTCCCGCTCTCTCTCTCTCTCTCTCGTATACGCGCACACACGCGATATACGTACTCTCGCGCGTAACGCGCGTCGCACAGAGAGCCGCATCAGGGTCAAGTCCCTTAATCGGAACTCGGAAGCGGAGAGGCCGCGAGACTCTCGGCGGCGGAGATCATCAGTCCGTCGTTCGATCTCTCAGCAGCCAGACGTCCGAATGCATTCGCGCTATTATCACAACAGCGTCAGCGTCAGTGTCGTTTTTCTCTTTATCCGCTCTCCTCAGTCCGCCCTCTCTGTGCTTGTCCGTTTGTTCCTAAATGTGCGAAGGTGAGTCACGCGCGCTCACCTGATCCGTGATTCAGTAACTCCCCCGGCGGGGGAGAGCATTGCATTGTTCCGTGCGCGCGGTCCAGCGAAAGGGGAGACAGCTGCTGGCTGCCGGAGTCTCGGGTAATTACAGGAGAGAGAGACCTCCTGGATCGCCTTCTTCGTCGGCTCTCCACGAGTGGCTCCGCCGTCGAGTTCGCCGACGACACGGATTCGAGTTTGCATTCGGGACGGGTGAATCATTTCATTGATAAACCACCGCTGTGACAGTTTTAATAAACCGACTCGCGCGCGCGCGCACGCGCTCTCCTGCGCGGGAGAAGTGCGCGGAGAGAGAGGACAGCTTTGATTTTCGGGTTGACAAACAAATTTTTTGTCACGAGCTCGTTAGGCGTGAGATTCGTCGGGCGCAGCTGCGAGATTTCGGTCGATCTTTTGTTTATAGTGTTTGGGTTTTTTTGCGCTGCAGTCGCACGTGATTTATCTCAATTTCTCTCCGAGTCGGCTTTGACAGCTGTTTCGTAATAACGCGGCGGATCGTTTAAGCACGTATTTTTTTTTTCGTTTTTTTTTTTCAAAGATTAATTTACTCCTGAATTGAATACCTTCGGTATAGATGAAACGCAGCCGTGAATTACTTGGGAAAAATTACATAATTTTTTTGCATAAATTGTATAAAAAAAAGCTACTCGTCTTGAGAAGCAGCTGCTTTTTCTTTGTAAACTTTAATAAGGCATATTTCTTTTACTCCTTTTGAATTTTCATAAAATCTCATAAGCAAATTGATTACTTATATTATAAATTCTGCCACAGCACAGTATTTCAAATTGAAAAAAATTTCTTTCTTTTTTTTTTTAAACACTTTAACGCGCTGTACAAATAAAATGTGCGCAAACCCGGTAGGCGATCCGTACGCGTAAATCATCATTTTAATATTTCGTTAAAAAGTTGAGGCTAAACTATCTATAAATCAGCGCTGCGAAGTGAAGGTATATAATCGTTTTATTTTAACTAACAGAAATTGCGCGTCGACGCGTGTCTAAAAATTATTTTTGAACGGTTTCGAAGTAGCTTTTGAAGTTCGTCTTTATTCGCTTACTATTTATATATTCCTTGTTTCAATTAAAGTTGCGAAGACGAGGCGCGCAATTATTTGTCTATCATATTTCTGATCGACAGAAATACGCGTGAGTTTTGAAATTTCGGATTTAATTTTGGAACAAAGAAAGAAACTTGTATATATATGCATTCTTCAAATATTATGCTCAGAAGGAGGCTGTTATTTAGCTTGCAAGAATGTAAAATTCTTGTTGGTCGAAAGTTGTACATCTTGCTTCTTCGTGTCTGAAAGAAACATTCAAATCTTTAGAAAATTTTGATTTATTATCTTCCTCGTCGTTTCCAAAGTCAAAATAGTCGCAATAGAAATGTTTTAAATAAAGATAGGTTTTAAATTTGTCTGTAATGTATTTCCATTACAAATTCAATATGAATTATTCTCATATACCTCATTATTAGCGAAATGACTAATTGTGTAATCATTTTATTATTTTCGTAATATTTTAAGCATTTTACTCTAGAATTTTATATCAATTTTTAAATCAACTCTAACAAATTATAATATATTAAATCATAATTAGCAATCGCATGTATTATTATTACCAATTTTATAAACAATTATATAGGCTATATTATTTTGCAATTTTATTAAACAATTGCGATTTTATATTACTGATTTTCTCCTACGTATTTAATAAATTTACAAGCATTTTTGTAAAAAAATTGCCCTTGTTGCCTTCTACTGCCAATATGTTATAAGTGTATAGAATTGCGAAGTTATATTATACCCGAGTCCTCCCTGGTAAAAACTTTCGAGGTACTGGAACCATCTCTATCTTTCCCAAAACCAATGCCATATCTCCATCACTCTCAATCCTGCCCACTTCCAAGACCCAGCTTGAATAAGTAACCCAATAGATTTTCCTTGCATCGGTAGTCGCACCTCTTAAGCGATCGGTAATAGAAGAATCATACGTTTACCACCTCCAGGACAATAGAGTCTCAATCCTGGCGTCACTTCTCTAAAAGCCCCTGCGCCTCCTCGAAGAAAAAAGAAAATTTTCAAAACTTTCTCTCCTCTGTCCCCTCAGAGAGAAGCCGCCACGAGGAGAGCTTGCTGGCGCTGGACGACAATGTGGATAAGCAGTCGGGAGGCGAGCAATTCCATGGACCAGCTGTTCAACGACCTAATCCAGGAGTGCAAGCACGCCGCGCCGGGCGCGCGGCTCTGCTACCTCCTGCGCAGCCGTCTCGAGAAGTTGAAGGTCGAGGACCGTAAGGAGCTCGTCAGCCGGACGAAGGACGGCTGCGCCCCGCTCTTCATCGCCTGCAAGCGGGGCAACGTCGAGGTCGTCGACTACCTGATCGAGATCTGCTACGCGGACATCGAGCAGCGGGGACTGTACGAGGTGCCGGACGAGAGGTCGGTGCACTGCGTGACGCCGCTGTGGTGCGCGGCCGTGTCCGGGAAGCTGACCGTGCTCAAGTGTCTCATATCGCACGGAGCCAAGGTCAACGCCGTGTCCGACTCCGGATCCACGCCGGTCAGGTCCGCCTGCTTCATGACTCATCTCGGTGAGTGGGCAAAGCGCGGCGGCGCGCTTTCTTTGTGCGCGTGACGCGGGAGAAGTAATGCGGCGCTTGCTTTTCGTCGGCTTTTCTTTTGGGGATATGTTATTTGCCGCTTGCGCACGCGGTGGTATTGGCTTTCTGAGAAAATGTATATGGGAAATAATAACCAAAACGGGAGCTGCGCGGAACAACGGAGTGACGGCTGAATGGGTTGCGTGCGTTCGTTAATTCGAGCTCGAAGTATATTGCAAACTCGTATTATATTTTAAGACGTCGATGCGCAATTTTCCTTGAGAGGGAATGCCGTTGGATTGAGGTAGTGTCTGAGAGTGTTATCGTCGGTTTTGTTAATTTAGCTTTTGATAAGAGGGCAAAAACTTTTGAAAAATGCTCGAATCAAATTGAAAATTGTCTATTTATAAGTTTACACTTTATCAATGAGTCATATGAGGGAAACAATTCAAATTTTATTACTGTGTTTCGAAATGAAATGGATTTATTTTAATTTTTCAAAGAATGAATTGCTAATTACACATAATTTATTAAAGCTAAATTAAAAGATTATATTTTTTGATCAATGCTTCTTTATACTAAATCCGATTTTGCAAATGCACAATACCTATTTTTCAAACATTTAGAATAAAATCGATCTAGAACAGTCCTTGGCTCAAGTGATTAAGGTATTGGTTTGTTTACTTCAAGCTAAACGCCGAAATTTACTTCCCAAGACAAGAAGGTTGCTCGAAGACGCGAGATCCAATCCGCCCATCAATTCGAAATTTTCAGACATTTTAAAAAAAAAAAATGCTGTCCGGATTTTTCGGGGGCGAGAATCGAACTCATTGACCGCAATCAGCCTGCAGAAAATCTACTGACTATAGTTCTTATCTTGTCACTAATACCGAAAGGGAGATACGACATTAAATAACTAAAAAAAGGAATACTGATCGCCGTATAGACACAACACAAAGCTGACAGATAAAAAGTAGCGCTATCATCAGCTTAAGAGATTATCTGATTTATACGAATAATCATAATTCTTTATATAGCCAAACGTCTGAATGTTTTTTTAATTGACATTGATAAATCGCGCCTCTACTTACGCCAAGATTTTTGTGCCAAGGCAGGTCTAGGTCAACGTTTGAATGCCAATGTTATTGTGCTCCTCTCGTGTCGTAACAGCCTCTTTTTCTTTTAAGTAATACAATGCTAAATTCTCGATCGATAACGAATCCCTATTCTTGTTTCAGACATAGTTTCTCATCTGGTGAAGCATGGAGCAGACATCCTGAAGACGAACTACAACGGCGGCACTTGTTTGATCAATTCAGTACAAAGCATCGAGCTCTGCACCTTCCTCCTTGAGCACGGAGCAGACGTGAACGCCACGGACATACAGAATAAGACTGCCCTCCACTACGCGATTCAGGAGCACAGATTCGAGACGACGAAGCTGCTCCTGGACTACGACGCTAATCCCTTCCTCAAGTCCCGATACACCGATGATGCCCTGCAGACCGCGTGCCTCAAGGGCGCAACGCAAATTTTTGATTACCTGAGTAAGGATTGTTTGATTGTAAATCGGAATCTACTGGGAGGGTGAAAATAATTTGATAAATTGTTATTAAACTGTGCGAAAGAATCGATTGGTGTTTTAGAAACATATGGACTTGTGTTTTTAATTATTGTACGGCTCAGCGGTCGTATTTCATAAACATATTAACAAAAGTAATAGTAAGATCAACAAAGCCGTCATATTACCTCTTATCACACTTGCATTCAAAACAGTAAATTTGAAATTTTAATTCAGGAGTAAGTATAGCCGGTTTACTTTGTGTACTTTGAGCTTGCATATTTATGCTTAGCACTCTTTTGAATTGCTTTAAAATGTAAAGATAGCAGCATTAATGCATATTGTTACACTTTTCAGAAACACCTCATGAAATTTAAACAATGAACTAGGAAGTAATTTCTATTTGAGGACCTAGAAATAAACTCTTAAAATTACAATATATTCTTTAAAAAAGAGAATAGTTTAAAAAACCAATAACTATACAAAATTCTTTTATAACTCAAATTCTATTATTTGATGCCCAATTGCAGACTTCCATTCTAATACAGACCCCCAATGAAATACTTTAGATCAAATAAAAATACCCATCTATTTACGAAACGCTTTTTCAAATCGAAAACCTCGACCTTTTCAGTCGAAAAGGTGAGTTATTCGCCAGAGCGGCTGGCGGATGCGCATGAGCTCATCGGCTCGACGTTCTTCGACGAGCACAGCGACACGCAGACAGCCCTCAAGTACTGGCAGACGGCTCTGGCAATTCGCAACAGCAATGAAGAGAACGGCGCGCCGCTGCCGAAGAGGCCGGTGTATCCCAAGAGGGACAGCTTCAGGTACGTGACGGAATTCACGACCCTCGAGGAACTCAACGCCATCATGCTCGACCTCGACGCGATACGCATTCAGTGTCTCCTCATCTGCGAGAGGATTCTTGGACCCTGCCACAAGGACACTCTCTTCAGGCTAATGTACAGAGGAGCATCGTACGCCGACGCCTTACGGTACGCCGGAATTTTTCATTTAGGCGCCACTTCGGAAAGGGAATTTATGGAAGAAGGCTTTAAAAGTTAACCAAGTGGGATTGCATTATTTTCAAAAATACGAAGACTGCATTATTAAAGATAGACAATCTTGGGAAAATAGTTTACTTGCAATTAAAATTGAAATTACTGCACGCTGTTGGAAAATTAATGTTGTAATTTTGAAAAAGATTGAGCGCGACATAAAAAGTTGCAAAATTATGGTCATTCGAAATAGTAGCTAATTGCATTCTTTTCTTACAATTTTGATGAATATTTATCACTTGCTCCTTTGTTTGCCTAAGGCACGTGGTTTTGAGCAGTATTTAGAATTCTTCAATTGACTGTGAATCACGTCTAAATGGCAATTTTCATGAATTTCAACGAAGTTAAATAAAGTTGCATAACATTTTTACTACCAAATAAAGTCAAACTAACTCGGCAATCATTTTTAGGTATCAGTATTGTATAGATCTGTGGAGACGGGCTTTGGAAATTCGAGTGGAGAAGGATTCCGTAAGTGTTTCCGTTTTTTACTTACAATGAATAAACATTTTATGCATTAATATACTTTTTGTAAAGTATTATGTTTTATTAATTCTTTTTTTAGACAAAATTAGAACAATTAAAAAAGTAATTACTTTTTGCATTCATTTGTTTTTATTAATAAACGTTTTATATGAATTAAGTTTTAAATATTCAATGAAAAAAGTATACTTTCAAATAAAGGTTAAATTAATGTAATGAAAATTGTTTTCTTCCCTAAACAAGTGATTATTTATCTTTTCAGATTTTGTATAGTGATACTTGCTTCACTGCACAAGCTCTCGTTCGGCTTATGGTCGACTTAAATGAGAAAACGATAGAATTAGACCACAACCGAGAGAAAGAAGAACCGAGATTTTGCGACGTTGTAGCAATATTCAAACTGCTCACCGGCCATCTCGTCGAAGCTAGACGATTACTTGAGGTATAAAAGGGTCGCATTACAAAACTCAACTTATATACTAACTTTCATTTAGAAAATACCTTTAAATAGCAAATTATTTTTGAAACCTGAAAAACAAAAAAAAATTAAACTAGTCGATTAATTTTTAAGATGAATTTAAATGTTTTCCTTATTTAAAAAGAAATTTATTAATATAAATTTCGAATATTTATTTGTCTGAAATTTCTTATTTTATAATATCGATATTTTCATTTCAAGTATCGTCCAGTGCATAAAAGACAACGAGAGAGTTATGATCGGATTTTAAAGTGCGTCACGCACTTGATATATTTACTCGTGGAATCGGCAAAAACAAATGAGGAGAAAATGGAAATGAAACACTTGGTGCACGATTTAGTAAGGCAGAATCCGAGATCGTCATCGACAGAAGATACTCTACTCCATCTTTGTGTATCAAGTTTAAATACAATTAATTCAAGTTATTTTACAGCTGATGATGTTCAAGTAAGTTATTTTGAAGATAAGGTAAATTTACCTATTATTATTAAAGGTTTCTATAAAATTAGGATCATTAATAAACATAAATGTTAAAATGTTATAAAAATGTTTTTTCTCAATCAGAGTGCTAAGCTTTTGTAAATTAAAGGTTGTTTTTAAACTAATGTTTTACAAAAAAATAACTGTGAAATAATTGTTAGAACTTTTTTGATTATTTTTGCATGAATTTGCTATTACTATTTATATTGTAGATAATAATCCAAAAACTGCAAAAATACCGTTATTATAAAATAAACAGCTTTTTTAAAAATGTTTAACTTATAATTAAAAGAACAAGATAATTATTTAAAATAGTTTATGCAGGCTTTCATTAATATGTTGAAAGATTCTACAACCTCTGCACGACTTTAACGAAACATTAAACAAAACATTTTGTATGCTTTCGCATAATGTTGCAGTATTTTCACAAACTAAAAAACATTTTTTATCAACTGTTTCATCATACGGACAAATTCTTAAAAGTTATTTTTAATAGGCACTTTTACCATTTTTTCTACAAAATTATTTAACGTTTGACAATTTCTTCTTATTCAACTGCTAATCAGTGCAAATATAAATATTTAATTACGTTACACGCAATTTTAATTTCAGAATATATTCCCTCATTTGGAAGTTGTAAAACTGCTTTTGGAATGTGGCGCCCCTGTAAACGCCCGAAATGAATCTCGATCTACACCTTTACATGTAGCAAGTAATGTTTATAATTTCCAAAATCCGGTAAGTTAGAATCATAATTAAGCCCAATTATTACAAATTCTTTAAATTAATATTTTTACTATCTAATTTATTTTGTAGCTGATCAAATTACTGTTAGACTACGGAGCACATTTAGACACGCCAAATAAGGCCGGCGATACACCAGCTCGATTAATATCTTTGAACTCAGTCAACAATATTAATCTTGTAAATTATACAACTCTTCAGTGCCATGCCGCTCAAGCTATCTGCAAGTATGGTCTCAAACTTAAATGCACGGAACTGCCTGCGACACTACATCACTTTCTCGAATACCACCGGGAATAATTATTAAATCTTTATACAAATGTTTTAGCTTTGTTATAATGGCATTTTCCAAATTCAAATTTTTAGCGTGCTATTGTGTCGAAACAATTAGCAATATTTTGTTTGTTGATGAAGATTGTTTTTTTTTTTACCATTGTAAATTCAAGTTCAAAATCTATCTTCTTTTACGCTAAAAGAATGAATGATAAACGAACGAATGCACGAGAAAATACGATGAAAATGTATAAAATAAGTAGTCCAGGTGAGTTCGAATGATTATAAAACAGCCCCGAAATAGAAACAATGTAATTTTAGTCTAGATATGAGATAAAATTGATATTGCAGGCAAAGGATTAAATTGGAATTACAGGGCTCTGTTTAAAAAAAAACATGAAAACTATATCAATTTATTTATTTCCGTAGAGTTTCATGTTTAAACTAAACTCACCTGGACTAAACAATGCAAGGGGCAGAAAATTGTACATTTATCTTTAATTAAAAGAAAGGCTGCCGAATGTCGTAGAGCTTTTGATGAGATCTACACAAGTGATAACTAGTTAAATATATTAAATATATGAATGTCTTGTAACTTGTTAAAGTGAATGCGTTTCTTAGGCGCGAATGAGCGAAAATGCGAAAATGAAATAATAATGCCATGACACCAGCGAGATTACTTCTCATCGATGCTTCGCACACTTCCATGAAAAGTAATTTCTAGTGCGTTTCACAATACAATAACATCGTTTTTAGCTATTAATATAATAACTGTTACTACAATAATAACATAATAATAATAAAAAGAATATCGTATAGCATATCTAATGAATCTTCACTTTTCAAATAATGTATATGTCATACAGCATACAAGCATTGTCGTTTTTTCTAAACGGTCGTATAATGTAATATATATACATACGCACGCGATCCTTCCTACGTATATATACATATATATGATTAAAATTACTTAAGTTGTTACAGGCCAAACTATATGATAATCATTTTCGTGATTAAATTCGTTAATAAATTACGAATTATCATTTATTTCTATTATGTACATTAAAATTGAATGAACATTTTTTATTTATTTTTATTATTTAGCAAATCTGCTTTAAAATTTCAAAGTTTTAACATCAGTTATTATGAATGTTTTATCGAAAAGTTTATTTATTACTTTATTACAAAAAAATTATAAGACATTGATGCTTGTTTCTGCTTCCAAAATATTTCATCTCTAATTGAAAATGTATATTTTAGTAAATTTTAAGATAAATATTCAAGTATAAGAACTTTCTCTGGAAATTCGTATTTTAAAAAATAAAGAGATGTGTCATAACTTAATCTTGAATTTTTTTAATTACAAATTTTCCCAACATATGTTTATTACAAACACTTAAAATCTATTTATTGTAAGAAAAAAACATTTTACTAGCAATTAATAATTTTAAAACCGACAAGAAATAATTCATGCTTTTTCGCTTTTGGATTTAGTTTTGTTAAATTAAGTATATTTTATATAAAGAAATAATCAAAAAGGCTTACTCTGAGTAATAATTTTACAACGTAAAAATCACATTTTATTGCAAGCTTAAAGTATAAAACGTACAAAAGAAGCCTAAAAATATTGCAACGTTACTGCTTACTGAATCGGCGCTACTTTTGGAGTATGCGTCGACTACGTGTATTTTCCACCCCATATTAGCGTGGGTAAACGAATTATAATACACAATATCGGGCCACGTAGAATTTGGCGTTACTTCTAAAATTCCGGCATCTCCTAAAAGTTGAAGAAGAAATTTTATGACTATCGGTTAACTTGAAATGCTTCATTTATTTATTATTATTTAACTACTGAATTAGCTTGGTCCGAAAACGTGTATCAATGCAAAAAACTTTTAAAAAAACCGTACTACTAACCTGGTTCGCAAGAATGAATTAACGTCCTGTTAAATTTCTTGAAGGAGGGGAAATCGTCGTCAAGCCTTCTATCACGATTATTATGTTTACTCAAACAAAGCGGTCCAACTGAAATGTAACAATAATTTTTCAAAATTCATTCCATTTTGGTCGTACAAAAAATCTTCATCGGACCAGATTTGAAACTCGTTTCGTAAAAATCTGAACTTTTAAAAACTCACCGGCAGTCGGTCGAGGCCTTCCTCTCCTCGTGAACTCGACGCCGGCGAGGACTCGGACGCGGCTCTGAGCGACGTCGCTGAGCCGGTCGTAGCCGCCGTGCGGCTCGTCGGTGATGATCAGCGGGTGATAGAGGTTCGGACTGTGAGGATTGTTGCCCCCGAAGACGCGGAAGTTGTAGGTCAGACCGCGTCGTAGGTACAGTTCCGGCACCAACTGGCCGTTGATGTACCAAGCAAGGCCGTTCGTTGTTTGGCCTAAAACGAAATGTGATTTTATGTTTTTGTAAGAGACATTTCATTTTTTACCAAGCTTTGAAGAAGTTAAAATGTCATGTTATGCAAATTCTTTACGGTGTGTTATTACATATTTTCCATTGCTTATCAATTTTTTTTTGTTAATTGTCAATTTGTACGGTTTAATTTTTTACGCTGAATAAAATTAGCTTTTCAATTCAACTCCTTCAGTGAATATTATAAGGCACTGAATAAATTACCAGTAATAGCTTGATAGCCTCTTTTTCCACCAGACGGTCCTATACTTGCTTTAAAAGTCCTGATACTTCTGTCAAATATTTCTTCCTTCTCCCATGGTTCCCTACGATAAACCAAACAACAAGTACAGTTTTAATGTATTCGGAATTTAATATCTTTCGATAACATTTGAAAATTTTTGAAAATAACGGCTGACCTGAGTTTCGCGTCGTTGGCCGTGAAATCCATGCAGGTATTTTCAGGCTCCGAGCGTCCTAATTCAAGCTTTAAATTACTCTTTGGATAAATATCATGGAAGTTGGGCTCGTGATTCTCGTCCAGTCTTCCAAGCGCCCAGATTACATACACCGGCTTGTCCGTAGGATAGTCTTTGTCTCCTGAGTCAGCTGTTAGATGGCAAATTTAAAACGTTCACGTAAGATTTAAACTTGACTACTTATATTTTATAGTAGCAGACTCACAAGAAATCAGTGTTCTCCTATACGTGACAACGGTTATTCCATTCTCTCTCGAAGAGGTATAAAGTTGATTGCTGTCTAAGCCGCCTACAAGCTCATCCTTACATACACCTTTGTACTGACCAAGTACTTTTGCGCACTAACAAGCGATCGCAGAAATTAATTTGAAATTTTTCCACTGGTCCATCATTAAAAAGAAGAAAACAAAATATATAGGCCACTTACCGGTGCTTTAGCCGTAATATTGTAGTCGTTGGCGTACCCTCTGGCACCATCCATATACGCGATGGTCACGTCAGCACCTTCCATTTGACTTTTCTCTTGCGAGCCAGAGAGACCGAACGCCATGTACTCGGTTTCCGCTGCGATGAAAATACAAAATTTATCTTAATAACCTTAACTTTAATTAAGCGAGCTTTTCTTTGTTTAGGAAGTGAGTTTAAAGAAGTCTTGTTTTAAAGACGAAATCAATGTAGTTTCTTACGTTATTAGTAGAGTTCTGATAAAATAAAATGGGAGAGAAGTGTCTAAATATATAAGGCTTCATCAATACTTACAGACTTGACCTGCAAGTTGGATTGTTATTTGAGGTCCGAAAATTTCCCACCCTATTTGAAATCTTTTGTGCAACTGTACACAATTTGGCATCGATTTCGAATGCTTGATTACCTGGAGATATTAATTATTCAAGACTTTAGTCATTCTGAAATTTAAAAATCACTCGAAATTTCGTTCGACTCACTTTGACAAGAGAAGGAGGTACGTTTAGCCCGTCCGGAATGATGACGGAACCGAAATTGGTCTTCGACTTAACATCGTAAATACTGAGCCAGTCGATATTAAAAACTGTCATTTCCCCGGGCAGTTGAATTATCACATCGTCATTCTTATACTTGCGAAGCGGATCCAAGCTGTAACAAGGATTTGTTTCGTAACTATATCAAATCAATAATGGTAAATAACGAATTATTGCACGTTCCAACTTTAGTAATAATAACAAATCGTAAAGTTAAAGTTAACTATTGCGTCGAAGCCTCGCTTAATCCAATAAATTCTAATCGCCGTCACTCGCATTAAGAAAGATTAACTAAAGCCTTCTCCAAAAAAGTAATTCCATCATTAAAACGGCCCAGTCCATTTAAAGGATTCTGAGTCACAGCGATGACTCAGTCCCCAATTCTCGTCCTCTAAAACGACCCAAAACCGTCTTCCCTAAATCATCATCATCATCGTCCTACTCACTATCCATATTCGTCGGGGACTTTGGTCCCCTTGGCCGAGGGCCTGGATCCCTGTCCCACCCAGAAGTAGGCCTCCTCCCCGAGTCCGTCGTAGGTCAGCTGGGGTATGCTGATGGTCTTGGCGTCGACGATGACGATCGGCTCGGAGGAGACGTTGTGCGAGGACTTGGTCAGCTGGGAGATGCGCTGCGGCGCCGGCGGATCGAACTCCTCGGGGATGTAGATGTCGCCGAACGTATTCTGGGGGGAAGGACGTGTGCGTTGACGCAATGTAATATTTATGATTAACGGTGCCGTGAACGCGGATGATGATCGATGCAGGAAGTGAAGGAGCGATATGCGGAGGTTATATTACCTGAGTGGATAGATCGTAAACTGCGAACCACTTGATGTCCGTAATTTTCTTGTTGTCCGGCAGCGTCAGAGTGAAGTCCTTGTTGTGGTATCGGACGAGAACGTTCGTTCTGAAACAAAGAATAATGCATCACTCGAACATTCCTACACCAGAAAAAAAAAAGAACTCCCCCAAATATAACTCACTTGCCGTACTCGTCGGGAACGATAAAACCCTGGGGCCCGGGTCGGTTCGAGGCTCCGGCCCAGAAGAAGGTGTCGGCCCCGTTGCCATCGTAACTGAAGGCCGTCAGCAGCAGGGTGTACTCGTCGACCGCGTAGACGTCGCCGGACACCTGGTGGTGGTAGACGTTCAGCTTGCCGAGGTACTTGCCCTTGTACTCCTCGTCCTCCTGGCCGTTTGCTAAGGGAATGCGAGGTTAATTGACGGGTGCGGAAAGTAAGTCGGTCGTCGTAATTGTTATTTATCGGGTCGTCGGAACGGGGAAGTGTCAGTGAATCATATCGAGCGGGAAAAAAGGTGGATCGATCGTTTTGTCGAGGAAAGCCTTCGGTTTAATATTCATACTTGGTGTTTTTTCAGTGCAAATTGGAGTGGTGTTAAGTGATGATTTAATGCTTTTTATAACTTATTTAATGCTACGAAGGCCGAAAATTAACTTGCACTTTTAATGCCCGATTTTACAGCTGGAAATCGGCGTGTAATTAGATCGTAAAACCATTAAACGTTTGTTATTTTTTCGCCTTTCTTACACTCGTTGCAGTCATATCCACGCGATGATGCATACTCCGTTCAAGTGAGTTAGAAAGTCAGTTTTCTTTTCCGCTTCTAATTGTTATTTGCCGCGCAAACTAAAAAAAATTAGGTTGTTCATTTCGCTCGTACACATCACCAGTAGACGGAGCAATTTCACAGTTAACTTCGACTTTCAGTCTATATCGCCTTTCGGAAATCTTGATATACTTAAAATCTCGAGTGCGCTTATGTCTTTTGAATAATTTACAAACCGATACCACATCTTGAGTGCCTACCAAGACGAGCGAGGTAAGTAGGCAAATTATCTTATCACACCGAGAGTTTCAAAATTCATCTCGAAATCGTTCCGCCGTTCTGCGCCCACTTTAAACCTCGGCCTCGAGATGTAACAAACCCGATAATTATCAACAACAATCCACCACTCGGCTCCACCTTTTCTCAACCGTTCTCCAAGCCCGCAACGACAACAAAAAAAAAGAAACACGTACCGTTCCGAATCCCAGCGAGAAGGAGGGCGATGATCGTCAGCGCGAGCGGCCGCAGGAGGCGACACGTTTCGGCGACAGCTGTCATGGCTGTATCACCGCGGCTCGGCGTCGTCGTCCAGCCGCATTATCGTTCCCCCCCGGGAAGTCCAGGCGATGCGGCTATACGGCGGCGTGCCTCTTTAACGGTACCTTGCTCTTGAACGTCCTCGTCGGGGGCCTGGAAAGCGGCGCACTGCCCGAGAGAGTCCACTGATCTCTCTCCCGACGGAGGAATCGGATGGTGTGCCGAGGTGGGGGGAGAGAGAGAAAGGCCTTGGAATTTCCTTTGGGCATGATGACGGAGCGAGCGAGCGACTCCTTGGGGCCTCGAGCTGGAGAAAGTCGACGGATCGGCGGAGGGGGGAGACTTGCTGCTGCTGCCGCTGCTGCCGCTGCTGATGGATTTGTTTGGTACCAGAGGATTATTTTGTCGGCGGAAGATTTTGTTGTCGAAAGGAGGAAGGAACTTGTTGCGAGTTTGGGAATTTGTTCATGGTGGATGAGCGGACGAGTCGAAGTGCAATGCCAGACGGGTGAATGCGGTCGTTCTTGTGTGCTTGATGGGTATGGAGAAAAATAGGAATGAACTTTTTTTTTGTCTGTTCAATACGGAACTTGTGTCCATAATTATTATGAAAAGTGTCGTAATCCCGACGCTTCACTTTTTTACGCCTTTTAAGCCGATTAAAAATACAGTTTTTGTATTTTAATTATTATTGAGGCGAAATGATCTTGAAAATCTTGATAAATTCTTCAATCTAAAACAACATTTTTACTGACTTTGTTTTAGTAGGGTGTTTGTTCAGAGTTTCTATGAAACCATCAGAAAATAGATGTCGAATAGTAAAAGGTAACTATTGACACGATTTTTACTGGAGCAAAATAAAAATTTATTTTTAAAACAAATTATTTACTTTGATGTGAAGGACTTGCACTTTAAAAATTGCCTGCTATTTAAACGAAAAAAGCAAAAGCAATTCAGACAGAAAAGAAAAAAATAACATTTTCTCAACCTTGTGCTCTTTTGAAAAATACCAAGACTGTAATTCCATTAGTATTAACCTAATGTAACTTTCCATTATAATCTACTCTAACATTATATCAATCTAATCTAATATTACATTACATTAATCCACGTATATAAGTAAAAGCTATATATAATATATTAAGAAAAAAAACACATAATTTCGCCTCTTACTATTTCCCCTGCCTATTCCCCCGCGTTTCATTTCAATCTCAATATGTCAGCATCGACTACATTTCCGTAAGTATATTCCTTAGCAACGCAATTTAACGATGAAATCGATAAAAAGCGCGCCAGAAAAGTTCGGTCAGTAGAGCGCGGCTCGCTCGACTCGCTGCCGTATGACCTTTTCGCTCGACGATTTTCGTCGTGTTCCCTGATGAAATATTATGTCGTCGACGCCGGAGGAGGACCTCATGCGGATGCTCAAATTCGAGCCTCAGAGGAAGATTCGGGAGTTCATAAATAATAAGTAAGCCTTGGAAAAATCGATTATTTGTCTCTTTAGATGATCGTGCGAATAAGCTACATTTAAAGTGCACATACAAACTATAATATATTTAAATATTCCAACTTAATTGTAAAAAGGCTACTCATCACCGCTTAATCGTCCAAATTTCTAAATAAAAAAGCTCCGCAATAAAAAGCCCGCACTAACATATATCTCCGTAAAAACCCCAGCCCGTCGATGGACCTGCACTACCCGACGATGAAACTGACGACCCCGCTGACCACGGCGATCGACCGCTCGGATCCGGCGATCCTGGCGATGCTGCTCGACAAGGTCCCGGCGAATCTGGACGGGACCCTGACGCAGCCGTGCGGCAGGACCGCCCTCATGTACGCCGCCGGCTGCGCCAAGAGTCCCGATATCCTGCAGGTGCTGATCAGGAAGGGCGCCGATCCCGCCAAGACCGACGCGTGAGTCCGACGATCGTTGTTTAGCGGCCTTTTTTTATGCGATGTTCTCGCGGCTTTTAATGCGTTGCAGACGCGGATGGAACTGCCTGTTTTACGCCGCGATCGGCAAGCGGTTGCAAAATGTGGATGCATTGTTGGAGAGCGAGGTGCCGATCGAGTCGAGGGACCGCGAAGGCCGGACTCCGCTTATGATTTCCGGTAATTGTATGTAGTGACTTTTAATCTGAAAGAGAGACGTGCACCTTTTCGCCTGTTTTTACGCGGCGCTCTGAGTTTACAAAGTGTTTATATGCACTAAATATTGAAAAGAAATCGAAAAAATAAATAGTAGATCATTTGTTACGTGTTGATCTTGGTAATTCGTGAAATCTAAAAATTTACAGTTTACTTGTCAAACTTCGAAGTGTTCAAACACCTGATTGAACGAGGAGCCAACGCGGACGCTCGCGACAACAACGGCCTCAGCGTTCTGCAGTTGGCGATTTTGTGGAGAAAGAGGGAGTACGTCATGGAGCTGATGGAGAGAGATCCCGATTACGATCATCGAACGCCGTTTGCCAAAGCGACGACGCGACAAATATTGGTGGAACTGATGGCGGATATTCTCCCGGTTAAAAGGAGTACTTACTACGACGAGTGCGAAAATGATGATTATTAATCGGGTTGAAGGATCTTTTATTGTAAATGTGGATGAATTGTTAATGTTTGAATAAATAGATTTACTATTATACAAACATTTTATTTCATTTTCTTTAATACTTCAGAGAAAGCTAATTCACAGTTTTGTGACCACCACAGTTTTGTGGCCTGCAAATTTATAAAAATCCTGGCACCTGTAAATGGGCAAAAAAGTCTGGCAAAGGTGATAATCGGCATTCATTTTTTAGACTTCTAAATTAAAAATTATGATTTTTACACATTCGTTTACTATAAAAGCATTTTATGCAAACGTTAGTAACGTCAATTTTTCAAACAATTTTTCAAATTTAAAGAATAGAACCATTTTCATGATAATTGGATATCGTATTTACAACGCTCGAGTAGAGCAATTTATAAAATTGCAGTGTTTTATTTTAAATTAATACATAATTTTATAAAATGTATAAATATAAATTGTATTAAAATATCACGATCAAGAAATACGTGCGAGAGAGACAACAACAGCCCGGCTCCGACATCCCCTTAAAATATCACGTTTCTTTCTTTTTCATAAAAGCATAAAACAAATATAAGTATCGTAAATTTTTCAATGACACAGTAATTCATTTTCAAAAATAATATATTTTAGTCATGATGAAATATTTTTACACACTTTACATGAATACACATCAGATTGTATCTGATAGATGACTTACATGACTCGTGTATAACGAAATTAATCAAATCGACGTTAGTCTAAATATAAACAAATTGTTTTAACTTGGCCAGCATATCGCTGATCGAATTTGTGTAGATTATACAATAAATCTTTTTATAAATTTAACTTTAGATTTTATAAATCAGTTTTTAACGCATTTAATAAATCTTGGTTTTATTATTATTTAATTGCAATAAAAATCAGCTTTTATTGAAAAATTGTTTGCAAATCTAATGGTTTTATTTTTTAATATTCTCAAAGTTCACTGAACCTCGAACAACAGCAGAAAAATACACGTTATAAAAATTTCAAATTTTGACAAACGGACTTTATTATTCAATGAATATTATATAGATGAAGCGCAAATAATTCATATTTAATGAATAAATGTGTATAACCAATTTGTCCCAACTGAATTAATAATTGTCAATGCATTTCTTATAAAGTCAGTTTATCTGATATTCCTGAATTGATTTCGCGATTTGCGAATATTCCACGAAGTATTGAAGGGAGTTGAGAGGGATACTTATCTTTTCTAGTACGAACTTTCCACTGCTTCAATGAATTAATAACCTATCAGTTACATAATCCCTCTACTTTTCTCCCGAAAAATATATGAGCTTTTAAACACGTTAGTTGATAACTTAAGAAAGTGCTTATAAAATTATAGATTCGACAACGTCTAAGTCAATACTGCATTCATCGCTTGAAGACGAAGTAAAAAAAATTTTTAACTACTTTTTATTCATGTTCTTAGATAAATCAAAAAACTATAGAGCTGCCTTCAGACTATCTTTTCCTATTGCATCAACAGATCTCTTATAATTTATATTGCACACTAATACATCCTCGTCCAGAACTTTGACATTTTCCACTGATGAATTTAAATGTATTTCCAGGTGGATTTTGGCGGAAATCCTGGTAGGATTTCCAGGTAAATTTTACTGGATTTCTAGGTGAATTTGGGTGAAAATCCTGATCAGATTTCCAGGTAAGTTCGGTTAGATTTCCGGGTGGATTTAGCCGGAAATCTCGATCAGGTTTTCCGGCTAAATCCCCCTGGAATTTAGCTGTATATGAAAAAAAAAATCTTGGATGAAAATCAATTAACTTATCAAACTTCCAAATATTCAAACACCTCATTGAACGAGAAGTGAACACGGATGTTTGAGACAATAACGGCCTTTGTTCTGCAGTTGGCGATTTTGTGAAGAAAGAGACGATACGCCAAACCAACGACAAATCTTGGTGAAACTGATGGTGGATATTTTTCCGATTGAAAGGAGTTCTTACTACGACGAGTGCAAAATGATGATCATTAATCGAGTTGAAGGTCTTCTATTGTAATTCACAGTTTTGTGACCTTGTATTTTCCGCTCCAAACCCAAATACCAAATCACTTTTTCTACGAATTTTTAACGCGAATTTTCACTAATTAAACAGCTGCAAGGTCGCGAGTTATCAATCACAAGAGAAAAATTCACTTTCACCAACAAATAAAAATCAAGGGAAAAGAGCTGTTACGACTGTCTGGTATCTGCAAATTTAATTGAATAAATGGATTTACTGTGTATCAAAAATTTTAATTTCATTTTCTTTAATACTTCAGACAAAGTTAATTCACAATTGTTGTAGATTCAAAACATTAAAGTAAGCAAATCGGGATGATTTTTCAAATTTTCTTCGATCCATTTGTCGAAGCGTTGCACCATTTCATCGGACATAGCTTCTCTCCACTGGCCGACGTTGCCGTTTCTCATAAAAGTGCCCACAGATACTAAATCTCTAAAAACATTTTTACTCTTTATGAACGCAATGCTTTTTTCACGATTCACCGCCGGATTATTTTTCATTTTATGAAAATTCAAGTGATCCGTCAACAGATCAATTTGTTCCTCGGTTAAATTTTTGCCTAAAAACGCGGTTGTTCTTCTTACTACCGATGGCAAATCCTGAAATAAAATTATTCTAAGCTTTATTATCACCTTTATCAAGTACTGACAACGCATAAAAATATTAAAACCATAATCAGTTTTTACCGCTTTCATGTCCTCAAATCTCAAAAAGAGCAGATTTTCCGCATTCCTCTTTTCCCAGAAGCCAAGAACGTGATTCCAATAAGGTGCATAAATAACTAAATTTAAAAAATCCATCAACCACTACATCCTATTAAAAAAAATCAAAATGCATTACCTCTGTCACCCAAAAAGAGTTCGCAAAACTGCTCGAAAGTCCCGCAATACCCCTGGAAGAGCTTGCAGTGGTGGTAGTACGAGATGCAGACGTCTTTGGGGTTCCTGGCGACGCAGACTATCTTGGGCTTCCTCTCGCCAGTTCTAATCTGACGCGGGAGCAGGTTGAACGGCAAGTGGGACTTGATGTATCTGGGCCTAGGCATTTGTGCGCAGTACTCGACGCTTTTCGTCGACCATACCGGCAGTTCCGCGGCGACTGCGGGATCTCGAAGGGCCAGTCGGGCTGTGGTACCCGTTCCTTCGAATCTGAATATTGAGAACTACAATTTGTAAAATGAATTGATTATATGGATGTTGCTGCATTTATGTGGCAATTATAAATGATAGGAGGCGTAGAATGATAGTGCTGACAATTTATAAAAGATAGCAGGCACGCTCTTTAGAATCAGCGCAACCAACAGTATAATCACTTAAAGCAAAGTCCAACCTCCGCATATCAGAAGAATTGACATACAACCGTTAAACTGCGTAAAAAAAACGTTATTACATCCAGATAATCATATCATATAATAGCGGCAACCATAAAACGTTGGCCGAAACCGTTGCAATTAAAAGGATTTTCGCAAATTATTATTGCTCTTGGAAAGAACAAGAACTTACTCTAGAAATGGAAACCGTATACTAATGTCCACTTTAGCACTGTTCAAGTCAACATTATGTGTGATGCCCCACACCATTTCTTGTGTCCAAGTGGTGCCTGCAATAATCCATTAGCATTGAAAACCAAAATCAGAACCAAAATCGTATTACTATTTTTTTTTTTTATAATATTTAACAAATAATTTTTTCATAAAGAGGTTTGAATTAATTATAGGGTTACAAGTCATGGAAATAGATAAGTTTCATTTTTTTTATTTTTAGCAGAAATATCAAGCGCAGATTGGCACTGTCTTTATTTCCTTTTATCAATAGATCTCTTTATAATTTACCTGCTTTTGCAAAACTGCACACCCATAGGTCGTCTTCAAAAACTTCGAAATTTTCCACTGCGTCAGCGATGCTTTTGTATTCTTCAGGCAAGGACACATTGTCAACTTTAACGAATTTCATTCGAACTTTTTCCCTGAAGGATTCGACAACAAGGCGGTCTAAATCATTAGACATTTTTTTAAACTTCTAAATGAAAAAAAGAGAACAACATTAATTGCTCTTGCAGCTGGGGCCTCGAAAAGTCCCGTACGGGCCGTCGCAGTGCAATCTCTCGGTACTGATATCGGTACCGATATCGCGCGCGCGATAGACAGAGAGAGAGAGAGAGAGAGAGTAAAATAAAATTACAGATACATACCTAAATTCACCTTTAATACGATTTATATAACCTTTTTTACGGCTTTTTGTTATAGATTTGGAACTCCCTTGTTCCGAAATTGTTTATTCGATGTTTCCTTGGCCAATAATTTTCCTTGTTCAACAATATTTTCTTGGTCGACAATTCTTGTTAACCAAAATTTCCTTGGTCGACACTTCACAGTTTCTATTCAACTATTGAAAAAGTTCGATAAAAACTTATAAAGACCTGGTAAAATTGGTGCAAATACACACATATAACCCGATACCGGTATCGGGTTATATGTGTGTATTTGCACCATTTTACAAGGTCTTTCCGACATAAACCTCTAACTTTAACTTTATTCAAATCTCCAATTTGAACTTTATTCAAATAACTCTGTCACTTCTAACCATCCGCGTTTTAACGCGTGCTCAAAGACCTCGCGATACGAGGTCTTTGATACGAGGTCGCGATACGTACTGAAGCGGCGGCGGTGATCAAGAGCCGTCGAGAGCGCACGGGGGCTGTCTGAGATACGGGGGAAATGCAGCGTAAACATTTCTCTCCCGTACTGCCTTTTCTTCATACTTTGCTATCTTCCTCTCTTCCTTTTTACTTCGAAGAGCTGCGCTTTGGCCCTGCTTCCCCTCCCGGGCCTACTCTGCGCTACGCCGATAGGCACGCATATAAACAATTAAGTGTTGGCATTTAATAATATTTTTGATTTTGCAAAATGTTTTTCTAAAAGGTGGTCGCTATGGGCTCAAGGCTAAACAATTTCTTAATCTGTGTTTCCTTCGGTTGCAAGGTGGTTTTTTCGTTCTTGAAATTAATATAATTATAGCGGAATTTGATTGTAAAAAATATAAAAGTAGTCAATTCTAATTTTAAGTTTGTAATGATTAATAATTAAATTTTTGTGTATTCGAATCAATATAATTTCCAAATTTCAGTCATTTAGCAAAAATAAATTTAATAGTCCTCGAAATTAATCAATTATAAATAACAACGATATTCCCGGTCGCTATGGTCATTCATTAATTTATTCTTAGTTATAAATCGATTTTTCAGCGCTAATAAAATTTGTCTTTTCTCTCTCTCGCTCCTGTACGTAAAATCTTAGGCGCTTAGAAGCGCGCAGCTCGGCTGCGCGGCGGACGATTGACCGGATGCAACCCCACACATTGATAAGCGCATGCCTTCGCGCTCGCTAGTCCAATCAATCTGTCATTAACCCGAGGTAAAGCGTGACACAAATCTTAACAGCAAACAAAAAATATATTCATGTAGAGAAAAACATTCTACACCTCACTGGGTCGATAAAATCGGTCTGGAGTGGCGAACCTGGGCAAAAAAATTCGTAAAGTTGGAAAAGTAAGTTTTTCGCAAATAACAAGAAAACTATAACTCTGATCGAAAAATGTTAAAGGAGAAAGTTGTAGGTATTAAAATTATCTTTCGATTAAGAGGTTGCAAGTTCGATTAGTGCGACAAGAGTTATAGTTTCCTTGTTATTTGCCAAAAACCTACTTTTCCAATTTTACGAATTGTTTTGCCTAGGTTCGCCACTTCAGGCTGATTTTATCGACCCAGAAAGGTGTCTTAGAATTTTTTTCTCTATATGAATATATTTTTTGTTTGCTGTTAAGAATTGTGTCACACTCCTCTCCCTATTGATTGGACTATACCGTGTACGCTTGGCTTCGGTCCGAATCAACTTCTAAATTATTACTTCAATTTTCATTTAAACGTTTCTTTTGTTTTTCTCCTTTTGGTTATTGTAATTTGTCGTTAATTAGTTAAATAATGGCTTTTATTGTCGAACGCGATTCGAGATTTAAAAACTTTTGGTTTTTCTTTTCTTGTTATTTAATGAAAATACAGTGATTATATCATAAATTTCCAAACGGATTGTATCGGATATCCTGACCAGATTTCCGGGTACATTTAGCTACATTACCGGGTGGATTTTTCCAAATATCTCGATCAACTTTTCCGGCTAAATCCCTCTGGAAATCTAGCTGAATAATGAAAAAAAAAATTAGATAACAATCAATCAACTTATCAAACTTCCAAGTATTCAAACACCTCATTGAACGAGGAGCCAACACGGATGCTCGCGACAACAACGGCCTCAGTGTTCTGTAGTTGGCGATTTTGTGAAGAAAGAGACAGTACGCCTTGGAGCTGATGGAGAGAAATCCCGATTACGATCATCGAACGCCGTTTGCCAAACCAACGACATCACAAATCTTGGTGTAACCGATGGTGGATATGCTTCCGATTGAAAGGAGTTCTTACTACAACGAGTGCGAAAATCATGATCATTAAACGAGTTGAAGGTCTTTTATTATAAATGAGGATGAATTGTTAATGTTGGAATAAATGGATTTACTGTATATGAAAAATTTTAATTTCATTTTCTTTAATACTTCAGATAAAGCTAATTCACAATTGTTGTAGATTCAAAACATTAAAGCAAGCAAATCGGGATGATTTTTCAAATTTTCTTCGATCCATTTGTCGAAGCGTTGCACCATTTCATCGGACATAGCTTCTCTCCACTGGCCGACGTTGCCGTTTCTCATAAAAGTACCCGCAGGTACTGCATCTCCAAAGATATTTTTACTCTTCATGAATGCAATGCTTTTTTCACGATTCACCGCTGGATTATTTTTCATTTTATGAAAATTCAAGTGATCCGTCAACAAATCAATTTGTTCCTCGGTTAAATTTTTACCCAAAAACGCGGTCGTTCTTCTTACTACCGAGGGCAGATCCTGAAATAAAATTATTCTAAGCTTTATTATCACCTTTATCAAGTACTGACAACGCATAAAAATATTAAAACCATAATCAGTTTTTACCGCTTTCATGTCCTCAAATCTCAAAAAGAGCAGGTTTTCCGCATTCCTCTTCTCCCAGAAGCCAAGAACGTGATTCCAATATGGTCCATAATTAACTAAATTAAAAGAAAAATCCATCAACCACTG
>JAWWEO010000045.1:17170657-17196879 GCA_035582975.1 Ormyrus labotus | reverse complement strand
CAGTGGTTGATGGATTTTTCTTTTAATTTAGTTAATTATGGACCATATTGGAATCACGTTCTTGGCTTCTGGGAGAAAAGGGGTACCGAAAACCTACTGTTTTTGAGGTTCGAGGATATGAAAGCGGTAAAAACTGGATTCTGATTTTAATAATTCTACTATTGGCATTTAATAAAGAGTGATAAAGCTTGGAATAATTTGATTTCAGGATCTGCCCTCGGTAGTAAGAAGAACAATCGCGTTTTTGGGCAAAAGTTTAACCGAGGAACAGATTGATTTGCTGACGGATCACTTGAATTTTAATAAAATGAAAAATAATCCGGCGGTGAATCGCGAAAGGACCATCGCATTCGTAAGAAGTAAAGTCACCGCGAGAGATTCCGAACCTGTGGGTAAATTTATAAGAAACGGCAACGTTGGGCAGTGGAAGGAGGCAATGTCTGACAAAATGGTACAACGATTTGATAAGTGGATTGAAGAAAATTTGAAAAACCATCCTGATTTAGTATTGTAATTTCTGAAATTTATAATAGTTACGAACTAAATTGTATTATGAGATTTTGAAAATGTATATGTACAAATATGTATGAAAAGTATTGCATTTGCGAAAAAGTATTAGAGAAAATATAATAAAATCAATTATTTTTTTAGATTTCAATCTCTCTTTATTTACTCATTAATATATTCACATTTATAATAAACCTATCATTATTAATTAAATAAAGACACTACATTATCATTATTCATTATATAATGAAAGTATGAAATAATGAAAATATCTGATGGCTCAAGGTCCTTAGCTGGCCAAGTTCACGATCTGCAGTGGTGCAATGATTGCAAAAATCAGTTATAGATTACAATTACAGGGTGATTCAATGTAATTACAAAGTTAATTAAAATTGGCAACATAAGTAGCGTACAGTTCCATTCTATCAATGCCGTTCGATTAGATAAGATATATAGATAAATATCTAATATCTATTTTAATAATAAAAAGATGATATCTGGCGATCTACAAATTATTTAAAGAATTATTCGAAACGTTTCCAATTTTCTGTAAATTCTGCAATTTTTATTAGTAAATTAAAGAACTTTGCATACTTTGTCAAAACTGATACTCTCTGTGACTCATATAATCAGGCCGTAGTCATAAACTTTCTGTTATGCACTTGCAAAAAGCATTGAAGCCGTGTAACATAGTAAGAGTACATTTAAGTGACTAATTATCAGGCCTTCAACCCGAATGTTTCCGCACTCCAAGTTGTTTATTTTGAATTATTCCATACGTTAAAGAGCTGATAATCTTTTTACTAATGCCATCTTTCTTATCATTCAAAACAATAACATTTATTTACTAATTTGAAAGAAAAAATTGCGTATTCAACAATATGATTGAGTACAAAACGAAATTGAAAAAAATGTCATTTTCATTTTAAAATTTATTTTATTATTTAAAATGATAGTTTAATTTTCATAACAAATGTATTACAGTGTATGTACAATTACTATTAACGTAATTAAAATACTAGTAAAATCGTTGCATAATTACAAAATAATCTTCAAAAACTGAAGTAAAAATCTACAATTCAAGATCAGTGTCTTTTAAATTTTCCTCAGTCCATTTGTCGAATCGCTCGATAACGTCATTGGTCATCTTCTCTTTCCATTGATTCACTTTTCCGCTCCTTATAAACTTTCCATCATTCCCTTCGACTATGTTGAACTTCTTAGTCAATGCAATGACTTCCTCGTAATTGACAGCTTTGTTACTCTTCATACTTTCGAAACTTAGGTGGTCGGCCAAAATTTCGACTTCGCTGTCGCTCATCGGTTTACCCAGGAAATTGGCAACTTTTCTTATGATAGACGGTAAGTCCTAAACGAAAAAAAGCATTGATTTAATATACTTATTGACTCGGAAGCCTTTTTTTTCAAAACTTACAGCTTTCATGTCTTCGTACTTGATGAAAAGAATGTTGCCTCGATCTCTCCTCTCCCAATAGCTGAGGACATTTTTCCAGAACGGCGCGAAGCAAACTGTCAACAACGGAAACGAGAATAAAAAAATATACCTTAAAAACTCTTTTATTTCCGCGCTAATAAAAGTTTGACAGAACCCTTAATTCAAACCCTCGCGGAGCCACCCCTGCTCCCCAAAGACACCCAAAAATGTTTAATATGCTTTCGCAACTCACGCTTGCCGCCGAGGAACAGGCTGCAGAACTCGTCGAAGTCGCCGCGGTATCCCTCGATGAGCTTGCAGTGGTGGTAGTAGGAGATGCAGGCGTCCTTGGGATTGCGGGCGACGTAGACGATCTTGGGCTTGCGCTCGCCGGTGCGAATCTGACGGGGCAGCAGGTTGTAGGGCAGATGGGTCTTGATGAAGCGGGGACTCGGCAGGCCGTCGATGTACTTGACGCTGTCGAGCACCGCGTCGGAGAGGTTCAGCTCCGGGTGCTTCGGCAGCACGGTGCGGTAGTCGAAGAGGGGCGCGTGGCTACGGGGGAGGGTTTTGTGAGTAATGAGTGTTTTTTGTTTTTTTTTTGGTGATTGGAGTAGCGCGTAAACTTACTCGAGGAAGGGAAATCTTTCGTACAGAAGCGTTTTGGCACCTTCGAAGTCCAAATTGTTGGCGATGCACCAGACCATTTCTTGGGTCCAGGTAGTTCCTGTAGAATTAGAATGCAATGTAATGTTGATGTGAAAGTTTAATCGACTTAAAAGGGTAAAATAGAAAATAAAATATGAATTTTATGAATTGGGAAGTAACTTGAATTATTTACCCGTTTTAGGGAAACTGCAGACCCAAACGTCATCTTCTCGTACTTCCATATTCTCGATCGAATTCGAGAATTTCGAAAAGTACTCTGGCAGACAAACACCATCGATATAAATGTATCCGGTGCGCAACTCGTTGGTGAACTTTTCCGTCAAAAGACGGTTCAAATCTTCGTCCGCCGAGCCGATTTGTGGAGCCATTTTAGCACTATAGAAACTTACAAATAACAAGCCTACAATACTTTTGATTCGGGTTAAATATCACACTTTATAAATAAAAAAATTAAGTTCGACGCCCAAACAGCTCGAGAAACTCAAAGACTATTTATAATGATCGTTTATCCTGGCAGACAAAACCGAGCTCTCCGCAAAATCGCTCCAAAACATGGAAACCCCGAACGGTCGCTCCTTCGAACCCACTGCTCGCATCACCCGACCACAGCTCGGTATCCCCGTGAAACTCCTCGCGAGATCCTTTTATACGACGGCCGGGCAATAAAGCGAGCACTCCGGCTAAATACCCGGTGTTTTGCGTTCAAAGCCACTGGAGCAAGGTCAAGAGTCGCGGCTTTTTTCTCTCTCGCGGAGCGGTCTGTTTTACTGCGCGGACCTTCGGCTATTTTTTTTTTTTTGTCTCCCGCGCGCTTTTTGCGCGGCCCGCTGGCTTTTGACGATTTTTGCACGCCCGAGACGCGGCGGCCGTTCAACTTGGAAAAAAGGTGCGATGTATCAGTCATCGCTTTTGATGTTTATGTAATTTCAGGATATGTCGAGCGATCGAGGCTCGTGAGCTGTTGTGGCTTGTGGTCGACGAAATTGTGAATTTTCTGGGTTGGCGAATCAAAAGCGTACGGATCCTTTTGTAAGAAACTCATGCAGAATCAGATATTTTTTTTTTTTTTCAAGATGATTAGGTTTTAGTGTTTTAGGAAAAAATGAGTTTATGCGCGTATTTTCTAAAAGTGTTATTAAAATGGCTAAATTATATCGTAATTTATTCCTTCAACAAATTTTCCGCTAAAAATAGTTAAAAGAAATCAAATTATTTCAAGAAGACGGCATCTCTTTCGCTTTTCTAGAAAAGCCCATTAAATTAAATAATTGTAGAAGAAAAGTTTTTCTATGATGCTCAAAGTAACAATAAATATCTCGATAAAGGAACGACTAGCCACTGTTAAGTCTCGAATTCGACTAAACTCGAGGTAGTTACTTTTTTAAGTTGAATTCTTTATTCTAATTCAAATTAATCTCTTCTTTCAACACATTGGAACTATGTACTTGCGGGCTCGTCGTTGTTTAATTTATGGTAACTTCATTTTTTTTTAATTTAGCACGCTTGTTTCGGTAGGCAAAGTATCATTGCATTCGCACTGTCGAAAAAAAAATAATTATAGGAATTAAAACTAATTTGCCAATAAGTTCTGATTTCGCTACTTTGGAAGTCTGAATTACCTAAAATTAAACAATCTATTATATGTAAAGCAAAAAATTACTTGACATTTTAAATAGATTTCAGTACTTTCATGAAAAGAATATTAAAAAAGGTAAAATTGTTTTTATTTAAAAATATATTTATTTTTTAAAAAGAGAAATAACAAGATAAGAATAACTATTAACTTATCAACTTATATAATTATTAACAATTATAGACCAATGAAAATAAATTGGATGACGAGGAAACGTATATTTGCTTATCAATACCTTTGTTAAAAGGTATTGATAAGATTGAAAATCAAAGGAATATTAATTTTTTAATTTAAAAAGTTCCTGCAGGCGATGTCTAGGTGTCTAGGAACACCTTCAGGATAACAGGACATCGTCTACAAAACGATTCACTAAGTGCATCGTCGATGCGAAGAAATTCGGTAGGTGTTCCTATAGACGATATCTAGACGTTCAAAGAAATATTCGTTTGTTTAAAATCCCGTTATTTTAATTTAAATTTAATAAATTTTTATTTTAATTAATTTTGAATTTAGCGCACAAAAGAAGAATATTGAAGAAATTTTTTTAATCTGAAAATCGGCGGTTCATCAAAACTTTACATTAAAATATCTCATTTATAATGGGTCGGTCGATCGACATGAAACTTAAGTCGTAACACCACAAATGACTCAGCCGATACTTACATCAAGATTGCACTGTAGTTAATTATAATTTACCTGTCACATAAATTTTTAATATAATAAATAAGAAGCACCGGAAGAAAACCTAGTTTCGTTTTCTTTACTTAACAATAGTTAAATTAAATTACATGCCTAATATTACTTCCGGAAATATTGTTTAAAGTCAAACATTGTAAACATTCGTACAATTTAAATATTTCATTAAATGTTCCTTTTACGCAGAACTTATTTTCTTCTTACGTACAATGGAACGTTTTTTATTACTTTAGAGTAAACTTCCTCGTGTATGTAGCAGAGACGGCTAAGTACAAATTTAATGGGAAATTTACACTATAAAAAAAGGCAGCCTTCGCGCTTTAATTTACTTGTGTATTTTTTAAATACAATCCCACTTACATAATAAGAATTGTTTTCTCTCATTCATAGAAAAAGCATTTGCCTCTAAAAATCTGCATGATATATATTATAAAATATTTTGTTTTTTTAGAACAACTTAAATTTGTTTGCCAAGGTAGAATTTATTATTTATTATATATGTAATTTAGGAAATAGAAGGATGTATTGTTAGAAAATAGCAATTTTTTACAGAAATTTCAAATAAATTTATTATTCTTTGTACAGTTCATTAGGTATTTTTAAAATTATGCTTATATTAAATACAAAAATCAAAATTCAATTCGAAAAGTAAGCGTTTAAATAGACTACAAATAAAAATACACTTTTCGACTACAATGTTAAATACACATGAAAGTAAAAAGGCACTGGGTTAGAATGCATGATTACATATTTATTTCTTTATAAGTTTTGATTATCCAATAAAAATCTTTAAACTTAAAACTTTCTTCTAAAATAATCTTATGAATGGCAAGAAAAACTTACATCTAAATGGTTCAATAAAAAGAACACTATGTGTACTGTATTTCAGGTACTAGGCTTATTTCTTTTAAGATAAAGCCTTCCTAAGGATTGAATACAAAAAATTCTAAAATAAAAATTTAATTTATAAAGTAATTGTATTATTTCGTGGTAAGACACCTGTAATCTCAACTACATTGTACTGTTCAAATTAATAATGCTAATCATTTCCTAAGGGCTTATTAATAATTCTTCTAATAAGTAATAATAAAAGACGAAAACAAAATCAGACTTTACATTTCAGCCAATTTGTTCTGCATATCTACAAAAATGTATTTATATAATTCATTTTAATACTTTATTGAAAATTTGATATATTATGATTTTTTTCAACTTCACTAATATTAACAATTTTCATGCCGTATATGTAATGTTGATATTTTGTATTTAAAAAGGTATTTTCAGTCTTGCCTTTAATAATTTTAGAAATTTCCAGTATTGATAAATACTTTCGTTAATATGAACTTCTTTAATAAAATAGTCGTACTTATTTTACAAATATGCTATATTAACAATAAACGCCTTTTTAAATGACTTTATAAATAAAGTATTATGACATTATGAAAAAAATTTCGAAAATTATGAATTTGCGAAATTTTCTTATGTACTTAACTATTCATTCGGTTTTTTCATTATATAAAGCTCACCGACAATATATTTTATAGTTGATAAATTTCTATTATACAAATAAATTATAAAATTATACCTCTATAACTCTCAGAGTCAATACTAATATAATCCACGTAAAATGTAAACAAGAGTATTAAATTTCTTTTTAAGAGGATGTAAGTGTTAAAATTTTTCAATTATTTCATAACACGCGAATCGATCATTTTTAATATATGTACATATATTTATAAATTTAGAATAAATTTTCAAGTTTAAAATAATAATTACTCATGACATGGCAAAATTTGAAAAGTCCTGAAAAATTACTTGCATATTTTATATACACAATAAAAGAATACTTCGTTTACAACATTTTAGTTTTTAAAACAGCAAGCAATATCAACAAACCTTGCAATGCCACAAATAAATATTATGCAATTGAAGGCACCCAGAACTTTCTCAAGATCCAAAATTTACGTTTTTTATGAATTATTTTGCTGCGGCTAAATTCAAACTTTCACATCCCCTTAAATTCTAATAAATAAATCTCATAGCTTCAATTATGGAATACATTCTCCGTTATAAATTAGATATGACGCTCATACTCTGTGACAGGTCCACCTGTCCCTTTAACACTTTTTGCTGGAGCTTCTTACAAAATATTTTGGCCATCAGTTTGTTACACCTTGCTTCTTCTTGTAATTGTTGTTGTTTGCGCTTTGCACGAACTTCCGTCAATTGAAAATATCGTTTCCGCCGTCTTTCTCTCATTTCTTCATCAGTAATTTTTCTTTGCAAATGTTCTATAAAATAAATTAAGTATTTCGTTACTATGATGTTTTTAAATAATATTCAAATAATATTCTATTAATAATTTGTCTTTGTAAACTAACATTAAATTTATATTATGAACTTACTTGTCACTTTAGTTGGTCTAAATGGTGAAAATATATTAGTTGTAGTTGCCATTGCTAATAATTGTACCCGTCTATCTTTTCTAAGTTGGCGTAATCGTTGTATTTCAGAAACATACTGACGTCGAGTTTCTACATTATCAGCAAATCCAGGATTATTATAAGCTAAGTAATCCTAACAACCAAATAAAACATAAATTAAATAAATTGACACGCAACATAAATGTAATTTTCGTATAAGAAATTGAAAAACAAACCTGTAAAGTACATTTTTTGTTAAATTTACGCGGCTTATTTTCTTTGCAGCCACAGTCACAATGATTTTTTATTACATTTTGAGATCTTGCACATTCATCATTTTCGACTTCACAGTTTAGTTTCTCTTGCAATCTCCCATTTTTATCGATACTCTTAATCTCTATATCGATTTCATCATTGCAGATATTTGTATTCTTATCATTAACAAAGGACAGTTCATATGCAACTCCTTTTGGGTACCTTTTTGGAACACAACCACAAATTCTATTGTTTTGATAAGGGGTACCGCAAACTCGGCATATTTTACAATCACTTGATGACGAGCTGTTTGTGCGTACGCTATGCTGTGGACTGTAAAATCATTTTTGTTAATTTATTTTAATTTATGGTAATTATATTTTATAATTCACTACTATTTTAAATTGATGAAGTAAAAGTGTAATTTTAAAATTCAAAATTGAAGTAAAGAAAAACTCACCTAGGGTATGTTTTGCTTCGATCTTTTGCCTTATTATTCGTATAGCAACAATTATGAGATTTTGATTGTTTATTAGAATTAGCCAAAAAATAAGGTTGAGCTTTCTTATTAGAATGAAAATTACACTCTGATCTTGGACTTTGTGTATCTTCCGTTTTATTAAATCCACATGGGCAAGTTGCATTGCTCATTTTTTCAAACAATTCCTCTTCAGGAACATTGTTTACTTGAATTTTACCACACCTGCATGCCAATTTTATATAGCCGCAATCGCATTTTCTATTTTCACATTTACAATCCCTCGAACATTGGCAAGATGATGATTCAAGCAGTTTGCAATTTCGTGATGAGTGTACATAATCTGCAAAAGTTCAAGGTCAATTCATGTTTATAAGAGTATTTTGTCGTTCGTAAAGTTAAATTTTGAAATTGTTGATTTAACAGACTTAAGACAAACCAAGCTATTAAATTAGTTGATAAATAACTATTGTCGTCAACGTTATTGTCAACTAATTTAATATCTTGGTTGGTCTAAAGTCCGTCAAATAAACAATTTCAATTCATATTTGTCTTTTCTTAAGTTTATACTTTTGGTCAAACCTTTAGAGGGATGTGAATTGCACGTTTGACTAGCCGTTGTAGATTTCTTCGGTCTTTCGTCTGTATGCTTACAATTTTCTTTACCAACATTCTGGCACGTGCATTTCAATTTTGTTACATTTAATTGATTTTTTGTTTCTTTCGTGTCTTCTGATTCTTTACAAGACAGCTTCATTTCATTATGCGACAGTTCCGCATTCCCACCACCACGTAATCCATGAAGTTCATTTTTAGATTTGCAATACTGGCAGACCCTCTCATTACAACTACAGCTTAAAAGTGTAGGAGTTTGATGAAGTGGACACTCAGAATGTAACTACAAATATAGATAGATACAATGTTAAACAATTCTTATTATTTATATTACAAAACTTAGTATCTATCAGGTATAAATTTTCTATATTAATGTTATCAAGAATTTTATTTTACCTGAGGAATCGCTGGACCAATAGCTACAGACGAAAAAGCCTTTGGAGTTTGAACACACACACTGACTAATTTTTTGTTTGGACTTTCGATTCTTGCCGATACAATTTCACTTCCTGTTCTAGAATAAGCAGATAAACTATCTGTTGCCGTTTGTGTGCAACTATTTCGTTTCTTTAGTCGCCTAACTGAACCTGTCGGAGTTGGGCAACTTGCAAGATTGCAATGCGAAGACCATTGTTTATTTAAATTACTATCAACATCTCCATTTTGAAGGTGGTCATGATGAGTTAGAGACTTTTGAGGCTTTGAACACGATTGTTTACTTTTTCGAGGAGAAATTTTAGAAGGTCTTTCAGATTTCGTCTTTGGTTGTTCGAGAAGCTTTTTTAAATTTGACAAATGACTAATTTCATTGGTTATCCAAACTAATTGATTGCGTTTTTCCATTTCTGCATAGGTGACGAGTTTAGAATCTCCTGATTCTGAATTACTACATCGGCGCATTTGGTACCTACGCTCAGACATGGTTGTTGGTAATCGCCAGTCTCCACTCTCACATGCGTCATTGCTAGTATTTACAGGGCTCCGTCTGCTACTAGCAACCGTTTCTAACAATGCCCTATTTTGATCTTGTGGCGAACTGTTTGTAGTTGAACTTATAAACATGTCTTTCACTTTTTCCTTTTTTTTGTAACCTCGTTGAGGTAAAAAACACTCTGAACTTTGATCGCTCTTATTAGTGGGTGTGCGACTGCTGCAACGTCGTTCACATTCATCTGTCCTTAAACCCATACGAGCCTTTCTACCGTCCATTTCAGTTCTATCAGTATTTCTGTCGAACTTATCACTATTACTGCTTTCAATTTCAGCTGCAAATAAATATGTAAAATTATTGTTAACAATAAAACTTTTTTTTATATTAAACAACATACAAAGAATACTCTTTTTACCTGGCATATCGATTATATCTTTCATTGCTCTTTTTTCACTAGTACACGCAGGCTTTTTCGAAGTTTTCTTCTGTGTCGGTTTCCAATCATCCGACGAGTCCGTGGTATTCTTCGCAAGAGCCTGAATTATTTCCCTTCGGTACACCTTGTTTCTGGCATCTGCTGGATTCCAAGGTACATTTTCACCTAAATCCCGTTCAATTTTGTCATCCGCGTATTTTGCGGTAACTAGCCTCTTTACTACATGATGTATCAAGCGCTTCTTCACTTGCTTATCAAGTTTATTAGCGTCCACCAAACTCTTAAGAATATTCACACTACGTTCGAGATCTCGCACTAAACTGTCCGAGTCACCCCACAGTTTTTCGTCGACACTTGAACTTGTGTTGGGTACCGTGGAAGTTGAACGTCCAGTATCCACTGAAGATACTTGACTTGTACTACCATTTGGTACATTTTCATAAATGTGTCCTTTAATATATAAAAATAAATATCAGAATTAAAAAAATTAATAGTTAATTTGTAAAATAAAATATTATTGTACTAAAAAAGTTACCTGGAAAATATTCAAAGCTGTTTGCTCTTCCAGTAACATTTTCAGTATCATCGGCTGGAGGGGTCACACAAACATTATGAGAAGACTCTGAACTACTTTCTTCTTCTTTATCGTTACTACGTTCTTCCTTAGCACCCGCCCTTTCCCTCATGTTTGCTGTTTTTGGATTTTCCACCTTGTAAGTGCTCTTAGAGTTCTTCAAAATTGAACTCAGTTGATTTGAAGCTAAACTGGTAGCTCTTTTTGGAAGCGGCGGTTTTTCTTCCTCCTTTACAAAAACAATAAATTTGAATTAAATTTTATAAGTAGTTAAAAATACAATCAACGCATTTTGAAGTGAAGGAACAGATAATATACCTTAAGCTCAGAAACCTGGATACCAACAGACTCCTGCATACACTGCTTAAGACTGGTTTGTATCAATTTGTTGCATGTAGATGGCTTATTGTTCACAACTGTAGCGATGGAAGACGTCGAATTGAAAATCAACCGTGGTGCTGCTTTGTCATTACCACATAAGTTTAATTCACTCTGACTTCGTTTGAGGGGTACTCTAGATGTTGGTGAAGCCAACAAGTTCATAGAGGAACTCTTCTTCAAAGGGGAATAATTAGCTGAGTTGTCTGAATCTTTACTGTCTTTAGACGTACTTGCAATAGGTAAAGGTGGTGGAACCTTAGGCCTGAGCTTTGAGTCATCTGCAGTAGTATACTTTAAAGAATGTGGAAGCTTAAAAGCATTGGATGATTTTGGAGTCTCTCTAGAGTCCTTTTTATCCTGATAAAATAAAAAAAAAATTATGAATAATTAATTTTTAAAGCATTTCTTTTCTCAATAAAACTTTTAAAATATTCTTTTTATAAGTTATATAAAATTAACTCTTAAATAATATTATTTATTCAGTCTAAATATAATAATAAACTTACTAAATAAAATGGCTTATGAAAAAAATCAACAAATTAGCTTTGTTTATTAAAAATAAAATTTTAAAGATCATCAATGCTTTTGCAATTTCGCAACAATCAAATTAGTTTTACAATTTGATAAGATCCAGTATTGTTCTAATATAGTATTGTTCATCAAAAAAAGTTCTCAAATTACGCAAAAGTAATAATTTATTGGGAGCTATATAGAAAATTATATTTTTATCCATGTGTAAAAGAAAAAATAAAAAATAAGCTTAATTACAGTCGTTCAACTGTTTACTCATCAAACTTCAGTTTAAATGCAATCCAAACAACAGGTTTATTTACAAACCCCTAACCCAAAGAAAAACACAAATTCCCTGAAACAACAAACCTTGATCAGTTCCTTCCTGCACTTCTTCTCAATATCGTTCGATCTGACATCTTCCGCGGTAACAATTCCGGGCAGATGATTTTTCACAATCGGCGTGATTTCAATCTCGCTCTCGCTCCCCGACACATTCCCAATCAGACTTGTCGAGTTAGCGTCCGGCTTTCCCAAGAAAGCTTTACTCAATCCATTACCCCCGGCACTCGTCCTCGTAGTGAGCGACAATACAGCCGCGGTGACGGTCGTCCTGATAGAGCCAGGCGACTGCTGCTGCTCGGTCGTACCCTCGGGGTCGAGTCTGAGAGCGGCGGAGCATCCGCGCGCCAAAGCCATACGCTCGAGCGTGCTGAGCTGCTGCAACTTGTCGCTGAGGCGATCCCCGTTGCCGCTCGCCGCCGCGTACAGATAGCCAACGTCTGCGCCGCTATCCCACTCGAGCGGCTTGTGCGAGGTAACGCTGGACGTCGGCGACGGCGCTTTCCGCTCGGACTGATCCTGGGGACTGGTTTCCGTGCTCTTCTCCTCGATTATCACGACGCCCTCCGTGCTGGTGCTCGCGTTTTGCTGCTGCTGCTGGTGCCGGTGTTGTTTTGAGCGCTCGTTGAAACGCGAGGTCTGCGGCTCTGTCATCGACTGTTGACGAAGGGAGAGTGTTATTGACAGATTGAAATTGCTTAGTGGTTAGTGATTTGTTTACGTATACGTGAATTAGTCAAGTAAGTAAGGCTTGTTACCAGTGCTTATATAACAATTAGGTGGTTTTTAATGTTTACCAATGTTTCAAATTTCGTTCAAAAAGCGAAATAATAATAGTTTTACTTCTTTAAAAAAAAAAATAAATAAATAAATAAAAACGAAAACGATAATTTTTACCTTAAAAAATATTGCTCAATAGAACTTACGTACGGTGATCCTCTTTAAAAAAATGCATACAAAGATAAGTTTGCTTGAACGTAATTGCACGCTTACAGTTGTGACATGCGATATTGGTGCGGTGTTTTTGAAGCTACGCGGCAATAATTAAAGTATTGAGTTTGGTTTGAAAAATACAATGAACATACAGAGAATCGAAACCGGCTAAAGCCTTGATAATAGCACCTAGTTATCAGGAATTTGGAGAATCGTAGCGGCGACAGGAATGTATTTTCAAAATGCCGGTGCTACACTCGGAGTGAAAAAAATAGAACCATGGATTTTTTACGAAGTTAAATAATTTACAAATTATAAAAATTGTAATTATAGTTTATTTACATCTGGCTGCTCGAGAAATATACGGGTAAAACAAAGTACATTAAAAAGTATTTCGGAGAAAAAATTTTATAAAATGTATCACTTTTGTTGCTTTTTATCCAATCTTTTATTTTTAAAGTATATAAGCATCTAGAAATTTTACGAAAAAATTTATACCAATTGCTACTAGTTTTTGAAAACTTTTATAGTTCGCGTTGCATTAATAAAAAACAAAATTAAAACATTTCTATCCGAAACTTTGCATACTAGATTTTTGGGGTGGCTAAATCTGAAACTAAAATTTCCAATTTCAATGTCGGATCTAATATGGCTCCTATCTTGGATAGCTGGATTCACCAAGAACATTATTGTTACCCCAAAATAACAATTTTGTAATTATAAATCGAAAATTTAAAGAAATAAAGACGTACACCATTTTTTTAGATTACGAGAAAAATGTACGCTAAAATTTTCATATCTCTGCTAGTCATTACCGCGTTACCAATTTTTTCTCGAAACCCCGAGTTTTGACAAGTTTTTTTTATTTTTTTCACTTCGCTTTTAAAAAAATAATTGCTGGTTAATAATTGAGTACAAGAGCAATGTGACAGATCTATAATTTTATTTTTTTTTTTTATGTAACGATAATTGTATTTTTATAAAATTTTTTGTCCGAAATATATTTTTCGCAAGCTAATTGTACCAGATTCTTATCATGTTTATATAATTTCAGTCTTTCGTTATACTATACTATTCCTAAAATTTTTATCTCTTAATTGCATCAGCTTTTGTTTCATTCAACAGATATGTGTACAATGAATGAAATCTTTTTTTTCAAATATACGAATCGCTTTTCATCAATTTCGTACAAAATTTAAGGAACTGAAAAATTAAAATTATTAATATGACCGGATTTTGAAGAAAAACGTAAACATACTTTACGTTTCATCTGGTCAGCGTGAGCGCGCCGTGGCGCTTACGAGGAATCTGAATCAGTTATTTTTAATATTTTTTTTTCCTTTACTACATCAAACTTTCAAACAAAATCTAATATTATAGTTAAACGAGTATAAAAACGCACCTTAACATAAACTGAAGATCCGTCTGTGGAAGAAGACTGTCCGATCAACGGAGGTCTGACCCAGCGTCGCCTTTCCCGCGGAATATACGACTTTAGATTGTAATCTTGCCCGATGCAGCTTTGTCTGCCAGGTACATATTTAGGGCTCAACTCGTAAATACTGTAGTAATACTTGGCACCCTCGGCTGCGTTATTAGACGAAGTGGGCAGCGAGAAATACTGATTTAAATTTGAATTCTGAGAGTACCTACAAAAGCAACAAGTTATGCAACGTAACGAGCGTTCGAATTTTCAAACTCAGCCCAATCAACTGTTTCTACTCCTAAGGCTTCTGAGCCACAGAATTTTTTTTTTCAGAGCCTCGACTAATCTACAGAAGAAAGCGCGCGTATCTCCTTACTTTTGATAATACTCCATAACTTGGGCAGATAGCGTCGCTTCCAGGGGTTTTTTGGTCTGGCTGGAAGTGGAGGCGTTCGAAGCACCAGGCAGAAGCCTCCAGGAGGTGGCGGAGCCGTTCGCAGCCTGCTGTTGCCTGTCACGCTGCTCCTCTCTCTCCTTACTTCGGCCGTCTAAGCTTGACTCCGAGTCGTATTCCATTGTTCCTGGCCGCCAGGCTCTGCCCCCGTGAACCCTCACATCTTCTCCCAACTCGAGCTCGGCGCGATCCCTGCGCAAAGTCTGAGCTTGCCTTCTCGCACATCACTCCACTCTCACCGTTTTCCCTCCGCGAAGGTTCCTCCCGCGGAAGCCTCTCTTTCAGCACTGACAACAAACAACGCGCGGGAGAGGTTATGCGAGGACGACGCCACGGGCCGCTGCGCAGTTTTCTCACAGGAGCACTCGCGCGCGACGCGATCACTCACCAGCTACGAAGTGTTCGGGCTTCCTGCACTGGGCGACACGGCCGAGGACGCTCCCAAGGATCGTTGTTTACATGTCGAACGGGCAGTTGCCTCTACCTGCGATGATCGCTGATTCGAAAAACGTCTGTTTGTAGCGCGAGACGCGCCGCTGCCGCCGCCACCGCTGCGGGGGATTGCGAGCCAGCCTACCTCCCACCATAGCTCCCCCGCTGAACTTTAGCTTCGCGCCACAAAATGGCGCGACGATGAGTCAATCGAACTGCCTCTGCGTACGAGTGAGTAAGAGGCCTCCTGACCTGTAAGAGAGTATAGAGTAGTTTACGTTACGCTCCGTCCCTCTTCGATGAATGGGCCGGACAAGGACGGAAATAATACGCTCGAAGCAAAGAAACTACATTCAAGACTCGTTAAAAATTTAAGCTAATTCGCTCTAAATTGAATGTCCTCTCAGAGGGTCAAGATTCCAAATTTTGTAATTGTGGTTTATGCAATGAAATTATAAACTACTGTCTTTTTTTTTTTTTTTAAATTTCGATTTGTTAAAATTTATAATTGTTAGCTGCTCTAAAATTATAACATTTAACTTAGCTGGTATTTAAATTTTTCTTTTAAACAATAATGATTGTAGTAAAATTTATTAATTTACAAATTCATGACATTTTCAAATGTTTATAATATGAACAAAAATCAAGTAATTTAATTTTTTAAGTTTTCACATTTTCGAAATAATTACAACAAACTTCAAAATATTAGACTATACTTATTAATTATTAAATTTAAATATTTACTATTTAAAAGTTTCTTTTGTTTGAATAATAAACTGAACTACTCAAATTTGAACGAGAAAATCAGAAAACAAAGAAGTTTAACCAAAATATAACGTTATAAGTTAATATGCCACCAATAGCAGACGAGTTTTGACAAGACAATACATTGCTGATTTTAAATTCTTGCAATACAAATTATTATCATGTACTGTCAAACAAAATTAATAACCGTGTCCTCGTATAAAACCGCGAGTCCGTAGAAATAAAAAATTATGGAAATTGAAAGAAAATCGTTGAAAAAAATGTTCACATTTGCAGTTGAATACGCAATTTAAAACCGGTCGTTAAGTAGTTCAGCTAAAGGGTCGGCTATTGCTGATTTCCCTTGGCTCCGCGCACAGCGTTCAGATCGTTCAGGTTAGCAAAAATATCGACGGCAACGCCAGCTTGGGTAGACTTCACGTGCTATATAAGGAGGCTCGAGCACGTTCATTACTTCAGTATCAGTAGCATACTGCTTCAAGGCAACGGAGCCAGCAGATTGCAAATCTCTCGTGTGCTAGTGCAGTAGCAGCAACAGCAGCTTCTTTCCTCAGGATCCTGGACAACGCGACGCCAGCGTTTTTGATTGCATGGCTATTAACGTTTCCTGAGAGGAAATCTAACGACCGAACGACGGGCACATTATCGTCATGGACGACTGGGGTAAGTCCTTGCAGCTGGTGCTACTCGTGCTCTTCTGCGACGTCGATGTCTACGGGAAAATGACTTATACTCTTCCTGAATGTGTTGCAGATTCAGATAAGATCGAGGCGCAGTTCGAGGAGCACCTCGCGCTGCAATCAAACAAATGGGAGGGCGAGGACGAGGAGGAGGAAGTCCTGGTGAGTACTTCTTTGCGACCCAAATTCATACTTTTTCGCAGGTGCCTGAACATAACCTAAAAAACGAACATGCCGTCTCTTATATGAGCGCCCGTACAATTCTTCTCTCTCTCTCTCTCTCTCTCTCTCTATCTTACTGTCTGGCTTGCCACATGGCCAACTTTCTTTTTCGATTCTCTTAGCCCTTTATTTTATAGAGAGCAAAATTACAAAATTGCATTGATTTATGTCAGGTTCATAGACCTGCTCAAGTTGTTTATTTATTCTCACGAGCTTCTGAATCACGGCTTTGTTTATTTTATGATTCAAGGATGTGCTCTTTTAGAATATGATTTGAAGCATATGCATAGTACATTGAACAAGATGAATTTTAAACAGCTTGAAATTTATAGGAAATGAGGAATTTTAACTTCTTATTTTTTAATACTGGAAAAGTATGATAATTAGTAAATAAACAATGATATTATGTAAATATAGTGATCTTCATTAATAAATGATATTTAAATGCACTGTATCTTTTCTTCGTTTAGATAAAATTATTTTAAAAGAATATTAAGGCTTAATTTTTACTTAAGAATATTTCATTAAATAAAAATCAATAAATTTTTAGTTAAAAATTTCAAGATGTCATTTATTAATAATATATATTTTAGCAATATATTAAATATTTCATAATAAATTAATATTAATAATTATTATAAAACTTCAAATATAAAACTTATTACATAATATTTTAGTGTTTCTTTATTAATATTAATTTACTTTTAATGACGTCATTTTTCAAATGGAGTAATATTAAAAAATTATTATTGCTTGTGATAAGTATTAACATTTTTTTTTATATAAATATGAGAATTTTATTAATAAAATATATAAATATAAAAATTGAAATCAATATATAAATGATCATTTATGAATACAGGATAGTTGGGAAGATATGAACGAAGAGAAAAAAGATGTAGAAAAGCCAGCGGAAGTACCAAAAGCAAAGGCAAAACCTAAAAAAACTTTAGCAGACAAAATTGAAGAAAGAGAGGTTAGTTATATTTTAATATATATTTATATTTTTTCATACACTAAGAAAGTCACTCACATTCATTTAAATCGAACTTATCATTATAGAGGAAGGCACGTGAAGAAGCTGAAAGAAAAGCAAAAGAAAAGGAGGAAGCTTTAACTCCAGAAGAAAGAAGAGCTGAAATGCTCAGACGGCAAAAACTGCAAGAAGAAGCAGATCTGCGACTTGCTATGGAAACTTTCGGTTTGTCAAATCTTGTTGACTTTAGTTCTCGTAAACCTCAAAAGGAAAAAAGTGAAAAGAAATAATACTAACTGTATGAAATCTCTTTTTTGACTCACACACTTACTTGAAGAGATGAAAATTCGTCAAGCAGTGTAAATTAATGTTAGCATACTAATTAAACAAGACTCGAGCAAAATCAATTTTTTGTCACAAACTTTAAAAAGTGTCTGTGATTTTAATCAAATCGACACCTTTATCACTAAATCATGCGATTTTTCTTATTGTTGATATTTAATTAATTTACAAATACTTGGTAATATTAATTGTAAAACAGCTTTAAATGTTAATGCTTTAAGTGCAGCTTCATCTTTATGCTAATATCTTTTTAATTATAAACAATCCTAGGAAAAATTCTTGTGACTAGTTTGTACTTGAAATTATACATAGCTGCATGATTGCAAGCATTTATAAGTACAGCTAATGATTTTAGAAATTTGATCAATCTAATAATTTTTAATCTACCAAAAATTGATGTGATTAATGCATAATATTTTTGAAAAAGTAAGAAATAAATTTTTTAATAATAATTGTAAATAAGCAGATATAATTTTTCTTTTCCTGGGACAAATGTATAAAAGACTTTAGAACTTGGACGTTATTAAGAAATATTCTTTTGGCACAACGGTATATTTCGAACAAAAAAGCTTATTTATTTGAATTAAAGCGAAAATCGTGTTGATGCGATTCTTTTATTTGTCTAATATATTCATTATTTTTAATTTTAATATCAAATTAATCAGTATTGTAAACGATATTTAAACTTAATTCATTTTTAGTTAGAACTACCTACGCATCTCGTTAGATAATCTAATTTTATATTTAAAATTCCAAATACGTCAACTCGTTTTATATCTTCGAATGAATTTTAACAAACTTCGGGAATCAATGAGTGCATGCAAAAAAAATCGCTCTGCTGATATTTACATTTACTTTATTAATATTACACTTAAATTTATTGACAATGTTAATGTATTTCAATAAAAGTTTCTATTTCATAAAAACCGTTGTGTCCAGTTCAGTTCTTAAATAACCTTATTTATATTAACACTAAATTAATATTTTTAAAAACATATACACCTTTCAAGTCTTCATTAAAATATAATTTGTCTTGTTAGATTGGAACATTTGTCCCAGAAACAAGTTCAGTAGTAAAATAATGATCTTATTTTTGAGAGGAAAACTATATTTATTGATTTTAGTTTTTTCCTTTCACTATTTATTTATATTTGCTTTTATTTTTCAATTGCATCAGAAAATTTTTATAATTTTCATTTTTCATTTATTTAAGGTGTTTCGGAAGGAGTGGCTACTATAGATAGTAAGAATCCAAATAATCCTGAAGAATTTAAAGATTTTGGAGATGCTTTAATGACAAAAATCAACCAATTTAATAAACACGCAGATTATCCAACATTTGCTGAGGAATTAATAAAAAATATATCTCTCACGCGTAAGTAAAAATATTAGGTTACCACTATTATTTATAACTAATTAAATACATTTTTCGAGAAAAAAATAATTATGTAATAAAACATTTATAAATTCATTATCCAAAAAACTTCTTTACGCCGGAATTATTTAAATACTTTAAAAATGGTAGTTTAGAAAGTAACAAATTTTGAATGTATGATTCAAAACAATTTTTTTATTTGCAGTTTCGGCCACTTCTTTAAGGAAAGTGAAAACTGTAATAGAAAGTTTGCACACCGAAAAAGTAAAAATGGAAAAGGAAAAGGCCAAAAAGAATAAAGGAAAAGGCAAAGCCAAATTAAAAATTGAAGATGATAGCCAATTTGTCAATGATTTTGCAGTATATGAGAATGAATACGATGATTTTATGTAGCGACTTTGTACGGCTTTGAAAGTTCTAGTCGCGCGATAATACACACACGAATACACACGTACTAAGATTGAAGTCAAGTACAGAAGAAACGGGCACTCTTTACTGTACGAATATTTGCGAGAAATTTATAACTACAAGATTAATCTTATATTAATAATAGTTGAGTCATTTTTGTTTATTTTAAAATGTCGCTTCTTTTGCTGCCATAATTTTGTTATTATTAATTATTTTCGAAAACTAACTTCTTTTATTTTTAAAATTTACAGTTAACTAACGAAATAATTTTAAACAAATAAAAATAAATCGCTAATATCAAGTAAATTTCAACGAATAGTTACAGTGTATTATAAAACAATTTTATAAAATAACTAGTTTTAACATAAGTATGGCACAAACAAATAGAAAACAAAAATAATAAAGGGCGCAAGCGCCTGAGTGAAAAGTCTTTTCAGTATGTCTAAGCGCTCAGATAAACTGACTGTACTAATTGCGAATGAAGTAAGCTATAGGCTTTGTTACGAAAATCTGTAAATAATATCTCCATTCACACCAATGCATCACGAATTTTTGATTATATTCATAAGTCTGAAAATTCAAGTTTGTTTATTTTTTCAATTTGATTGTATCTTGATTAATTAATGTATTTATGAAGTTAACACAGTTACATTCTAAAGAACTATCGAAAAAAAATTTTAAATCAATGTTACTAAAACATTATTAAGCTGGTTGTATTAAAGAATTATATATATTACTATGCTTTATAAATATTTGTGAGGTAGAGGTACAAGTGCTTGTACTAAATTGCAAAATACTTTTATGGCCGTGCATGATCACTGGTACCACCACCTTCAGTCTTAACACAACTGCTGATTACTATATGCTTTATCATATTTTGAAAAAGCATTTTCTTTTTTATCAGGTGCAAGTTAAGTTTAATACACATGTTAAAATTAAGTTTATGTTTTTTTTAAATAAATGCAGTTTCAATGTCCTTTTCGTGTTAAAACGAAATAGATGACTGTTTAGTTTGATACTTTGGCTTTTTTTGTCTCCAGTTTCTGTCATAATATAATTGATCAATTTTCTGCATTAAATTATGGAAGAAGATTGAAGATAATCCAGTTGAAAACTGGATAACAGTATATATATGCCATAAAAATGATATAATGCTATTCAACTTTGAATAATTGTATACATACTTATATAAAATGCACACATGTCAGGACTGGAGATAAGTTGGTTTTGAAAAGATTATATTCCTAAATAAAGGTTGATCATAAAAAATTTGTTACTTTATTCTATGCCTTCTTTTACGCAAATAAAAATAAGTTTTTACAATTTTTTAATTAAAACTTTACTATACAAGAATATTTTTTTTATCTAATAATGTACAATCTAAAATAACTTTTGTATTTTGTTACTTATAATAAATAAATGTTAGTTAATTCAATTTTTAGTTCTTCGTAAAAAATCAATTTTTCTAAATAATAATATTTAGTTTACAAAGGAAGTTTATACAAATACTTCCAGAATGAAAAAATATATAAATATTAACTTAGAATTGAATTTGATAAACTTAAAATAAAAAATATGAGAGGAACTGTAAAGTCAATCGTTAAGTATTTACATAATTTTAGAGACCCTCAGCGATTCTTATTTTGTAGTTCATGGATTTAAATTCAACTTTGCAGCCTCCTGTCTTATTACCGATATTAGCTCTTGATTAATCAAGAAAATAAACCTTAATCCAGCAATCTAAACATAAAAATTCAACATTAGAAATATATTTCTAGTTTAAAATAACTTAATTTAAAAAAAAGCGCAATGTCAAATTTATATTTATTATTTTACATCAAATTTATAGTTATTAATTATAATTCATACCTCAATAACACTATTGTTATTAAGTTTCATTTTATTTCCGGCTAAAATAGGTCGACTATCCACAAAAATCGGTCGCTTGCCTTCCGAAGATAGAAAAAAGTCACCATTATTTCTTAATCGAATGGTTCCTTGGCGTCGTGAAATTTTCCAAGCTGGACCCTCTAAAGTTAAATCGACATCCACACTGTGATCCTTTGTAGAACGACCGACAGTTATCTATAACATTACAAATTTAGTTTAGAAAATTAATGTTCAAAATTAAAACATTTGAAAGTAATGTGTAAAACTCACTTCTCGGGACCTCATTAAATATCTGACAAGCCTACCGCGAAGAATGGCTAAGGTTTGATTATCGAAGTCTGGTTGTGTATTACCAGTTACGTTATCCACGAGAACTTGCCACCTACCTAATTCATTTTCTACCATTCTAATCTCTTTTTTGTTTTTTCTGTCCATCATTTGAAGCTCATTATCGAGAGTCTCATCTTTTTGATCGACCAATTCGGCGTCAATAATCAAATCTTCTGCATCCGAAAAAGTCATAATATTATCGCCCCTTGGTAAACCCTGTACTGTTTGATCTGGAAGTAAATGATATTGTTTCATCAGCTGCCAGTGAGCCATTAAAGCTTTAGCTGTCCTAGCTGGATAAAACGTCTGAGCATTCATCTCTAACAGATGTTGAAAATCTTCTAAAGTAGGCTGTGAAGTCTGTAAATAAAATAATAAAATTAATTAAATTATTTATTACTAATTGTTAAAAATAACTATTACTTTAAAGACTTACAGATTTGATTGTTCCAAGTAAATCTTCTTCACTTTTACTATAAAGTGTTCTTGATTGAACACTAGCAATTAATTCCGGATGTAGATTTCTCATTGCTTGAACAGCTACACGAGAAACTGCACTGTCGTACAAAAGAGCATACCATCTTTGTTGTATTTCTTGCAAAGTAAAGCGACATGAAAATTTTGTTCCTCTGTGGACCTGTAAAAATATATTAATACTTTTACATAAATCTATCGATCATATTGCATAATAAAATTTACTGCTCTAAATTAATACAAAGTAATGGAATACAAACCATTCTCAAGTCATTTGTTTGTTGAACACCAGTTATTAATGCTAGGTCATCTGTTGGCTTCCATCTTCCAAGATCTTTTGTAGCATTTAATGAATGTGGATGATTCTTATTTTTTTTATTTTTTCTACTACTTCCACTAGAACCACTTGGTCTTGCAGGTCTGCGATTAGGACGTTCCGGGGGTGGAATTACTACTGGAGCTGGTATGGGATTAGGTATAGCTTGTGGTGGCAAAACATCCAATGGTCCAGAAGATACTGATACAGTACGTGAACGAGGATTGGATTTGTTAGTTGCAGGAGATGGCTGTAGGTTAAATGTTGTTTCTACAAGCTCATCGTCAAACTTTTTACGCTTGATTGTCCGAGAAGAGCTTAAAAAACAAATATAAACTATTTAATATCTTTGTCTGTGTAATAAAAACCATTTAGTATAAATAAAAAAGCTTTTTCATTTTCTAACCTTCTCCTCTTGGTTCCCATATCCATGTGTGTCGAATCCATGGGTAAATTTAATGCCATTATTATAATTCACCATTCGAGCTAGATTTCAAATGATAAAGATTCTAATAAATAAATGAACACTTATGAAAAACAAAATTAACTCAAAAATAAAGTGTTTATTTCTTTTATTTGATTTATTGTCGCCATTTGCTTTTTCTTCTCGGATGGTTGCAAACTGTAAACGCAGTCGGTAGAACAGAATATTAATTTATCATCATCTGCAAATGAAAATTCAAATTTTTTAATTTTCCGGATTATTATAGTTAAAAATAGTATTGCCTTTATTTATTCTTAAAAAAAATTAAATTTACTCAAATCAACTAATGTAGTAAGAAAGAATAAAATTAATATGATATATTTGCAGCTGCTTTTTTGTAGTTAGCAATAAAACGAAATATTTTATAAAATTTTAATCAATCAAAAATTTCAAGAAAACTTAATATTTATTGTATCTACATAATTTAGAATTAAAAAGAATTATTCTTCAAAAGGATGCAGATATTGATGGATTGGATGACCTTGAAATCTTACATCGTAGCTAACTTCAAACTTATTTATGTTGCTGTTTGTTGAGTCAAATCTTGTATATTTTATAGATATTTATTAAAGAAAACTTCTTTAAATAAAATGTTTAGAATAAGTGATTATGAAAATCAAATTGTTTTATCTCCGAAAATAAACCAATCAATAAATTTTTATATTTCACTCCTTATTTTTCTTTAGTAAGTGATGCTTTCCTTTCACTTTTTTTGGACCACGTGAGCAGACGATCAATAGTCCTTTGACAAGCATTGAAGGCGTAATACAATGTGTAACACAAGCACAGCTGTAACAGTAACACAAAACCAAACACAAATAAGTACTAATTGTCAAAACTAACATTTTCAAAAACCTGTAATTTAAATATACGACAGGTTAGGAAAAGTTGCTCTAAATTTTTTAACTTTAAGAAGTATGTAACAATTTTATTCAAAACATGATTCATAAAACATCTTTAATATTATTAATAATAAGTTTACGTTTTTTGAATCTTCAAGCATACAGCAGCAGATTTTAAGTAAAACAGTGTAAATTACTGAAATGAATCAAAATAAAAAAATGTTTACTTTTTAATCATGACTGTTCCTCCTAATAAAGCAGAAATTAAAAGAAGAAATCCTTCATTTTTCAACGTTGTTGCTAACAGTCATACCCCTAGTATAAATAAATTCTTAAAAGAAAATGAAGTTAATATAAATGATGTAGTAGGGATCAATTCTTATATACATTATATACTCTATAATCATACATACAAATCTCAAGAAAATTTACAACTGTTAATAGACTGTGGTGCAATTGTAACTCCAGATATTATTCCTCCTCTGACGTGGAAATATTTTTTTCATATAGAAATTTTATTCAAAAACGATCTAATTGATGCTCATTATCAAAATGCTGAAGGAGTAACATTTCTTCACCAAGCAACTGCAAATCAAATAGAAGTATTTGTGCAAAAACTGATTGGCCTAGGAGCAGATGTTAATGCTAAAAGTAAGATTGGTGAAACTGTTCTTCAACTGGCATTCCAAACAAATGATGAAAAGATAATTCAATACCTCTTAGATTGTGATGTAGATGTCCATGCACAAGATCAAAATAGAGATACCCCTCTTCATTATGCAGTTAACTTAGAAAATATTAAGTTTGCCAAGTTTATTATTACAAAAGGTGCTAATGTAAATGCATTTAATAAATACAGAAAAACTCCATTACATTTAGCAATATTAAAGGATAATATCGAGCTTGTAAAGCTTCTCTTTTCATCTGGAGCAGATATCAATTGTAGAACTTTAGAAAAAAAAACACCTCTTCATTTGGCAGTTGCCAGAAAATCTATCGAAATGACAAAATTACTTTTAGAACTTGGTGCTGGTGTAAATGATTGTACAGAAGCTGAGATAACACCATTACATATTGCCGTTGATACTGGTTTTTTCAATATGGTAACACTACTCATAGATAATCAAGCAGATGTGAATGCAATTGGATTAAGAGAAGAAACACCACTTAATATTGCAGTTGCGTATGAGCATCAAAATATAGCTGCATATTTGATTGCTTCTGGAGCTATAGTTAATCATGGATTAAAAAAAGATACTTTGTTGCATATGGCTGTTTTTAACAAGAATGAATACTTAGTTCAATTGTTACTTGAACATAATGCAGATGTTTCTGTTAAATACAGAGATGGAATGACTCCTTTACATATGGCTGTAAATTGTAAATGTCCAAAGATAGCAGAAATGCTTTTAGAAAAAAATGCTGATGTAAATGACTGTACAGAAAAAGGAGACACACCTCTTCATATTGCTATAGAAAATAAAGATTATGAATCAGTTGAGATTCTATTGAAATACAAACCAAATATTAATATTAAAAATAAACTTGGAAAAACTGTTTTATATATTGCTGCAGAAAAAGGAGCTGCTAATGTAGTGAGTAAATTTTTAGAATGTGAACCAGATTTAAATGAAAACAAGTTAGCTTTACATTTTGCTGTGAAAGGAAAGAAACGTCTATACATGAAGATTGTTTTAGAATTAGTCTATTATGGGTTTTCTCTAGATTTTATAAAAACTTACAATGAAGAACAAATTTTTGATTTTATAGAAAAATCAATCAGTAATGGACATTCAGGGATTGTAGAGAATTTATTAAGAAATGGTTTTGATCCTAACACACCTTCACCTTTTAAAAATGACACCTCTTCAAAGACATTGCTTCATTTTGCAGTTGATAATGATCAATTTCAAAATACAAGGATTTTGATAAAGTATGGTAGTGATGTTAATGCTATTGATGAAAAAGGCCATTCACCTATATATTAC
>JAWWEO010000045.1:17120399-17170557 GCA_035582975.1 Ormyrus labotus | reverse complement strand
ACCTATAAATACGGGAGAGCGAGTTTAGTCGGGTCCTTTTTTGAACGAGCGCGCGATACTGGCAGTCGGTAAGTACAACGCTTTTAACCTATGTATATATTTTACTTATGCGTATAAGATGGCTACAGCCATCACAATAAATCAAAATTGCGCTCCTCAAAATAAATTCGGTTACAAGTACCACAAAAAATGATATCGTTTCCTTTAAAAAATTCATTCACCTTCTTGATAACGCGGTACGCCGCACACCGGTTTCAATATTACTCTAAAATCTAAAATATTATGCGAAAATCAATAAAGAAATTCTTGTGCTTGTCTGCTAGACTGCCAACAGTTTTCAAAATTGGCCACAAGCGGCACTGGCGTAGGTTCTGCCTGATGGTTCTGCCGACTGCCAGGAGTGCCAGGGCTAATAAATAAACAAAGGTAATGGATGCGCTAATAAAAACTTTAAAACCTTGGACTGTTTATTATTAATTATAAAAGCTTAAACTCATTTTCTTCTAAATTTTGAGTATTAATTGCTTAATATTAGTTGCTGCTACACCAATCATTTATTTTTGCAAAAAATTTATATATTCCATTAGGTTTGGTTTTTTTAAACAAAAGCAAAGTTAATAATTTAAATATACATGTATTCTCTTTCAGATCATTAAAACATTCAAGAGCAATTTATGAATATACATTGGAAAGGTGCATACTTATCAACACTAAAGTAAATGATATGATACAGATAATTAATTGAATAAAAAATGGACGATAATCAAGGATTGAGCGATACGGTAAAAGCTCATCTTAAGCAACAGTATTCAACTGTTAGAAAGCTATTGGATCAAGACAGTAAAAATGATCCAGAAACTGATCCTTACAAAAGTAAATATTCTGCAATGGAGATTCTTAAAAACATGCAGAATCTGTTATTTAATTCTGTTGACAACTCAAAACAGCAAGATAATGAGGTGGTTGCAAAGCTTGCAATTGTTTACTTAAACCAAGGTATAGTTGCCATTGAAACAGAAGAACTAAAGCGAGGTGAACAACATCTTAACAATTGTATAAATATTCTAAGTAAAAATCAGGTTAAATCAGAAACTATATTACCCATGATAAGTGCTTTAAATCAGTTGGGAATTTTGTGGTCCAAGCGAGATGCCGCTGCTACTGCTAAAGAGTATTTAGAACAAGCAGAAAAAGTTTACAAAGACTACAAAAGTTTAGGAGATTCTGCTGCTGCTCCTGTTAGTATGTCTAGTCTATTTGATATTCAGGATCCTCAAGAGCCTCCAGCCAAGGATATTATTGAAAAATTGCACACTTTGACGCTTTATTATTTAGCACAAATTTATGGATATACTTTGGATGAGGTTCTCAAGTCTGCAGTTTATTGTCACATGACCTTAAAAAGACAACTAGAAATGAATGATTTTGAAAGTATTGATTGGGCACTAAATGCAGCTACATTGTCTCAATTCTTTATGGAGAAAGGAGGTTTCCAGCAAGCCAGGCATCACCTCGCTGCCGCAACTTATATATTAGAAAAATATCAAGATACTTTAAAGGAAATGAGGTAACAGCAAGTTTCTTTTAAAAATTTCATCAATTTCATAGCTACAATTATCTACTGTTATTCTTTTCAGCTCTAAAGTAGAATCTAACGACAATGAAAAAGAGATTATGGATTCAAAGTGGGAAAATTTCAAGCACAGAAGTGCAGATATTTCTCGTTGTTGGGCCAAATATGGAATATTACTGCTTAGTACCTCGAGGGATCGTTTAATTACCAATACTGAGAGCACCGATGATAAACCCATCTCCGATAGCACTAGTATTCAAACAGATCCAAAATCTAATATTAGCCAGCAAGTTTTGGATGATTTAAAATTTAAAACTATAGAGAAAGACATTGCTCCTATTTCTGATGGCATCACCGATAATTATTTATTAGACTTTCATGATGCTAAACAAGTATTTTTGAATGCACAAAAGCATTTGGATGATGCAAAAACGTACTATACATTAGAAAATCATGCATCTGATCATGTACAAATAATTCAAGACATGTCACAGCTATATAAATATTTAACATTTTATCAAGAAGATGAAAATAATCAAGCTAAAATGCATAAAAGGAGAATAGATTTATTAGAAGGTATTGTTAAAGAATTAAATTCAAGATATTATCAATCAGCATGCAGGCAAATTTGGATTGAATTAGGAGAAACGTATTCAGAAATATTAGATATTAAATTAGACCGTTTAAAAGCTACAGATGAGAGACCAACTCCTTACATGTTAAACAAAATTAACAATTTAACAAAATCAGCCATTTCTTATTTTCAACAATTTCTGGATTCTGCCAAAGAGCACAAGTCTGAAAAGTTTTCTGAAGAAATGGTTAGACCTGCATTGTGTGCTTACTTTCATTTGGGTAGACTGTACAACAAGTTTATTACTCCAGATAAAAAAGTACAGTTGGAAAATGTGACAAAAAGTTTAGAAGCCTACACATTTTTAGTTAATTATTGCGAAAAAGATGTGAAAGGAGCTGAGCTCATGCAAGTAGAAATTGGTATTGTCAAAGATTTTATCAAGTTACTACCTGTAAAAATAAGTAAATTGAGGCACGAAATTTCAAATCCATAAATTATTCAATTATCTTAAACCTTTCGTCAGACAGTTTTATCAAAGTTATCTATAAAACACAATTTATGCAATTATGAATTTTATACTTTTTACATTTGCTTAAACTTACATTTTTATTAAATAATCTTATTAATTTATACCAACAGCAAAATTAAATAATGCTACTTGTTGCAACACTAAGCTAAAGTTTTAGTCCTAAATATCTAATTTCATTTCTGATTTTTTCAAGCGTCTATTCATTTTTCTAATGTTAACCGTCATTCAGTTAAAATAAAAAAAACCATCAACTATTTTTATAGCAAATAAACCTTCACCAATTAATTAGATATAAATTAAGTAGGGTAGGGTAAAAAAGATTTAAATCTCAAGACAATTGTTAAATTTCGTTAAAACAGTATTTTATTATCGCAAGATCATGATACTGAATAAAAAAAGAGTTTTATGTGTAAATTGTATAATAGTTGTTTTACCTGCTTTGTTATGCAGACTCATGATTTTTCTATATCACTGTATGTTATAATACAAACATTATTCAAAGAAATAAATATCGCTACACTACATATAACATGGTATTATAAAGTTTGGAAACAAACATAATATATAACAATAGTCAAGTGTATTTGCTTTTCTTGCTCACTCCTTAGCTGCTTTAATAGCCCTGATTTTACAAGACTAGTTTATATAGTTCTATTGTGCGCTGCAAGATTAATTTCACATTAGAACCATTCACAGAACAGTGACATAAAATTTCATTTAATTTTTTAATGGAGACTATAAATCATAATTATTATTGCAAAAAATATTTGTTGCACAATTTCTGTACAAAACTGTTAAAAATGTCTACATTTAAACTAAAAATCTCTAATGCTCAAATCTAAAATTCATTGTTATAAATTATTTATATAATGAATCCAACAGATTTTTTGGCAGTAATCATTGTTATTCTAATTAATGTTTCCATTAAAATCTGCACTTGTTATTTGATCCAGTGGTTACTTTTTTTTTAATTATATACATGTACACATATTCTTTAGTAATAATATTACAGCAATCGTTGATAATACTTTGGACAAAAGTTCTTTTAAAAGATGTGCTATATAATTGTTCTAGTTTTACATTTTTTCTTTTCTACATCGATACAAAGTTATAATACTACAAGTTTATTTTCAACAATATATTTCCAATCTTCGTTTCTAATTATAAATTTAGACAATATGTTACTTGGAATGATGTTTTAAATTTCTAATACAAGTCTTTGAATTTTCAAGTCTTATTAAAATTCAATTGTACTGATAGATTCAGTATAAATGCAAAATGTTTATATAGTATCAAAACTTTTTTTGACAAACTAAAAGTACTATTAGTAAAATGCTTAAGAATAATTTGCTTTAAAAAAAAAAGACAGCACATCTTTCTTATCAAACTATTTCAAGTACTTGTGACTCCTTTGCGTGCTACCAAAAGATTCAACACAGGGTGCTTTCTTATGTATCCAACTGCTTTTTTATGAGTAACCATAGTAAAGTCATAGCCATTGCATTGTAATATTTTATCGTGCATCCTTAAACCACTTTTTGCAGCTGGAGATCCTTCGTGAACTTCTGTTACATATATCCCCTGGAAAAATAATATTAATTAATTCTTAAAAATATTTGTACACGATTCTTTTTTACAAAAATAAAATCTTGCAAGTTTTTTTTATTTTCAATGAATTAAATTGTTCATCTTACATTATCTGTGTAACCTTGAGGACTTTTTTTAAAATCTTGATCGATTCCTCCTCCTATTTTAAAGCCACACTTCATGACTTCCTCGCCATTGATTATTTCAGTTTCCTTATGCAGTGTAATAGGAATCTAAATTAAAATAAACATTCATTATTCTTTTTTTTTAATCATTGCATTAGTTATTAATTTTTAAAATACTTTTATTTTTTACAAGAAAGCTTGCAATTTCTGATTCAAGCTTGACAAGTATGAGTCATAAAAGTATCAAGATAAAGTGATTCAAAATATTTTTCATAGCTAAATACACAAAAATTTATGTATTTTAAAACTTTAAAACAAGAGCCTCAAGAAATAAAAATTTGTTATTCAAGTAATATTAATTACAAATTAGAAAGAATTTCAACAACAACAAAGAATAAAATAATAGTTTAATAATGTTTCTCCAAACTTATTTATTATTTCAAGAAAACGCGCACGTTTTTTAAATTACTCCTTTAAATCGATAAAAAAAAGATATCTCTATCATAACAAATTGAAATCTAAAGACAGTGCCGAAAAATACAGTTGTCAGGAACGAACAATCCCTTAGGATCCATCCCAAAAATTCAAAAACGCCGTAAACAAGCGTTCATCACAACCAAACCCGAGCAGTAGCCTTCAAAACAAGTTCCCAACAATCGTGAAAAATAATAGTCAAAGGCTGGTAACTCTAGGCTACAAGTTACTGCATAAAAACCGTTACATCTCGGAGGTTTTTCCGGGGCGATCCTTACACTGAGACATTTCATCGCCGTGCCCGCCTGATGTTGGAAAGCCATTTTCGCGCACATCCTTGGGCCTGACTGATTAGACGTTGGATGAGAGAGGTAGGCGAAGGAGCTGGAAAAGCACAGATCTTTTGGGGAAATTGCGCGCACTCACACACACGTAAGCAACAAAGCTTATTAGCCTATCGATGTCGATATTTTAATATACAAGTACTTATGTTCGTCGGAGAGACGCACAGCTCACTCGCTCACTCACTCGTTGTCGGTAAACTCGGACTAGAGAGGTAAACGGCTAAGCGTGAGGCACAGTGGAAGGAGAAGGGATGGCTAGCGCACATTCGTCGTATATGTATCAAATATGATGCTGGATATGCGTCAAAGCTGCTAGGGCCAAGTCACGGTCGTACGTACAGCCGTCAGCCGTCATACAGTGTCACGAAACTCCCGATGTTGAGGGGAAAAAATGTCTTTGGTTTTTGCTATATATTTATATATATCCTGTAAAAGTAGTTTCAAAAATTTGCTATGGACCGAGACGCTATTATATTATATACTGTTAAACTTGATACGATTGTGGTACGGTCGTGAATTATTAACAAAGCTGTACAGAGGCGCCTGACTCGGAGACCAGAGAAACTGTACATAACCTTCTTTTCATACTTTTATTTTTATTTTCTTCTTTTTATTAAAATTTAAAAATTTAATGTCAATACTACACACATGTTTTTATACAAGTAATAGAATTTCGTAAATAATCTGTCAACCATTTGCTTTATTATACATACATGTTATGTAAATATTCTTGATTAACCATTTTCTAATAATTTTCTTCTCAGCTCTTCTATTTCTCTCTTTTTCTACTGAAGCATACTTTAAATCATCTGTGAACAGTTGTAAACTTTATCATTTTTACCTTGACAAAAAACACAATAAAAGTAATAAAAACTACTTACTTTTGGAGGCAAGACTTCAATTTCAAAGAGGAAATCAAGCGCATAATGTGTACCGATAGAGCCCGATCTTATCGTACTGTTCTGGGGGCGATTTCAGACAAGTTCTTGGCAAGTTGAGTTTGATGCCAGGGAGATCTATAGCATATAGAGTGTTATTAAGATACTACTTATTTAGTAGGATTGGAGGTAAATAATAATGGTAACACAACTCAACACCAGGTTTTACAGTTCACAAAGTGCAATTTTTTACTTATATTAGAATGAAAAGCAAACACTCTTGAGCGCACGTTCTAATCAACTCGGGCTGGATTAGACGAGTCACGAAAGTTTGTCGGTATCTATGGGGCACATTACCTTTTCTAATTTCTAACCAACGCCAGCTTATTTATGCCTCTCCTGTGAAGCCTCCGGCTCGGGTTCGTTCCCTTCCAAATTGGACAGTTTACGTACGGGCTATTGTTCACCGATTTCATCGCTTCTCGCGCGCTTAAAAGACGATAACCGCTTTTTTCAGAGTAGACAGTTTATATTTTATCGATGAGCTTATTAAAAACATTTTATCTACTTACCCATTTTAATTTTATAATATACGTGCATTGTTTAGAGTACAATAAAAATATAAACATCATCCCTATAACGCTTGCATGATTATCATCCAATTTTTTTAACTATCAGCAGGTGATTCCATCATTAGATTAACTCATTATATTCTTTCCCATTTATCTCTTAATCTAAAATTAGCTTTTTTTAAGAATAAAAATAATAAAAAAAGAAAAAATAAAAGAATACAGTAAACTTTTTTCCTTTTAAATAAATTTATTTTAATTTATTCAAAAAAATGTTGCAATCGATTTGCGTAAGCTTGAGCTACAATAAGTATCAAGAATATTATCAGACAAAACGCTTATTTTTACCAGAAAAAGACATCTTTTTAACATCAACTGTTCGCGTGATCTCATTTCAAACATTTCCTTGTACTTTCTCTCGTATAATAATTAAGGTCAGATTGCCTTGATGAATCTCCTTAAATTCATCTGCTCTTACTCAAAAACTTGTCGCATAAAAAATGTCTTTTCTCCATCTCGAAATTTCCCGACCTTGTTAAGCAAATTAAGTAGCATTAGAACGTCAAATGCATAAAGTTCGAAAAACGGCGCTAAAGCGCAATAATCGCTGGCAGCGCTGCTCCAGTCTCCCACAAATTTATCGAGCCATCATGTATGTGCAAGTGACGCAGACGCACACACGATAAATTCGCGGCTTTTGAAGCGGGTTCGCAGAGCCGATCACCAATACAGTGGCGCACATCTTAACTTGCAGCATGAAGTGACATTTTCTCGCACGGCGCACCGCGGGAATATCGCCTTATTGACAGTCGCCGACCGAGAGACAGCTGGCGATTGTTGTGCGTGCGCGCGCGAGTGCGAGCAAGCGATTGTAGCCGCGAGCAGAAGAGAAGGATAGTGTCGTCCGCAACTCTCTGCTGCGCGCGTGTGGCTCCGATTCTACTTCTCGAGTGGATTTCCACGACGACGACGTTAGCCCTGTAGCGCGGGTTCGTTCGCTAGGACGAAGGTACGCTAATTAGCTAGCGATAGTGGACGGACACCTGCGTCTTGTAAAGCTGTGCCGAGATCGCACGGAAAAGAGCACATGTAAAACGTTGCCGCACGTCACGGGAGAGAGAACGAGTTTGGGCCCCTGTGCGCTGCATTTTAATTGAAAGCGTTAATTTTTCGCCAGCGAGGGTCCTTACGTAATGCACCTCATATTTGCGCGCCACTGTTTTTTCGTCATTTTTCCGCAAGTGCGCGGAAAAGTCTGATTTGGTACAGCCGCACGTGAAAATCCAAAGACGACAGGTGAAAGTTGTAGTATTTGCCCCCACTACACCAGTCTGTATTGCTGTTTCTCGTTCTATGCGAGGACAAGTAGTTGACCTTTTTCCGCATTTTTTTATGTTATTTCTGGTTACTCGGACTCTTGCCTTATACGTGAGTTTTACCGAGCTGCTAAAGACTTTTCCGTCAACTACATATTCCTAGATAACAGTTTGAAAATTGTAAATTTGGAGGTTATGTTTTTGACCTTATCAGTTTCCCTTACGGAGCAGGTCAAGTTTTTCTTAATTATTAGACAGTAAGCTGGTTTCACCTGTTTTTCTATCAATTCCTGCCGATTACTTACCTCTAAAAATTTTCAATTGGAGCAACTTACAAGTAAACTGAATTTCATGGATAATGACAACAGCTGTCGCATAAATGTTGTTTGTTTCATTATTTTCTGTGCAATGAAAAACAATGATTAATGTGTGTTGAATAAATTTTCGTACTACATAATCTTCAAAATCAATGAATAATATTTCATGAGAAAAAATAGTTGCTAAAATTGATTTTTTCTAATCCAACAAGTTTCAACATTGTTTTGAATTATCTCTTGTTTTTATAATGCTTAATCTACCAACATCCATTGATTTATAATCAATTCAGCTGCTTTCTAAAGTCACATGTATGCTAGATTGTTATCATTTAGAGTTAAAATTAAAACTCATCAAGTAAAATGCAACTTACTACTCTTGTAATAAGAAAAGTATTAAAGAGAATTCACTTTACTTCCTACACTTTAGGTTACATCCAAGCTTTATGTCTTATACTATTTGATATTATTTGATTTGCGTTACATTCCATCATATATTTTTTTACTGACTTCAAAACATCTAGTATTAAATGTAAATACAAAATTAATAACTCGAGTCTATTTTTAAAAAACTATTATTAAAGCTTTTTTTCATTTATTGGCTTTTGTATCAATATTTTTTACTTGTATTAATATTTTCATATTTTTTTAGGAACTCGCTGAAATATTCTTTTTGGAAATGTTGAGCTACAGATTAAATTGCTCGAGTGCAAGAGGCATTTTTGCTGGTTTAAATAATTTTGATCACTGAGTCGCAAATCTGGTTGAACTTTTTGGTTGCAAAGTTTGCAAAATGCCGCAGATAAATGATGCTACTGCACCACTGGGCAACAATCAGAACATCGCAGTAGCTGATAATAACCATAATCTACCAGGAGGAATGGGTCCAGGTCTCAACATAAACAATTTGAATAGGGCAAGAAACAACAATAATCAAAATCCATTGTTTAATGTTCGGGACAGACTATTCCATGCTTTATTTATTAAATCAGCTTTACTGTATGCTAGAACCTTCCCAAGACCTGTTAGAAGAATGATAGAGTTTTTGGTTTTGCTCAAGGTTGGTTTACAGTTTCAATTTTAGTTTTGTAAAATATCAATATTAACTTTGTAATTTTGTAAATAATATTTATATTTTTAGGCTTTAGTAGCATTCTTTGTTCTGGTTTATATACATGTAGTATTCTCGCAAACACCAGCTAATTGTTTACAACATGTGAGAGATGAATGGCCACGAGATGGTATTCTGAGAGTAGAAATTCTAAGGAATGCAGGAGAAGACTATAGTATAGAAAAAAGTTATGCCAAGGAGGAAAAATTACGTCAGGAAAAAGTTGAAGACTTTAGTAGTGTTTTAGGAATATTAGCTAGAGATGGGTTAGTAAATTCTGTTTTAGAAACCAGGATTTTATCTGTACTGTTTAAACAATATCGTACTCAAGTTTTCAAAAATTTTAAAAATTAACAAAATTTCTAAAATTGCCTCGTTTCTAATTAATAAACGATATATCCTTTCATACCTAATTGACACTTTAAAATTTTAGATTTATAAATATAGAACCGTCAACAGTTGATGATGATCAGACTACACATGCCTCTGAAGAAGGGCTGCAAAATTTGACTTTGTCTGATAAGGAAATGAACGTGCGAGGTGCAACTCTAGACGATCTGCAAAATTTTAGTACAGATGCAGCTAATAGTCCTTTTTTATCTACTCAAGTTTGGAATGGTTATACAAAAGATAATGCGGATGTATGTTCCTAGCAAGTGTTAATTGTTTATTTTAAAATTATTATTCATATGTAATGAATTAATTTTAGGAAACTAATACAAAAATCAAGATGGAAGATAACAATGCAACTACTCATGAAAATAGCGAATCGTCTCTTCGAGATAGTATCATTCAGCCTTTAAAAGATCAAGTTTCTGAAGTTGAGAAAATAGTTAAAGCAGGTGAAAATTGTTTTCTTTGTAAATTAAAAAATGTATTATTGTCAGTTAAAATTGTTAAACATTAAACATCAACGAATTGTAGTTTTTCCAGAAGACGAGTACATTGTTGAGTATTCTTTGGAGTACGGGTTTTTACGCCTGTCACCAGCTGCACGACAAAAGTTAAACATTCCAGTTAAAATCGTTACCTTAGATCCTGCTAACGACAAGTGCTTTGGCGATGCTTTTTCACGACTCATTCTCGACGAATTCTTGGGATATGACGATCTTTTAATGGCTAGTATAAAAACATTAGCAGAACATGAAGATAATAAGGGTTTCTTACGGTGAGTTATTCATTTATTAAAAACTAGTTTATTTATTCAACTATTTTGCTACATGTAAATTTTAATTCAAACTATATTGCTTTTTAATGGATTACTTGCATATCGCGGTAGAGTATTATAGAAAATTTTATTGGCAAAAATCATACAAGTATTCTTTCCTTGGTATTTTTTCTATTTCAAAACTATAATTAACTGTTCGATTTTAAGTTTTATAATTTATGAATGCATCGACGGCGTTTCCAGATATAAATATTTTACCACGTAACAATTTTACAGAATCTCGCATAGTATTAATATTTTTTGCTATAAAAATAGAGTTAGTATTCCATAAAAATAAAACAGACCTCTCTAAAAATATTCATTGTATAAAAGTTGAAATATATATAGTCTGTAATTTTACTTTGTATAATTCATTAATTTTCTTTATTGCAGAAACGTCGTTACTGGTGAACATTACCGATTTGTAAGTATGTGGATGTCAAGGACAGCATACATAGCTGCGTTTTTCATCATGCTCGTTTTTGTAAGTAATATTTCATCAACTAATATATACATAACGCGTGTAGTAAAAAAAGAGTAACACAATCTTACCAATTAACGGCCCCACAATAAATGAGTAAATGTTTACAACACGTGATTTAAAGATAATATAAAACATTCATTTACTCAGTTGTAGAGTATATTTTTATGATACATATAAAAATCCTTTTTAACATTTTTTCTGTTTTACGGTTACACATTATGTAGTAGGTAATCAAATACTGCCCTTATGGTCCTTATTAAAAATTATTTCTTTTATTTCATCTTAGAAATTGCAGATGAAAATGTAAAGAAATGTTACATCAGTTAAAGCTTTATCCAGTGTTGTGCACTATTATTGTAGGGCATTATTTAATCACGCGATGATAACAGCTTGCAAATTTTTATCACTGTGCGATAAATAATGTCGGTAAAGTAGAAAGCAATCTAAAATAACGGTTTATTGATACGACACAACTTACTGGTTTATTTAGGCATCTACAAAACTTGTATTGTTATTATGTTTGTATTAGTTGTATTAAATTAGTATCGTTTAAAATGTAAAATCCAAAAATTTATTTTGTTACAAATTAAAAAATTTTAAATATTGTAAAAGGTAAAATGTGGTCATTTCGAAATGTATTAGATTGTATTTATCTTCAGTCAATAACTGACAATGATCTCTCAACTCTACCTCAGCCAACCATTTGAAAGCTCACTTTATATCAACACCCCCATTTCTCTCGGACAGGCAGAAAAGCAAGGGCGAGATCGATGCTTTCTAAGCTTTGCACGCAAAAACGCCGCCGAAATATTTTTCACGCTCGTCAAAACGATAAACCGAGCCGCTCACAGAAAAGAGAAAAATCGCTCGGCAGCGACACGGGTAAGGTGATACGGGCAATTCATTCCAACTAACCATCCCGGTTGAGCCGTGAAACGCCCTGCACACACGTCGTAAGCTGCAACGCAGCGTCCTATAAATCAGCGTTATTAAGAGCGTCTCATTCGATCGCAACGCTCCCCTGGTCGGTCATTTCGTATCAAATTATCATGTTGCTGCCGCTGAGCTTCGGAGAAGCTGACCCTGCAATTAGTCGTGGGACCAAGTGTATGATTACAAGTTTTTTTTTCTTTTTCTTTTGTGGGGGGAAGGGGAGGGGGGGTTATTGTGAGAAAAGTTAATGCACAATATGTATGTAAAAAAGTGTGAAAACGAATCCAAGTATACAGTTGATTCGGTTGTCAATCCATTTTATTGGAAAGCTATTCTTTAGAACCGTTTTTATTTTTACGGTAAAGATTGTTGTTTTTATACTTTTTGGGGCCATAAAATAGTCCGAAATGTAATTCAAGTTTCTTTATGCCAAATTTTTATTTGTTTCGCTGTGTTTTTCACAAAATTGCCAAACTAAAAGGTTCAAAAATAATTGTTTGATAATAAGCAAGTTTTTGCCCAAACAATAGAAATCTTGAAACAGCTTGTCATGATCATCACAACTTGTAATCTCAACATCATTATACCCTGCTGAAACAACGCACTTATTATAAACATCATTAGAATTTACTGAAACAATGTCAATCAATTAATTAAATAAAATGCATTCGAGTTTTTTATGCCGTGCCGGCTTTTTCCGGCAGAGTTCGTGACTCAAAAAAAAAAATCGTCTCTTTAATTTAATTTCTGATATTCTCAGCTCAAAAATACATCATAAATTCAGTTCAAAAACATAAAATAACGCTTTAAAAAATCTGCGTAAACATCACAGTGTTGTTTTGAAATAATGTTTGAAGAAAAAGAGAAAGAGAGCAATTTTTCAACACTTAAATAATGTGTATGGTATAAGGTACACTCGAGTGATTGGCTTGTTACCTTTTAAGAGGACAATAACAGAGTGAGTGACTAAAAGCAGCAATTGCAAAGAAAAAGCGTTTTCGTACGCTCGTAAAACGAAAAAGAGTCCGTTTCGAAGGTCTCGGCTACAAAGAATCGTTTCGAGTTTTATGAGTAGAAGGGGTGTGTGATTCCTGCCTACGATGCATGGACATTTGTACTTACTTTATAAAGTTTACGCCCTATTTCGTATATTGGACTGTTAAAATGTCGATCGTTGATGCTAAATCTATGATTATCGTTTATGAAATTACAATGGAAGCAGTTTTGCTCAAATATTGATGAAAATTGGAAAACAGTTTCAAGTATTAAAACTGCTACTTTTAATTTATCATTCTATCCCTTATTTTCTAGTGCCCTTCATTCAGGAAGCGGCACGTCGCAATACTCTGAACTTTGATAGCAATTTCTTTTGTGGAAAGCAAGGGACTGATGAAAAAAAGTTTTCTATCGAATATAATCTTAGATGATACGCATCTGGAATAGAAAATTGCGCCGGGGTAATTATTCAGTGCGATATAAAATCCACTTGATGGGATGTCAGATGCTTCTTTTTTAACCTTCATTTCATCGCTTATTAATTTATAACTTAAAGTCAATGTTATGTCTATTCTATTTCATCGTTATTTACAAAACTTTCCGAAAAAGATGATTTCTTTTTAATTATCAATTTAAATAATGAATTCTGAGCAATTTAGGTTAAGCAGGTAAAATTAATCCTTGAAAATAACAACACCATACCGTCCGGTCTGGCGTTAATGAATAAACTGGTCAAGTCAGACTAATTTATCTTCTGCGATGTTCACTTCACAATTGTTAATTTACCATTCTAATTAAACAAAATATTGGCTCCACCTCCTGATTTTTTCTACCAATGGGTCGCAAACTGCTCGCTGAAGCTTGTAGAACTTGTAAAAGGACATATTGTCATATTAAAACGTCGGGAATACTTATGCAGCTTTAATATATATATTTCCTGCACATTGAAAGTAAATTTATCTAGTTACGATCATTCAAATTCAGAGTTACAAGTAAAAATTCATGACGTAATGTACACGAAATTAATTAAAATTTTCATTTTAGAGATTCAATAAATTGTTTGATTCATTTTCATCAAAATCTTTTACCAATTCGTTCGAAAAGAATCCTCAGTTTCCACTTCAAGACTACTCCCAGCCGAAAAGCAAGATATAACTGGCCGACCAAACAGTTGGGAGCGCTCGGGAAGCCGCAGTCGGGGGTTGCGGAAGGCAGCTCCCGACGAGTCTCGTGTCGGGACACGTGAGAGAGAGAGAGAGAGAGAGCGGTCGCCTGCCGCACTTTTCAGACGTCGCTATTGCCGCGCTTACGGGCCACGTCACGTGTCGGAGGCGATTGTCCTCTCGCTTGCGTGTATGCTCCCGTAATCAGCCCTCCCCCGTCATTTGTGCTTACCCCGCTTTTCCGAGAACAATTACGTCCGCGGCTGATGCGTTTCTTGTGCCCGCTGTCGCTTGAGCTGAAGATTCTGGCGTTTTTCTGCATCAAAGAAATCTGCGTTTCGTCAAACAATTATATCAATGAGAAGATAGTCTAGGCTGTATAAAGTAACTTTATTTTCCACTGTGTATACAGAAACACGAATTGGAGTAGGCTTTAAAAAATGACAAAATATATTTTTGAATTAATTCTTGACATATGACACTGAGGTTCATACATCTTTACAATAATTTTTTTCATGTTTCAAAAATTTATTTAAAAGTTTAAATTCGTCGAGATTAAAGACTTATATACTAAAGGTCAAAAAATAAATTGATAATTAAAATCTTACGTTCCTCGTGAATTAATGCAATAAATGTTTTTCATCCGACTGACTCATACAGAATCAGAAATTACATTGAGCATCGAAATTCGACGCACAATGAGCAACGAAATTAGCGCAACGGAATTCAATCAAAAATAGGGTTTTTTTATTTCGAAATTATTCGAGAAGGGAGTCAGGTGGTAGGTTCAATTCGTTCAGTCCCCATTCACTATTCAATTGCATTATTTCCTTCCAAGAGGGCAACCGATAACGGGTGCGCAGCTTGCAATTTACCAGCCGTAATCCTACTTCAGTTACTGGGGTTAAATAATGATTAACTGCAGCTTGATAAAAAAGATGTTTTAGGTGGAAAAACTAATTTTATTTTAGGCGTAATGAGAACGATAATCATAGGCTTTCAATTATCGAAAAGTGCAACGAAAGTTGGCGCAAAGTTTGACGAATAAATTAAAATTAAAAGTACTTTTACTACTTTGATTGACATGGATTTATTCTGTTTCAGACGGTGTCGATTTCTATGCTGCTGCGTTACTCCCATCATCAGATCTTTGTTTTTATAGGTGAGTAATTGATAATTCTACCAATTCCAGTTTCCTTTCATTACTTAAATGTAAAATTCCTTGATGAAAAGAAAAAGTTGTCGGCATAAAAGAAATCAAAAGTATTTTAATTTAATTAAAAGATACGAGTTGCAATGCAAAGTATATATACAATTTTTTCTTTTCTGCTGTTTTATATAAAAAACTTTGAATCGAAATTTGAATTTTTTCCATAAAAAATTTTTTTATGCAGTCACTCAACTTTACAAGTATTTAAATTGTCCTATTCCCAGTTAATAATTTTTGATGAAAAAGTACACGCAGAAATTTTTGCAAAATAATGTACTAAAAATATATTTAGTTTGAAAGATTAGAATGAAACTGATTTACTTGCATTCGCACATCTATATATAGGTGGAACCGCTGCAGTCATTTATCATGTCATTACATGTCGATAATAAATCTTGTCAGAATTATTTTATCTGAGCAAGATATATTTTCAAGTGCTCCTAATCTTAATTTTTTGAAATATCAAGAGCCACCTATCTCTATTTCAATTCAGAACAATAAAGTCGGCTTAGTTATTCGATTGCTTATCGCTCCATCCTCGCGAACCGCAAGCAATACAAGACCTACCAGGTTCAAGAGTAGCGAGAAAAGTCCGTTGGAAGGAGGGAGAAGCGACACGAGAGCGCTTGCAGCGATATATACGGGAATACGCAGTGACGCAACGTGCTAGTTCGCCTTTAATAATACGCCGTGCATCAAGAAATCTCTACGCAGTTTCAGTTCTGGTCGCCGACCGTCGACGGTCGCTCTCACCTCTAGCTGCTTTGTTAAAAGCAAGGCCAAGGAGCCGGTGTTTACGACTCGCCGCTCTTTCGTTCGCTTGCACTCGGATTGAGTGTTTTAATAATCGATAGTGTGAATGTGAGGATGGAGCTTTGCTTCGTTACTTTGCTTTGTCACGTTTAAACTTTGTAGTGATCCACCAAATTGTACATATAGACCGTTGAGAACGGGACTATTCGACAAAAAGGCTTCTTTCGAATACTTGGAAGGTTTCGCAGAAGCAGAATGGCTGCTGCAGAACTCCTCGTGGCATCGGCACGTTATGTCACTATAGCGATGTGCTCGCTCGTTCTGGCTTTGCTATTATTCATGGTATTAATGGTATTTCTCGAGTATATTTATTGGAAGCGGCGCAACATGTTAGAGCTGCCCGTAACTCCGATTGTCGGGATGCACGCCCCGATATACCTAAAGAAGAGGTCCTTTGCCGATCATGCACAACACCTTTACAACATGTATCCAGACTCAAAATATTACGGTACCTTCGATTTGCACACTCCTGTCATCGTTCTCAAAGATCCGGATCTGATACGCGACATCACTGTCAAGCATTTTGATAACTTCCCGGATCACAAGAGTTTCGTTACCGAGGAAATGGATCCGATTGTCGGGCGCAACGTCTTCTCGCTTACGGGTCAGCGTTGGAGGGAGTTTAGAAATACTTTGAGTCCGAGCTTCACTTCCAATAAGATGAAAATCATGTTCCATTTGGTATCTGCCTGCTCGAAAGAATTTGTCCAGTACTTTGTGAATCATCCAGAGTTGACCAATAGTTTGGAGGCCAAGGATGCGTTTACGCGATACACGAATGATGTAATCGCCTCCGCAGCTTTCGGGATCGAAGTCAACTCTTTGAGGAATCCGCAAAACGAGTTTTACCTGTACGGCAAAGACGCTACTTCCTTCTCCGATCCCAAGAGACTGCTCAAGTATCTGCTGCTTCGCGCCTGTCCAAAATTAGTACAACTAACGGGAGAGAGATTTTTGTCAAGAGCTACTAATAAATTCTTTACGGAATTGGTCAGTAATACAGTGAGAACGAGAGAGAAGCAGGGTATCATACGACCTGACATGATTCACCTTCTAATGCAGGCTAAGGACAAGGATAACGGCATCGACGTAACTATCGATGACATCATCGGCCAGGCTTTTATCTTCTTTTTGGCTGGTTTTGAAACTACCTCCACGCTCATGTGTTTCATTGCTCTCGAGTTGGCAGCGCACCCAGAGATTCAGCGCAAAGTACAAGACGAGATCGACAATCAGTGGGAGAAAGATAACGGGGAAATTACGTATGATTCTTTGGCCAATCTAAAGTACTTGGATATGGTCATCAACGAGACGCTGCGATTATATCCACCAGTACCAATGACCGACAGAGTATGTGTAAAAGCATTTGAAATCCCATCTTGTAAGGAAGGCTACCCACATTGCCGAGTGGACGTTGGTACCAATCTTGTGATACCGGTCTTCGGATTACACCGTGACCCGCAATACTTTGCGAATCCGAAACAATTTAATCCTGAAAGATTCAGTGACGATAACAAGGACAAAATTAATCCATACGTTTATCTGCCTTTTGGAGTTGGCCCAAGAAAATGTATTGGTAATCGTTTTGCTTTAATGGAGAGCAAAACTTTGTTTGTTCATGTTTTAAGACGGTTTAATCTCAAGTTGACAGAAAAATCGAGATATCCTCCTGTATTTTGCAAGAAAACATTTAATGTGGCAGTGTACGGTGGATTTTTAATCCAACTAGAAGAAAGAAAATAATGAATAAAAGTTAGTTATTTAAATAGGGATTAAAATATTTTTACCGACAACTCAATCGTCATTCAGACTTTTTGCATTTACTAGTCATCTTTTCTTGTACACAGAGTTAATATTTTTTTATCAAGATAAATTACAAATTTCTTCTACTTAATCTTGATGGTAAATTTAGTTTATGAAAATCTTGCTCAGGAATGACATTTTTATTGAAAATTACTTTATAAGTATTTATGATGTGTTCAGATGTATACTTTTGAATAAAAGTATTGTACTGTGAGAAAATAAAAAAAATAGTTCTTTAATAAGCCGGAGTTACTCATTCCACAATAATGCACCTAAAGTGCACAGAACGCCTAATTAAAAAATTTTCCACGCATTCCATTCATTAAACGACAGACGTTTTAAGTAATATAAAAAAATATTACTATCATTTTATTTATTTTTTACTATCTTTACAATTCTTATAAGTCGTTTTGTAAAAAAATTTTTAAACTCCTACATTAAAGCACAATCATCGCACATTTTTCCTAATCGACAAAGAGGTCGTTCGCCATAATCGTCGAACGCGTCTATAATTGCAAACAGCTTCTAGATTGAATGCCTTCCCTCTCTTTTTCACTGCCTACCTTTATCAGTCTGTTCCGTTTGAACTACTTGCGTATTCGCGGGGTATTATAATGACAATCCGCGGCCACAGATTAATACTGTCGTAACGAAGGTAATCTCGGTTAATGAGTCTTTACGGGTGGCTCTCTGCAAAGCTTCGATATGAATTTTCAAGCATTTTTAAGATGGGCTGATTGATAAGGCTTACGGCGAGTCTGACGCTAAATCTGGAAGAAAAATTAATTGTTTCGGTTGAGTGCCGTTTGGTTGGCCGATTACTGGACGATTTGGAATTCAATATTAACTAGAGTCGTTCGTCAAAAATTCAGATTCGAGATTTCAAACAGTAAAGCTTCATTTTCTCAAACAAGTATTTCTCTTGCGTTTTTAATCAATTTATAAATGGCACCAAAGATAATACAATGTTTGTGACTCAATTCTGGTAAATTTATTTTTGAACCACTTTTTACTTTGATTTGTGATAAAATGTCTGTCTTATTATATATTATCAGACATAAAAGCTTTAATTACATGCTTTTAAATTTTATATGAAAGTGAAAACAGATGAAAATTTCAGTGTTATTATTAAATTTGTTTGTGTGGCCTCGATACTCGTATCGGGCCACACAAACAAATTGCTTTATATAACAGGAACGTGATGTGCCTGCATAACGGTTAAATTCGTTATTAAAAATCTACAAAGTTACGAAAAAAAACATCATAAAATTAACTGTTCAGGAATAAAAAAGACTGCAGCTTCGGTAGTTGAACTTTAATCTGTGTTAATTAATTCTATTCTTCTGTAGCCCTGATTCGTACAAAAGGACCATAAATATTTAAAAATAATTATTGATCAACGTAGATTATGAAACAAAGCACAATTAAAATATGTAGGTGTAACACGTTTCTCTTTCATTTACGTGCAATCCGAGAGCTTAGTAGCGATATTTTGTTTGTTTATTGTTTGGAAAGGTAGTAAATCATTTTCATGAAGAAATAACTTGCAAGTTTTGCTCTTAAACATTGCTGCCTTAGTCTCGCGATTGAAAATTAGACTCAACGGAGAATAACATTTATTTTACCTGAAAATCTGAAAGAAGCTACAATGAAAGAGTTGAAATTAGAAGGAATAATAACTGGGATATTTTATAGAAATTTAATGTATCCTTGTGGTACAATCGTTGTTTAAACATCTCCAAAAAAATAAAAAGCGAAGAGTCCGTAAGCAAACGAAGAAAGAACACAAAATCGAAAATTCAGCGAATAAATAGAAAGAAAGCAAGCAAAGGCCGGAGATGAAGAAAACTCCAGTCGGTGAGGGTGAGAAATGGAGAGTACAGCGGAGCCGGCTATTTTCCCAGCATAATCGTTCGAAATACAAATTTGCATAGAAAAACAGAAGCCGGAGGAGCATAATCGGTTAGTTTAATAGGCTTCCCCTCTCGGTATTTTGGCCCGCCGCCGCCACTGCCGCTGCTGCTGCACTTCGGCACTCCTAAGGAGTTTGCTCCCAGAGGCTGCGCCGACAGGCCTTCGGGGTGCTTGAATTTATTGTTTTCGTTGGCGCTCCACAGCGCGATATGATTTAACCCGCCGGCAAGTATACAGCGGTTAATGCGATACATGTCCTAAGTAAGTACGTGTCGGGCTAGAATTTTTGGATTATCTATATTCGTTTTGCCGGTTGTTCTTTTTTGTAATACTTTACAATAACGTTTTTGTGATAGTTTAAGTGAATATCGGGCAGTACTTGGAATTTTCCCGTCACGACAAATTTACAATTTAAGTAAATCCATTGGTGTTGATAAAAAAGATTATAAATTTTAGTAAAGTTACCATCGCCTTGAAAAAATTCTTAAAAATTGCAGCGCTCAACATTTGCTCAACGTAGGAACGCAAATCAATCAGAGAATTTCGATGAACCAGGCCGCTTAATTAGCACAACCAGATGTTTACACACCCAGCCGAAGCATTCTTCGCATCAGAGTAACCTTCGCCTCCTAAGAGAGGGAATTAAAAAGTTAACTCTCGCGATAGAAATATAGTGGGGAGGGGGGAGAGCTCACCGCGCGGCGCGGTCTGATTTTATAAAACCGAGAGACGTACGACGCGCCGATGATCATCAAACTTCTCGTCGCCGCAACTTCCTAGCTTATTTATCCCTTTGCCGGCAGCCTCAAAGTGCGCTCTCTTCTGCCCGTAAGCCTCCGGACGCAGCTTTCTATCCAATCTAACGAGCCCGGAAACTTTGATTTTTTTCGTCTTAAGCGCTCGTCGAATAATAAATATGGAGCGGCCCGAAGATGCTGTGAGGATGGCGAGGAGTCGAGAGAACGCCCCGTTTTTTATTGATCCTTGTTAGAGCGACGCGAAGGTGTCGGGCTGGGTCTTGCAGTACGACTGCCTTCGTTCTGGGTGTACTTCTTCATTTTTATTTCTAATGTGTTGAAAGAAATGTAAAATTAATAAAGAAAATTAAAAACTAGTTTGCTTCGAGCACAATTTAAAGATGTCGCAAGAAATTGCCTAAAAAATGGCAAGTTTTCGTCAGGGCCATGGGGATTTTAAAAATAATACTTTTTTGTTTCAGTTGATCTTTTACAAATGTTGGAATTCGACGCCACTGTGTCGTTTCCAGCTGCCTCACTTCTAACTGTGATTTTGGCGCTTGTCGGTAAGTACCAGTTTACCTAAAAAAACAACTTTATAACAATTTTACTATTGCTATCGTTCAAGTTTGTCAATATTCACACTTATTTTTCTGGTAATTTTATTCTACAACGTACACTTTAATTCTATTATAATAAAATCTCTTGTTACATATCATAATATAATTATAATAAAGTCATTTATAATCCAGTGACGCGGTGCCGCGGAGGCGAGTTTGAGAAGCGGACCACTATTTATTTCTTATTTCATGTTCGCACTTTTCATTATCAAAAAAATAATGCTTAGAAATATTGTTTCTAAGCTATTTTTGGCATATCACCATATTTACAGCTAAACTATGATTTCCAAAAAAAAATATCGGTAAAAAAGCTATGCAAATCGTAATACACGAGTGCGTAATTCGAAAATGCTCAAAATCACGTTTTATTCTTCTTCTTCTTCTTCTTTTTCTTCTTCTTCAGCCCGAAATGTTAGGACCTCGAAGTTTGCCACACACAACATATATATAGCATACCATGAAATCAGCTACACCTGCTGATATTTATAATATCGTACTTTGCTCGTGCGCATTTGAATTAAGGACACTGGTATTTAAATATTTATTTATTAAAATATCGTGATTTATTAAAAATGAATATATCTTTGCAATTAATGCGCGATCACTTTATTTAAAAGAATAATTTCGTTAAACAATTTTATTCTATAAGACAATGTTATTGAATCACCTCATCTTGTCGTCCTGAAAGTGTTCCTGGACACCTAGACCTCACACATAGGAACACCTTTCGATTTCTGGTGCATCGACATTGCCCCAGATGGATCGCTTTGTAGACGATGTATTATCGCCCTGAAGGTGTTGCTGGACACCTAGACATCGTCTACAGGAATAACTTTTTATTTTCTGCACATTGATTGTGTAATGCAAATTATATTGCACCTACTGAAATTACTTTTTGTTAAAAAAAGTTTAGTATTCCCAATTAAATTTGTAATATTTTAATTTTTTAAAATGCTACTTCAGATTTCATTTAGTGGCTTATTTTTTACATTTTTTGTATGTTGTTTATAATGCAGGTACACAATGACTAATTTATTTGCCAGCAAATGAACCTTTTTCTTAAGTGTTTCATTTTATTTAAAAAATGTTTTTATCATTTTCATTAACAAAAATGATGCTCAGTTAATCTATTAAGGAGGTAAAATCAAAGTGATAACAAGTTTCTGAAAACTATTTCAACCTAATAGTATATACGTAACATGATTACTGTAAAATTTTTAGAGCGATTGACAATGTAATTTTGGAGATAATCGATGCACTTATACGCGGGCTTTTATGGAAGAGAGAGATTATTGGGCCTTTCATCATTAACAGTTTAATAGAAAAACAATTAAAGAACAAAAATGCATCGTTTACCACCCCGTTTCACAGAAACAAACAAAAAGGCAAACAAAACGTTGAGTTCGTGGGAAGAGAGTGGACCCTCTTTCCTTCCCCCGCACGCAAGAGCTACCCAACCTCCTTAAGAGGATAATATCTTGGCGCATTATAAATACAAAAGTCGTAATCATGATCTATAGGTATATACCTGAACGAGCTTGCAAAAAAACTTTGTTTATTAGACTATTTAAAGCAATTATGATCCACTTTATATATTTCATTTATCTTGCCTCACTCTTGAACGTGCCGTATTTTTCCTAATTGTTATTGAATTATAATTATATGAGAAATAGTGAATGTTGGTAAAATATGCAGAATCAAATTATACCATAACTCTTCCTAATTTTCTTGTCAAGAATATTTTCAACTTCAGATGGAATTGAGATAAATTTTTTTTGTCAACGTTCTTTAGAATGTAATTTATTTCGCTTTGAATCCAAGGAAAATTAGCTATTGAATTTGCGACGAGCCAATTTATTTTTTCCTCAAATCTTTCTATAAATACTAAAGCAGGCCAATGAACTTCCATTCTCCGACACGTCAACTGTGCCGACATCTAACAAAAGTAAAAGCCAATCCAACACTAACGACTTGTACAAATAGAAACTACCGTTTCTATAAATTCTGCGGCCAAAAAATAATATTTTCCGCAATATAAAAAGAACACTGCTACTACCAATACTTGTTCGTCCCATACAAGAATCGTCTAAAAAGCGCCGAGTCGAAAGAAAGAGTATCGCGGCTGCAAAAGCGGTGCAACACGTGTGCCAGCATAGCTCGCACACATATACAGCGTCGAGGCGTACGACCTGCTTAATCCGGTTTATGTCGGTGCAGCAGCTGCCGCGGCGTCTGCACGTGAGGGCGTCGTCGCGGATAAAATTTTAAAGAGCTATCCGCCGAATTGGCCGTCGACGCCGCGGCCTGTTGCTCACGCCGACGCAGAACCGATGATAAAGTTAGGTTTTTTGGCTGGCTTCAAGACTTGTTTTGCAAGTTGCGAGTTCGCTTAGTGTACTTGTTGTTCGATTTTTAGGGCATCAGTCGAGAGAACTTGGTTCGACACTATGATTCAATTCTCGGCGGATTGACTTAGATCGAAATAAAAAGAGTCTTTAGCATCAATTGCCTAAAACTACTATCGTTACAGATGAAATAGCAACCACGATAAACCAAAAGAAAGTTTACTTTTTTTGAGGGTTAAAATGAATGTTTTTAATCGAAATTCTTTCTTCACCTTTGCAAAAGGATACTGTCAGCTTTTATTAATTCTCAAGGACATATATTTTCAATCAAAAAATTTTAGAGCCTGGCAAGTTTAATATTTAAACATTCAATATTTCTACGTTAATCCTAAAGCCGCATGACACTCGATACAGCAAATACTTGGATTCGATACAATTTTGTCGGCAAAAAACTCTCAACCGACGGTCAGCGATCGAAAAGCTTACCGGTGCCGAAACTGTCTCCTATCAAATAACTGAGGGATTCGGCGGCGGCGCACATTTCGGGCCAGCTTTTAATCGCATTGTTTCGATGCATTTAATAATGAAAAGTAAACATCCAAGTGAATTAACACACGGAAACCGAGATAAAATGATAAATGGAAAGCGTAAACGGGTTATGACTCCCTGGATTCAGGATTCCGCATCAATTTCTGATGAAGGCGCAACAGTTGGGACGCTCTCGGGCAGCCTGCCAGCTTTTTATTTCATTCTCTCTCTTGTCGCCTGTCCCCCTGAATTGCGATTTGCAATCTCGCCGGAATTTCGTTGCCGAGAAGCGCTAGCTTTTTACGCCCTGCTCTCGATGAATTTTTTGTGTTTCTAGGAAGAAGCCGTCAGCGGACGAACGAGGGTATAATCTTCGCTCATTGTTGTGCTTTCAAGATGTACTGAGAAATGTGCTTTTAAAATGTTCATAATTTTTTAATATACAAAGAATCTCCAATACATTTAAAGTAAAAGAGAAAATCAACAGTTACGGTGCATACAAATTCCTATTTTACATTCATCATGTTTATCTCGCAATATCGTAATACGGAAAGACTGATACCGGTATTCCAAGCATTATTGACTTGTCTGTCATCATTAGATACGTGTATTAAATTCAAATAAAAGTCTCGTCGAAATCAAAAGCGGACGCAACCAACCAAAGTCAATTACCTCTTGCAGAGCGCCTTTTTTTTTGGAGTTTCAAGATGCATTTTTAAAAAAATAGCAATACAAATCAGATTTCTGAAAACAGAAATTTCAATTTTTTAAACTTTGTTATTTAATTAATTTTGAATCTCTATATTTTTTAATTAATTCTATTCCTTAATAATATAGCAAAAATGACTCCCAGAAAATGTAATAAAAAAAAAAAGAAAAAAACCTAGACCAAAAGCAAAAATTTTTCAAATTCCAGAACCTCCGCCGAGTTCTCTTCCTAATAAAATGCACCAAAGACAAAAAAAGAGTTCAGGCACAATCGAAACTTTCATTTCGAAAATACAAAAAAGACCCGTAGAATTTCAATCCGGTCGGCGAATCTGTTCTCTATAATCCCTTTATCGCAGCCACCGTTGCCAGAAAGAGAGGAGCCGAGCGCGGGGCGCGTGTAGGTATGAGTTCATTTCGAGGCGCGTTTACCCGTCGATAAATCCGTTCTCGCGATTTGCGTCAAATTGTCCACGTGTCGTTTCCGCTTAATCTCGAAAGCGGCCGCGAGTTTATACGCGATGTTACATAATGCAAGGAGGCCGGAACGGCCGTTCGGTCGCCCAACAAGCCGTGAACGCATTTTCGTGACGCCCGGCGTCGCGACGCCGTGTCATCGACGTCCATTTTTGCCTCACGGCCTGAAAATTTCTGACGTCGATGTGGAGGGGCGCTGGAATTTTGGACGGAGGAGCGGAAGGTTTTAAGCGATTGTATTTCGGATGAAGGGATTTTAATTTTAATGGCAAAAGAGACTGCTGGCGAATATGAATTGGTTTTTTTTTAATAATTTGACTTGAAAATGGACATTTTTTATTTATGGAGTATATATAATAGTAGGGAGACGTAATATTGGATAAGCGATGGAAAAAAAAATACATGGGAAATTCATCAATACAAACTGAACAATTATTGAAAAGATAATTAGTTGTACATTAAAGAATGAATATAATTCTTTCCAACGTCTTTTTTAAGAAATGTAAACTTACAAATATATCGTTTCAATTTATAATTATCTTGAATCATAAAATTTTTTTAGGAATTTAAACTCGAAATTTCATATACCTCTTCCCTTCGACTAGATTTTTTCGAAAAACAAGTTACAGTAAATATTCTCAACTCAACTTCCACCTTTAACCAAGTTTCACAATCTAAAAATCGGAGCTTCAATGACTTTTTTCTTCCAGTATTCCCAATAACCCAAGTCAGTCATTAAAAATCATCGGGAAAAAAGTCGGTCCTCCACCTGGTAAAAGAAAAGCATCGGAATCCTCCTCCCCGTCCTTCTCTTCAGAAACAGAGGGAGGAAGAGACGGTGCAGCTTGCAAGAGGCGCGCACGTATAAGTATCGATCGAGAACTCGCGCTTAATGGGGGAGAAAGCCGGTGAGGCGTGCGCGCGCTTAAGTAGCTACTGTATCCGCTTCCGGTGCGGCGCGAGATGGAATTCGCGCGCGAGTCGTTGCCCCCTCTTCCGACTTCCTCCCCCGCGGGAATGTCGCTGCGAGGGACAAGGCGTGTCGCTACGTAGTACGAGTCGCGAACGGTGCATCCGTGGTTATGCTCGACCTCGTCGTTTAGGCAGAAGGAAATTGCCGGATTCGGCTTTCCGACCATTTTTTTATTCAAGAGATTTCTGTCAAGTTTTTTTTTTAATACATTTAGCATACTTTTCTGGTATTTAGAATATGTTGCATTAATGCTTTATTAATCTGGTTAACTAGTCGACTGATAATTATGGGTGAAGAAACAATTACCTTATTGCAGGATTTTTTCATTTTTTTTTTTTTTTTTGTAAAGATTTTTAATGGGTCGATTAAGCTTTTTATTTCGATTTAGATAAAGTCAACGGATAGTCGGAAGATAAGGAAAATCAAATTAATAAGGAAAAAATAACGGTTATTTTCGCAGATGCATTTTACGATAAATATTATTTCAAATATAATAATAATAAATCAAAAGTGTAACGAGAATTAATGATTGATTATAAATTAATTTTGTTAAATTGTGTACAAACATTTTGAATTATTTGCTATCGTGAAATTATGTATAATTAATGACTTTGTATTTGACTAAAGACTTTGCGCAAGCAATGTATATGTTTGTGACACAAAGTAGGACATGAAAAAACTATGCGCAATTAAAATTTATAAAAATGATAAATTGCAGGAGATGCAATGTACTTTTGCGATCAAAACAATTTGATTACTGTGATAAAATCTCAATCTAAGGCTTTATCTAATCGCTGACCTGCTTTTTGTATCTTTTGTCATATTTTTAAATTACTGCCTTGATAAAATTTGAAACATTAAACTTTTATCACCGAAGGTTAATGGCCGATTAAAGAAAGTCACCTTGGATGCTTCTCTAAGCAACTGAGAATGATAAAAAAACAGCATTATGCTACATTCCATTTGAAAGTCTGGAGAGAATTAGCTTAATTTATCTTTTATATAGAACGGAAAAGTGTAAGAAAAACTAAATAATAATCTACAATAGGCTTCTTTAATTTTTAAATTCAACTTTGCACGATTAAAGGAGCAATTTTGTTTATTAAATAAGGTCGATCAAGATTTCAGCACGAAATGGATATGCTGCAATGCATATGTTCTCTAAAGCTCTCGGGCTGATTAATTTTCATAATATTTTCTGTGAGTCTACTACGTCACTAAAACGTTGAAACGACGATCTTGAGCTTTAGCAAAAAATCTTGCAGTGATTGACTTAACCCTTTTCTCAGGAGTGCCTCGCAGCAGTAACGTAATATTCAAATAGATCGGCATCAGGATTCGTTACTCGGCTCGCGCCTTTTTCGGGCGTTCGTGCGTGCACATAATATCGGCGCTCTGCAATCGAAGCTCGACTCGTCATGCATTTAATACATTTGCATTTATTATGCATCTATCAAATCCAAATACGTCGAATCTCGGGAGGTCGATCGAGTTCGCTCAGCGGGAAATATCGGCGTCCATTAGTTCGCCGAGCCGTTTCGCGGTCTCTGCACGGAATTGCCGCCGCCGGTCGACGTACGATGTGCCGATGACACGTGAGTGATGTCCAGCTTTAAACGCCCGGGCCACTTGAGCCCGCCGCCGCTTTGTCGCTCGTTGGATTTTGTTGCCAGCTGAAAGCACAGGCCGGTAAGCGAGCTTTATTGGGAGCGAGCCGCGCTGATAGCGCCGGAAAAACTGCGCGCACCGGCCTGCGTTTGAAACTTGAGATAAGCCGGGGATTTACAAGCGAGCTGGGTAAACAATGTTGCCGGAGAGTTGCTGAGTCTGAATTGGAGGACGGGCTGCTTTGTAATTCGAATGTTATTTCATTTGCCGCGCGAATTAAACGGGTTTAAGTACATTCGCTGCAGCCGAGAAGAGGGAGATTTTTTCTCAAGAGATTCCGTTAAATTACAAACTAGCTTTTGAGGTTGTCCAGTCAAGTTGAAGCAACGAGAGAAAATTTAAATTAACCCAACCCAACCACAGAGCAATAAAAATAATACTAGAATTTCATCTAACGATTGCTCAACCGGGCGACACGTAAATTTTCATGACCATATCATTCTCGTCCGAGTTCAGGCTTCCCTTAAAAAGTCCTTAAAAAGCAACGGCCTCGGCAGTCCTGCCTTAGCTCACTTTAGCGGGACGACTTAAGGAGCCTATTCAGTGATCCTCGGCGAAGGCAGAAGCTGCTCCGCTAATGTCGTCGCGCGAAAAAGCGTGAAATTTCGCCGAGGCAGCCGGCCGGAGAGGAGATTATTATTGGCTCCCTCGGGAATTTTAACGTCTTTATAAGAGACCGCGGATTCGGCTTAGCCTGCCGGGGTGAGCAAATGCCTGGCGAGTATATGCATTTAAACGGGTGCATTATCCGCGACCTTAGCCGAGGGCTGATTCATGCGTCTGGTGTGCCTGGCCTTTTATTGATTTACATCTGCCTGAGGCTTTTATCGCCGGTCGACACTTTGCCAAAGTCCCAAGCGTTTTGCCAAATTTCGAGATTTGAGTCGAGAGAGGTTCGCTTGCTCAGTTTCTGCTGAAAGCGCGAAATCATTCCATTAAGCTGAATATCCTATTCTCGGGTTAATAATTCGAGCTATATCGGATTTCGTATTAGATTATCTTTACGAGCGAAGCAGCTTTTCTTCAAAAATAATCGTTGTAGAAACTTGAGTCGGTTTTTACTTACAATATTAAAAATGATATGACAAGAATTTTAATTAAAATTAAAGTTTCCAGTTACTGAGATTAATTATCGACACTTTAAATGGCCAAAATTCCTACTTAAAATGGGAAAAATTCCATCAGAAATTAATATAAAATTTTAAGTAATTATTACGTAGTCTACCCTCCATTAAAAAAAAGTAAATATTTCCAAATACCTAATAATTTCGGCATTCGGCATTAGCCAGAAACTCTGCACGAAACAACTAAAAGCCCACTAGCCAGCCGTCATTAATCAAGGAATAAGCAATAGAGCCCAGAAATTTTTTCCCCGCAGGAGCGGCTCGGCGCAAAAAAGACAGCAGGAGCGGAAAAAGGGGGGCGGCTCTCTGAAATAAAAGCAGCAAGCGTTACGTCCGTCGACCCGGGCGGCGCGTAATTGTAATGGAAACCACGGGGGACCATACGCTCGGAATAATAAGAGAACGAGGCGCGGAATCTACGGGCGCAAAGTCACGCTAATGCGATGCAAAAACCGGGTTAAGCCGCCGCGTGCAAGTCGAAATCCACTTTTGCGCGCTATTCGATGCCGCTGCATCGACGGGCAAAAGTGTCAAAGAATTTATGCGTCTAATTCAAGGCGATTTTAGTTCAAAGTTTTAGCAATCACTGAAAATATTAAAGCAAGATAAACTGCTTTAAACAATAATAATTCATTTCTAAATTCTAAATTTTCAAGGGCTTTAATCCCGAAAGCATCTTCCCAGGCAGCTCAATAAAGAAAGCGTTAGACGAAAATAATATTCGCTTTCTTCTCCACTGCAATCCTTTTAAATTAATACTTACGTGCTCTCGTACCGAGCGTGCAGGGCAATTTTTTCGAACCGCCTTGAGCATCTCTTTCTCCTTCTCTCAGCACTGTATCGGGCTTCTTCCTCTTTAGGTTTAATGCGCTTATGCGACACATTTCCTTGCCGCAATTCATTCGGAAATTCAATTATCCGTAATTAATAAAAATAGATTACCGGCCCGCCGCCAAGTGTTCGGCAGAGAAAATTCCTCTATCGACTTCCTTGCAATTAAGCCTGTAACTCGATATTCATTAATAACGAAAAGTAGTCTCCTCGCTCTATTTTTTCCAATAAGAGATTTTTCGTTTAGTGCTTTCGCCGCGGACTGAGGGGAGTTGCTGAAAAAAAGAGAGGAGCGAGCGAGGAAAGGAGAAGGTGGAACGAGCGAACGCGGCGCCAAGTGAATTTCCACCCCGTCCCGACCTTAATATTGCTTATATGCATTTCGTTTTAAATTATGAATTTTAAATGAGTAACGCGATCAAGTAACTTGATAGTATTGCGCTTGTATTATGGTTACTTCGTTATACGCACGCATTTCGCGCCCAAGTTAATATTTCCCGTTTGATTCAGGTGCAATGAATTTTTTGCGAGCCGCTTTAATTAAAATAATACCTTATCCGCTTGTGATTTTGTCATTTTCTGGCGAAAGTAAAATTTAATGACTGAAAATAGGAGATTAAGTCAAAAAAGCATCATCTTTTAAAAACTTTGTTGGAAAATTGATAAATAATTTATGTAACTGTATAAAGTACTCTCGTAATGTACCGGGTATTGCTTATAAATAGCAAGTGATAGTCTAATAATAGTTATTAACGTAATTCGCTTAATTAGATTCCACATTTACGTGTTTAATCTTGAAATTGTTTCTGCTGAATCGTATTAATAATAAACTTTCAAATTCCTGCCGTATTAATAGCGATCGATTAAATAATTAATTTGCCTTGCAAACATTCTAATTATTTATAAACCGGTCGCCAGATTTCGAAAAGCTTCAACTTTTTGGTGACTCGGCGACGCATAATAACACGTTGCGATAAAAAAAAAAAAGAAGAGCTGCCCGGGGAGGGGGGGGGTGTATTATTCGCTCGTGCCATCGGCGCTCGCCTCGGGCGATTACAATTTACAGGGACGCACGCGCGAAAGCGTCGCGCATCGTTGGTTTAATTACGCGTAAACTACGACGGAATAATAGAACGGCTAACGAATTTCGTCATTGAGTGGCTATCATTTCTGCGCCGAGGCTTTAACGATTCTATTTCGCATCTTTTATTTTCTTTTTTTTTTTTTAAAATACGCGTTTTAAAACGGCTCTTTGCGCCGTGTTTTTATGTTGCAATGGCCCGGTTACAGGCGCATTTAAATTATTACTTTGAGCGCGAATGAATTTTCCGTTACAAAATCGTTTGTTCGTCGGCAGTCGTTAAAGTTTACTAATATATTCTTTTTTTTCCACAGCTTTCCTGATTTTTTTTTTATTCAAAAATCATAAAAAGATTAAAATATTATTCCAAGTTTATTTCCGAGCTACCTGGTGGATTCGGCGTTTGCAGCGTTTGGAGATTTTTTAAGCTACGCGTGTTTTTATATTTCCTAGGATTTATTGAATTGTTCATTAATCATCAAGTACTGCGGGGATAAAGAGATTACGCTTTCGTGTTTTTCATAATTGCGAGAAAAATTCGTATTATTAGCAATGAAACGAATAAAAAAGTAATTTTCTACGAAAATAAGTAAGAGCATTTCTTGCGTGCAAATGTAGTGTTTAACGAGTTGCTTTTACTTTAATTTAAGGATCAAATTTAAGCATTTAAAAAAGCATTTTATCTTACACTGGAAATAAAGTAGATATAAGTATTGGATAATTAATGGTTCAATGCAGAATTAGCGAGTCGTTGCATTTTGAAGGAGGTTGGCAATTGTTACCCGGAAGCTTTCGAGTTATTCAGTTACTTAGAATGAAGAAGAAAATGGGATTTCCGTCAAATGAATTTAGCACAACTGAATCGCTAGTCACACCCTGCCCTACTTACACTTTTACTGTCTATACGCCAAAAAGATTAACGAATAGTAGCTGGAAGCAGAGAAATAACTTAATGTTGCATTATTATCGCATTAATCTACATTGTTCAAATTAAAAATAGAATAAAAGATTTTACGGGCCCTGAATGAACTTTAACGACATTGCATACAGTTTTTTTCCGACTACTGCTTAAGTTCGTTTTATAATGACATTTACAATTAAAACGTTAATTTTCTAATAAGTATTTTATAATTCTTTATTTTTCAGGAATGGAAGCAATAATGTCTGAGTTCTTTAATGACACGACGACGGCGTTTTATATCATGCTAATCGTTTTCATCGCTGACCAGTACGATGCTGTTTGTTGTCATACGCCTATTACAAAGAGGCACTGGTTAAGGTTAGTCAGAGCTTTCATTAACAATCAATTGCTGAATAACATTTTCCATTTTTTACAATCCCCGTTTTAATTAATAAAAAAATAAAATAAAAGGGAATCAAAACAGACCATTTGGGCAGCTTACAGGCTAATGACCAAGTTGTAGATATTCTATAAGATATCGAGTTTTTCAGGCTCTTGTAAAATAATTTGTTTCAGGCTGAAGGAAGTCTGGGCAGTTGTCAGTCTCAAAAAAAGTTGACGGTTGCTTGTGCAATACATTTCCCTTAAGTGATTTCAGCAGTAAATTGCTGTTAAACTTTTTTTTATTCTTAAGGAGGGTCTTCAGGTTCAAGCTGCGGGAAGAAGGGCGGAGAAATCATTGGTTTTGACTCTTGTGCGAGAAGTGTAGCTGACAATTTCAACTTATTATCCTGTGTAAAAACATCAGTTCGCGACACGATCGCACGGAAAATAAAAATTACTTTCTTTTCAATCTGACGGTGTGAAGACTAGTATTAACCAAATATCTAGAAAAAGTTCCACGGTATTCCTGAATACTTCTAGATACATACTGTACAGGCACAATTTGGTTAAACAAACAGACAAAAGTCTGTTATGAATTTTCGAAATTGTCAAATATTTGTCGACAAAATTATGCAATAAGTATTAACAAAGGTCTGCGTGAATACCGCATCTCTCTAAATGCCATAGATAAAAAGTTATAAACAAATTTGTAGTCGCGAGTCGAGCAAGCTCAAAGACGATTCTTGTCGCGGCTTGCTATGCGCTACCTATCTAGTAGATGGCTGCGTGGTACTTGTATTTACCAACTTTCTTTGCGATTCGGTCTTATCGCTCTAAAAGTAACTGGTCATTTATATTTTTTAAAACATCAATCAATTCAGCGTTAAATTCCCTTTCTTCTCATATGTTTTTTGTTATCTTCCTATTATTTTAAATATAAAAAAAAGTACTCAGAGTATAACTTCCATGTATGTATGATGCTAATCCCATGTTAAAATGATTAATTTTAATAATTAGTATCTCTGAAAACAAATGGGCAATCGTGTTCAAATTTTGTGAGTTTGTTCGTGTATTTGCAATTAACATTATAAACATTTTTTTATTATTGTGGTATTATTTTGACATCACTGAGGACCCTCCTTAACGCAACTCTTTTGCACAATTGATTATGCCGGTATAAAGTGATTTTCTAGGTATCCCTCTTGTTCGTTCCTTCCATGGTCTAAGAAAAAATCACTAAGTGAGAGAGAACAACGATAATCAATTGTTTATGAATTATTTTATAATCCTATAGCGGTTTTTTCTTGAATCATCGAGTAAACTGCAAAGTTCTGAAACGACGTAATTATTTATCATTGTAATCTGCGCCAATACATAATTAAAAACGTACACTTTCTTGAATAAGAAAGAGTAATGGAAGAGAGAAAGAGGCGGAGGCGGAAGAGAAAGAAAAGAGATCACAGAAGACGCAAGAATGGCGCTGGTGGGGCATTTAATTAAGAAGGATTAAGCGGTATTAAACACTAAATCCCAAGTCTCGAGGCGAACAAGCCGCTCTCTTCTTTATTTCAGGTCTGCGACGAGCTAAAACTAAAACGATCAGTGTCTGTCCCAGAGATTTCCTCTGTAGCGGATGCCTTCCTTGGTCTTTGTAATTTTACATTTTTCATCTCTCTTTGCTTTTTAGCGATTTTACCCTCTGCTCGGTCTCGCTCAGTGTTTCTCGGTTCGTCTTTTGAAGTTGTGGCTACAATGAAATACCATGCAAGGAGATTATCACATTGCTTGGGAATGCGATAATGAAAGCTTTTTACTTGATTTTCGTGACTTTAATTTTCAATTTTTCAAATTTACGGCTGGCTAAGTATTTCATCAATTATTTTGATAAATTCAAGGCACGGTAAAAATAAAATCAAATCCAATATTTTTTTCTTCCAATATTTTGATATAAACAAACCGAGGTACAGAGATACTTTTAAAAATTATTGGCTAGAAATTTATTGATATGAAATTAAAAATGCTAAGAATCTGTAGAAATATATTGAAGACTTTAAACGTTTGGATCTAACATTTCAAAACTTTTTCGTATGAAAGAGTACAAATGCAAAGTATTCAGGACTCGCGATTTAGTAAAGAATCCATTCATTCGTATCTTTCAATTCGGCATATCTTCGAATAGGATTCAATAACTGCTTCACTTATTCTCATAGCTAGTCTTTCGATGTGGAAGAAAGGCATTTACCCTTTGTAAAGCCCAAAGAAAGTTATGCGCGTTTCTTTTATTAATTGCATTTAGAGCTTTCATAAATTTTATTCTGGAATTTATTTGTATCTTGATTATCATGAAATCTTAAAAAATTTGCAATCATTGACCGTACAAGAGAATATCCTTAATGGTTTTAAGCTCGCATTGCAACAACGCAGGAATAATTGTTCTATAAATCCAAAGTCCACTACCACTTCACCCTAATTAACCCCGAAAATCATACATCTAAACATCCCCACAGTTCCAAGCACCGGTCGGTAGCGTTTCTCAAATCCCGAAATACTATCAATCCGGTCGCCTCTCGCTCAATTACATTCGCTCAGCGTCCCCATAAGACGCAAATCGTCCCCGCGAGTATAAGGAGTCGATCGTTCGGCAGAGCCATCAGTCGATTCGTCGCTGAGCGTTTCGACGGTCCGGGCTTTCTAATTAAAAGCAGATGACCCGTGGTAATGACGCAAAGCGCCCAGCTTGATTCCGCGAATTGCGATCCCGGCGTTGTTGCCGCTGATATCGATCCCCGGGCTTTGAGCTCGGCATGTCTTGCGAGAGCTTGATGAGAGGTGGAAAGAGAGAAACGGCTCTCGGCGCGAGTCTAATTCTGGCCTAATGTTTCTGATTCGGCTGATCCTGTCGCTCGATTCCCGTTCCGCTAATGCCGAACGCCAGAGACTGACGGCAGTTGAACTGCTGCTGCCTCCTATTACTTTGGCTAGGCGAGCTTTGGAAAGGAGGGCTGTGAGAGAAAGAGAGAGAGGATAGGTTGAAATATTGGTAAATAATATTTGAGGAACAAATATGCGCCAACGTATTCGTAATCCGTTCAAGGTTCTACTTAACTTTTCAGTTGGTCATTTTTATATTTCTGAAAAAAAATTAAGTCATTATTAGAATTCCATTTTATAATAAAATGCTTCGTTTTATCACACCTCGATTAATAAAAGTAAAGTATTCTTTCTTTTGGATAAAGCGTTAATAAAATTATCTAAAATACCGTTTTCTTTACACGACGCTGACTTTTGACGTTGGAAATTAATCAGCAAACATCAAACGGTCAGTCTCGACTCATTGCGATGTCACTGTTGTCATTGAGTATTTCGTAATAACGATGGTCCATTACTAAATGGTCAATCCTACTGGGATGTCTGTATTACTCGATGCCTTTGCTCGCACTAATATTGGCTACGATGTCAGGGTCCAATTCAGTTTACTGAATTGTAATGTTGGCGTAAAGTAACTTCTAAGCTAATCTCGGCTTTAGTATCTTCAGACTAATTTAATCAAAGATCAATAATGGTTTTAAACGCTATAAGCTTGAAGCCATTTGAAAAAAAACTGAAAAATCGGATTTATGTAATTTAGAATTTCAAAAAGAAATCCTGCTAAACTTTCTTGAATCAGTAGTTTTGTGCTTATCGAAAGAGCTAAAAGCAATATGATTTTTGGCTATTTTTATCATTTTAAATTTGAATACAAGAGTGAGTTATTTATACGAGCCAGATTCATTCAGCCCAATTTTTACATCCTGCAGCAGTCGCCGAGTTAATTTTACGCTGATGTCACTCGGCAGCAAATACTTGTCTAACAAACTCACTCGAGCAAAATCAATTCTCATAAGAAGTAGAAATAGGAGGAGGAGGAGTACGAAAGACTGCAGCGAGGACGTACAAATAATAAAGCGCGAAAAAGAAATAACGGGGAAGAAAAGCAGTCGAGAGAACGAATGAGAAATATTGCGGATTTGCGCTTGACATTCGAGGACGTTTCTGGATTACCCTCCAGCGGCAGACTTTATGCAGCGTCACGAGATAAATCGCCTCGACAGAGGAAGGAGTACATAAAGCGCGAAGCGATTTTTAGGAACGGATTAAGCCAGTTTACCATCGACTCTCGGCCGATTGGCCCGTCGAGGACATGCTTACGTGGGGCGCCGCTGGATTCGCGAGTCGAGTTTATTGTATTTGCAGTAATCCGCGTTTCGTTGTTACGATCCCATTATACCCTCTGTATCGATGCGTACGACCGGTGTGTGTGTGTGTGTGTGTGCGTGCGTGTGCGTGTGCGTGTCGATGCGCCTCGCCGCCGGGATATCGATCGGAGCTCTCTTGTACTGCAGCGGAAAAAATGTATTTCAGCCGTTCGAAGACTGTGAGAGGCTAATTTATTTAAGTCAGTCCTAGTTTTGATGCGTTCTCTTGTTGCTTTTTGTACATTTAGAGTTGTTTTTGTTCAGGATTAGGCAAAGTTGACTCGTCAAAAATTTTGTACAGTTTGAAACTTGGCTGGATTGACAATCGAGGAATAATTATGGAACAGTTAATCTCAGCTTAATTGTTTTTTTTTTCTTTTTAAGTTATGTGCTTGTTAATGTTTATAAACTTGTAATTACAGCTTTAAAGCATATAAACTTTCTCCAAGTAATAGCTATTTGAAACCTATTTGGAAATGTAGCGATGCTAATTACGCTTTATACCTTTGCAAAGTACATTCTTGCAGTCCAACGAGTTGCATATCTCACTGATTATAACTGCTACCTTAGAGCACGAATTTAAAATTCTTTAGAAACAACTTACCATCCAACTTTCAGATTTAATAAATTATTTAAAAAGCCAATATATAATCATTCCATTTCCACATTTCGGACAGCAATAATAATAAGTGCGAGTCTTTCAGGCCATTTTAAAGGCGCCAGCGAATACACAGTAGCCCGAGCTTAACCAAGAGAAATGGACTGAAGCTCGTCGCCGGAAAGGGAGGCGAGACGCGTTGCGCTCGAAAATAAAAGGCGCAAAGAGCGAACGAGTTTGGGTGGGGCTCTCTTGGGCCGCTCTGCGATGATGGATGTGTATATGGCTCGAGTTACCCGCGAATTCCTTCCCCCTTAAGGAGACAAACACGGGAGTTGCTCGGTACACAAATAATTATCAAAAGCACGTTTCCCCGATCAATTCTTTCTATCCGCCAGATAAGGATCGATTCAACAAAGACCACGACTGAGTAATCGTTCGGGAGTATTTTTCAATCCTCCCGAGTCGCAAAATTTCGCTACAAGAGGCGGCAAGTGGCTACTCGGGAAACACAGGGAATCCCCATTGATTAGGCTTTAATTCGAGAAACATTCGCGAAACTCGATGTCTATAGGAAATTTTTGCTTCATTGGCTAAAGTGTTTGCCGCGACGAAGATTCATCAAAGCCCCTGACAAGTATCGCCGGGCAAAAAGGCCAACAATGTCCGCCTGAATTCGCTAATTTATTCGCCTCTGTCTCATCCTCTGCAGCGGATCGCCCGGCAATTCAGCAAGATACGCAGGACGCCAGTTCGAATGGTTTTCAAAAGAGTCTAATTACCGGAGTCCAATCGAGGCGCAACCCTTTCGGGAAAACCGGCACGCAAACAGGAGTCTTCTTTCAGGCTGCGAGGGCACGTATTATACGTCTTGTGTGTATCCTTGCGACGCGGGGGGCCTCCCAAGTGCCTCGACGAGCGTCTCGAGAGCTTACAATCAACTGGGCTTGTCCGCAAATAACACCGTGAAACATGATTATGATTGAATAAGGCCTGTAATTGAGGTTATTGAGCAATTACATAAGTAACGGCCGCGCGAGCCGTGTTATTTTAGAGCGAGAAGAGGATGGCTGCGATGGGGGAGGAGAGGAGGATGGGGATGTGGACGAGGGAGATAGGACAGGCTCAATTTTTCCAACGAATTCATACGCTTTGTGATCTTTTCTGAATGCAGAGGCTAGATTACGGATAATTTATAAATGAAAATTGTAGAGCGCTTTGAATCAGGTTGATTTATCTTTGCGAGGATTGAATGAGCGTTTAAAATGTTTTAGTAATTAATTAATCGACTTTTTTTAGAATTGTAATAGATTCTGCTATTACGAAGTATCATGATGTTTGTACCTCAACATAAACTTATAAAGATGCAGACAAGCACAATTAAACGAATACTACGCTAAAGTCTCCAATAACTCAAAAGAAATAGTTATTACTGCCAAAATGTAAAAGATATCACCCTGATAATTGAACAAAACTCTGTCAAGTATTCTTTCATTTTACGACTGAGCTCCGTTTAAAATTTTCCAGTTATCGATTCCTATAGTCTCGAAAAAATCAGACATCCTAGCGAGTTTCGCGGCTGAATCCTTAATTCAACCGACTCCCGCGTCCCCTCCTCAGCCTAATAAACCCTTAGAAGCCTGCTCAAAAAGCACGACAGAATCTGCATGAGGCGTCCAGGCGGCGCAATTTTTTCCCCTCACGCATCGACGACCCATTCCGTTTGATTATCGTCGAGCTCGGACTCTTTCACCTGTCTTAACGTCCGCGTCGTCAGCATCCTCTCCTCGGTTATTCCTCGTTACCCGATGCCGTGGCTGTATAGACGCGACTTTAATCAGGATCTCGTGTCTGGCTCGGATGTGCCGGACAGCGTCCGTCAGGCAGGCGCCGGCTGTTTCGATCTCTTTCTCCTCTTCGCGCCAAGGAGGCTATCGGCGCGAGGGCTTGAATTATCTGCCAAGAGAATAATTTTTTCCTTTTTTTTAGCACCGGCTTATGTAATGCGGTTCAATGGGAAATTAGTTTCTTTATTCACTTGATTTTGATAACTACGATTCTTTTGTAATAGTTATCGCTAATTTCGCATATAAAAATGTATCTCTTTCAAGTTGCTAAACGCACTTGTACCAAAAGCAACAACTGATATTTCTGCAGCCATGCATAAATCCAGCTTGCAAAAAAGCATTTCCATCCCGACAGGCAAATAAGCGAAAAAAGCCTTCCTTATCAGAGCATCGATACTCAGGCACGATCCCTCGCAAGGATTAAAACACAGGTCTAATGCAATTACAATGAGAAATCGGAAGTGAAGCCAAGTCGCGCTCGCAGTAGTTCGAATCAGCGTGAGGGCAGGCATCATCCGCCCTGTCCTCCCCTCCTCCTCTCCAGTGACCCCAGGTGGATACAGCGGATGAAATTTATTCTTGCATAAATTACGCATCGGCGATGGGAATTCGACGGGAACAAATGGACGCACTGCGCGAGAAAGAGCCCGAATTCGTATGCAGAGAATCGTTGGCGCGTGCACATCTATACGCGCGGATTTATAAGTATATATACGCGCAGGCCCGATCGCGTAATAATGTACGATTGCACGTGGCGCGCGGGAGGAGTGTATATAAAAGCGGTTATGTAAATTTTCCCCCAAGTATCCACTCCGCTTTTGCATTTTTGCGAGGAGATTCGGGCTCGTTATGAGCCCCGTCAACTAGGCTGTGCTGCGTTAATGAAAATCTGCGAATTATGTTCTTTTGAATAAACCCCGGTGATTCGCAAGCTCGTTCGCTGAAAATCGTAAACACGCGATAGGAAGCAAAGGAAGATTTAACTTTAATTGCCGGCAAGCTTTAATGAGATGCGCGCACTGCTCGCCTGTACTTTTTAGTTTATTTTTTTAAGGGCATGGTCGCGCTTCTTTTAGGAAGATTCGCGGTACGGAAAATAAAAGATTATGGGGTTAATGTAGGAAAGCGGTGTAAATGTTTTCATTGAAATTCATATACGTTAAAGTTCGGAAACTTAAATTTTAGCCGCTTGCTTAATATTATTAGAAATAACATTGAGTCAAAGTTTATCTTGTTGATAGACGTACACGTTCTTATAAAACTTGGAAACATTACAAGGCTTTTCAATTTGATACTCGGGATACGGTACTTTCAAGACTATTATTTTTATGCCAACATTTTAGAAGCTATTTTTCGATTAAATTTAGAACAACCATTATTTATTAATATTAAGGCCAAAATCTAGCAAGAAACCTCGGAAAAGTATCGAAATAAGCTTTGACTCTTCTCAATTTTAGCCGTGTAAAAAGGTTACGTTACTCAATTATTTTCCCGAACTGTCTTTCCCCATTTTCGCAGCTACGAAAACTGCTGTAGTCCAATTAGTCCTAGAAGGCAATACCAGCAGCTTGTCGCACAACGAGGAGGAGAGGCTAAAGTCTCCCGTCGCGTTGCCTGATTAATCGTAAACAGCGGAAATGAAAATTGGTCTCCGAAGAATAATTAACACGAGTAATTAATCGTCGCGAGTCCCGCGAAGCCCGAGACGCGCATACTAAGGAGGTCGGAGAGGGCTGCTTGTTGTTCGCCCTGTTGTTTTGGTACCGGACTAGCTTCCCGGTCAAAGGGCTATTTTCTTTCCTCTGAAGGCGAAACTTTTGGCTCAGGAATTTCGTTCATGTAAATACTACTAATACTATTTTTTGTCCAACTAGATGTACCGAGAAAAATAGAAGGAAAATTTGTTGTTCATAAGCATAAGTTCAAAGAAAATTTTGACTACAAAACTACAGAACGCTGAGACATACTTGTATTATTACAAAAATTATTGTTTTATGATTAGAGTAGAAATATGAGCTTATAATAAAACTATTCTCTAACTTTTGCTATACTATTTTTCTCAGTGAACTAATTAAAGTTGGAATAGAATTCAAAATTCTGTTTCTTAATTTCAATTTTCGTAATATTATTTTTCAATTGCTTACTAGCAAGCTGAGTATTGTTGTCAAACACGATGGCATTTTTAGTTGAACGCAGCTTTATAAAGTTATAAAAATTCATGATCGTAGTACGAAAAAATTATTTGGATTTTAAAGTTTATTGAATTTTTAGAAAATGAATTTCGTCTATTGGAAAAGCCGTTGACTTTTCAAAATGAAATTCCTGGTTTTCCCATCCAGTTTTGTGAATTTAAGTAAATATGTTTTATTTATCTTTCAATATCAAAGACTGTTTTGAAAACACACAAGTTTAAAAAAACGATCTTTTTTTATTTTTTTAGTCCGATTCAAACCCAAACTCGAATAACTCAATTTTTTGCTATAACATTCCAAACCGAATTTCGTATAAAAAAGATTAACTTCTCGCCGTTAATGAAAATTCGGCAGCTCCCACCGTTTGGAAAGGAAAATAGAGAGAGGCGGACTTGCAAAAAATCGCGTCCGCTCGAATGGTCGACGCGCCCCTATTTATGATTGATCGTTCGCTGCTGAGCGCATAATTTCAAGTCAATGCCGTTCTCTGCCCCAATGGTATACTTATTTAATATCGGGGAACGATAGACGTTCAAGAACTGCCAAGAAGAAGCATCGATCTTGTTTCATTTTGCAGCTGATACGGAAAAATAATTACGCTCTGTTACAAGTTTGCTCCTAGCAAGCCTGTTCTGGACTTTGAAGAGAGATTGCATTAATGTTTCGACTGTTTAAGCATTTTTAATACAATTGTCATATTTAATTATTTTTTTTATTTATGTTTACGCAAAATTTCAATTGAATGTGAATTATTAGGATAGTTATTTATTAATCATTTTCGGCGTTGTCTATGTTGACGGCTTTTCTGTATTTACACGCCTTCCGTATTTACACGGATAATAAGGTACACGGATGTAGGTTTTGGCACTTGATTTTTTTTATTGATATAGATTACAGAATAATATTAGTATTGATGTAGCTTTAATTAATTTTGTACTCCTTGTTGTGCGCAAATAATGTTGTAAAATGAATTGCTACTTTTCACCATCAGAGCCCCTGTATAAATAGCACGTTTTGAAGCTCACATTATAGAGAGTGAATTAAATCTCCCATATAAACATTCTTCGCATTTTAGATGCCCTGATTGTAATTAAATTAGAAATTAATGAAAATTTTTGCAGTCGAGCTTCCATTATTATGATAAACTAATTAGTTGTTCTTTCGTAAATTTTTCAGTTTCAAAAACAATCTCCTCCCACTTAATTATTGCTTCAATAGTTGACATCATCAAAGTCTTGATTAGTCGATCAATCACATAATCTGCTGAAACCCTTGTTGATGGAAGCGCATCGAAGCCGAAAGTTCTCTGCCGCTCGGTCAAATCGGCCGTCGTATTATGCATAAAAGTGCACCCTCGAAAGGGGTGAAAACTTGTACAGGGGAGGGAAGCTCTCCTCGCGCGTCAAGTGCGAACGAGCTCTCGCGCAATTTACGATTAAACATATAACTCCCGGGCGGGAAGAAGACCGGTGTACGGCGGCGGTTCGCGTGCGCTCGCCCGTAAAGGAAATGAAAATTAATACAGCCACGCCAGTCCCTCCGGTGCTTTATTGCCGAGTCTTAACGGCCCTTGTCAACATCTCGTTACATCGGCCCCGTATGGGGCGCGGCGCGCCAGTCTTCGCTCTTGGCCGGCTCTCCCTCGGCTGCATTCGAGGCCGGAGGGAGAGGACAAAGCTTTAGAGTCAATTTCAAGCGTTATTGGATTCAATTTTCTGCCCTGCCTCGGTGAGGCGCACTTGCCGCTTTTTCGGGGAGAGGCTGGAAAAATGGCGCGGGATATTGATTAGGTGCATTGCCCGGAGCTCGTTTGTCGATCGAGTCGAGGAAATCGGGGCCGAGCTGGGTGAGCAAGAGATTTATTAGGGATCAAGTTTTTCGGGCCTGGGAGGAACTTGTTTGCTGTATCTAGAAATATATTTTGCTAGACTTTGCTATTAAAATTATTGATAGGGTGCATTCTTTCTATGGGTTATAATAAGAAAGGAAAGTTTTTGCCTGTTATAGTATTAAAGTTTTCTAATCATTAATTTTTTTTTTATCTATGTATGTATGTATGTATCCACGTAATATAAAGAGGCAATATGTGGGAAAGTATAGAAAGATATGATTACGTTAATAAAGTTACTTGGTGGATGGATCAAACAAGCCATCGTCCACAAACATTCCCTTAATATTACATCTAATCGAGATGATTCTATATAACGTTTAGTAAAGCTATGCGTGTAGAATTTATAGAGAATGATACTGACACGTAATGTTTTTGGATTAGAATGATGGAGACGAATAATATTTGGCTTAGATATCTCATAGAAAAGAAAGGGATTAAGTTGTCGTACTTTGTTAGTGTTATTAGAAAGATAGACTCTCACAGTCTCAAATATTAAGACATATATTTAGGATCATTGCAGTACAACTAAACAATTTTAATTCCAGCTTGTAGCGAAGCAAGAAAAGTTTTCCCTTCATGAAGAAATACTGCAGCGATAACCTCACAACTTTCATACATTAGCCGTCCGAAAAGCGAAAAGACTGTCACCGACTGAACCCGCCTCGCAGCATCGGCAACAGTAGCAGCAAGGCGACGAAGCGATTAATTAGCAAAGGCCGGTCGGCGAGCGTTTGTTCATCGAGGCAGCGGCACGTTAACGCTTGGATGATTTCATTACCGCGAATCTGGCGGGCTCGGAACGACACTCTATTAAACGGCGGGCGCCAGCTGGCCAGGCCGTAGCTGCATTGCGAATCTATTTGCATGGTAATGACGCCGACGACGCCGATGGAGCCTCCCCGTGCTTAGAAACGTCGGGATCCAACGGCTAACTGAAAACTATACCTTCTACCCTACATCTTCGTAGGACTATTGTGTTTTCAGCTTTCGACTGGGCACGTTTCTTTTTCCTGAATTAGGTGAAAGGGAGGTAAGGGAAGCTTTTCTGCGGAGTGGATTAAACGATTTGCAAAAGTACAGGAATAGAAGGGAATATTCATTTGGATTTAATCAAAGGATTGCCGACAAGTAGTTAAAGTTTTTTTCAGATAGGGTTTTTAGGCAAATTTTTCATTAATTCCTTTTAAATTGTCATCTATTTTTCTTAAAATTTGAGATTCATAAACGGGACGCAATAGAGATGCTGGAAATTCAAACAAGTAAGTGTTGTTTTCGTTCGTATAAAAAAGATGTGAATCAAAGATGCGGCCGATTTTATGACTTGTATGACTGATATATTTTCCTTGTCATTCGACTTATTAAAGTAATGAAAAGTTTAAATTGCAAATTAATTAAATAAAATATTCGTCTTGTGACAACGCATTACTTTGTTTACATAAACAATATTACATTCCTGAATTCCAGTAATGCAACATCGATGCAGACTGTATTCGAATTTCTCTTTAGAGCCATGTTTACTTCTGTAGTTGGTATCTTGCTTTGATGAAATTTCTGTTATTGGATGAGAAATTGTATTGAACTGTAGAAATTACACGTATTTCAGCCTAGCTGCAGTGATTTCACTTTATAAGAGCACCAAAAGGATTTCGCAATATTACTAAATGTACTAAATTACGCAGACATTCATTCCCAATTCAATAGTCGCGATAAAAGATCCAATGTACTTGACACTTTAAGCATAATTTAGCAAACACTTAACGAAACGCCGAAATCAAAGTAGTTCATTTTTAACTCGTGATCGGTGTCGAGGTCAGCTGCCCAATCCCGTGCGCATCCCTTTAAAACGCCAGCGATATACATGTACTTAATGGCAGCCAGAGCTTGCAGCAGGGGACCGGCAACCTCCGGCGCGAGTATCAGATATGTAAGCGCAAACGACAGACGGAAGCCGCTAACTCGCTAAATTAAAGGATCAGTGCGAGCAAAACTTGGGGGCGGAGGCAGCGGCAGCAACAGCAGGTTAGGTTTAAAGCTTGGATTGCCGGGGCCGAAGCGAATTAACGGCGAGGATACAGGTTAACTAATAATCCTGACGAGCTTCTCCCGAGAGCTTCGTCGCGGGACAGAAAGCGAGAGCTCTCTCTCTCTCTCTCTCTCTCTTCCTCCCTCTCTCCCTGCTGCGAAGCTACTCCAATCATTATTGCTAATTGCATCGGTACTTTGATATTCCCGATATGACGTCGCCGTCGACGCTAAAGCAGCTGCCACCGCGGCCGCATAAAACTTTGCCAAACCCCGTTGGGGCTAAGAGAGCAACGCTGCCGGGAGGAGCAGTCGGTAATTGACGGAGGATCGATCCGCAAGTGCGAGGCCTCTTTCATATTCTAACGATGCTCCTTTGCTGCGAATCTGCCCCGCTGAAAATCGGCAATAGATTCTGCTGCGCGATCGCCGATGAGATATTTAATTGAGATTCTTTTAATGCGCTTGAAAAAGCTTTTAGGGAGATTGTCGGTGCAATGTTAATGTGGAGCTAATGACTTTTCACTAAATTTTATAATTCGAACGTGGCTAGAGTTTGTACTGGATCACTTGATTTCTGATGGTCGAAAAATAATTGTACGCATATATAGCAATAAATATCGCAAATTTTTTGTATGTGGATTTCGATTACGCACCAAAAATCCGATAATTAAAAACGAATAATTGAAATTGCTATTCCAATGCTTATTGAAAATAATCGTAAAAATGTCAACGAAAACCGAATGTTCGTAATCTCCATGAAGCACACAAGTGCACAGAAGTAGCGCTGGTTAAATTTTGAAAAGGATCGATGTCTCCGTTATTTTCGCAACTCATTGTTTCATTTTTAAGACAATTAGCGAGCGTTGAATCCAGCGCTTCATCAGACCGAACCGGGCCAACAAAAGATAAAAGATATTAATCACCAGCCGGGGGTGTTTGTAAGTAACTGGGTCAGTCTTTCGCGCAAAACATTGACCCAGAAATTCATCCGTTCAGCATCCATCGAAAACGATCGATTCTCCCCTCCAGAAAGCACGCCAACTAATTGTCTATCTCGCAGGCCCTTTACGGCAAGAATGACAAAAGTGGCCGGTATTCTTCAACGTTGCGCCCCGGTAAAAGCAGTCGGACGAATAACCCTAATACAAGAATAAAAGCCCCATGAAAAACGGGCACAGGTATAAGGCGCACGATACGGTAGTCGATATTCAACGGCGAGAAGCGAGCTTTCCATTAAAAGAATAACAAACTACGTTCGGTCCATCCTCCCTCATCTCGCTGGAGGAAGAAAGAGATGCCGGCGGAAAACAGCCGTAACGGAGGTTAATTACGAAGAGCTGGCTCGTCGAGGGCGAAGGAGATGGGAAAAGGAGACACTTATACTCCGGCGGCGCGTTTTCTTTGCTCTCTTTCTGACCTTTTTCAGCTTTCGGGGGTAGAAGCCAAAGACCGGCTTGGTTGCCAGGGTACCGTCACATCCTGCTGGAGGAACACTCCTTCAATTATAAGAATCCTAGAGTTCTGCGACCTCTAATTTCAGGGGCCGACTGCGCTTCCTTTCTGCCTTTTATGCAGGCCAAGAGGCGCGAAACATATTTTTCCTCTTTGACATTTTTGTCTGCTTTATCTTAAAATTTTATCAAAGTTTGCGATTCTTAAAAATGAGACGGAGGACAAGTCCTCCGTTTCACTTACAGCATTCGCTAAAATTATCTATACAAGCTAAAAGAAGCCAAAAAAGTCGTAAGCCGTAAGCTAATACGAAAACCGGCTGCCGGCTTCTGCACAAGCTTTCCTTCGTCGGTCGGTTGAATAATTCTCCGTCACGCATCAAGATTTTGCGTTTCCAGCCGTCTGCAGATGCGGAGGAATGCGGGAAGAGTCAGGGACTCGGCGTTACCATAGTAGCACCTGTTCTCTCTCCCCCTCTCGGCTTTTAGCATTAGTTTCTGCGATTTCTTGAAGCGATCCCCGACTGCTTGAGACCGAAGACGATGTTTACGTCTCTCCTCGACACGCATCAAAGAGCAATCGATATACGTTACGCCGAGGCCGCGCTAATTAGTTTCGACGTCGAACGCTGCTCTGCTGCTCTCTTGGTTCGTTAAAACGATGATGCTCAAGCAGAGCGAGAGATCCCGCTTATATCAAGTGCGCCCCCGATTATCAGTGCACTGTTTTGGCGCGGGCGCTAAGTGTAATCTTTAATTGGAGTATAAAGAGTTTTATGAGCGTTAATTCGCCTGGTTTAGTTACGGATTTACAAGTAGTGTAGATTTAACTGTTTTTTTACACCAATTTATTAATTATTAATGTCGAATTAAGAATCCGTATATTATATTAATTCTTATATAAAATTGCTTTGACTTATTCGTTTGCATCTACAATAATTATCATAATAAGATCTCCCAAACGGAATTGCTGGAGAATAATGTTCAACACCACTGAAAAAATATATTTCATTATTGGCATCTCACCGTCGCCCACTGTGTGTGCCTCTCACAGCGACTCAGAATATTGCTCAAGTTCCTTCATCGTCGCGCTTTACCAGAAAGCGAGAAGCACCTTCTCTTGCAGCTTCTTATTCGCTCTTTTTTTAAAGAGCGCATCTAATAATAAATCGTAATAAAGCAAATCCCAACTCGTCCATCGCTGGAGGACAAAGGCTTTTTTCGCCCCCTCGCAAACAGGCTTTGCAGTTTTATCCGGGCCTCTCTCTTTTTTCGCGCCGAGATTCAATTTCCGGATAGGAGATGGCGCTCGAGAGCCTGACCAGGTGTCAGCGCCTGTACGTGGCAAACGGATGATCTCTGCAAGTTAATTTGTAACTTGAACATTCTGCTGGGGAGAGAAAGACTTTGCTGGGGGAGGGGGGAGGAATAGGAAAGGGAGATGCTTAATACCACTGACGCTGAGCTAAACCTCCGGGCTTGTTTGTTACGCTAATGCCTAATTAGCGGAGTGACATCGCATCCCTGGGAAAGCCGTTATCGAGTTATCCTCTCCTCTCTCGTTCGAGCTTTTTCGCCGATGTGAATATTTTTTGAGAGGGCGAAAATTGACTTTGCTCCGCTTGCCAGCTGAATTTACCCAGTCGATGTTGACTGCTACTTGAAACTTTTTTCCAAAGACGTACTGCTGAGGGTTTAGGGTTTGTAATTTTTTAATTCCTTTATGCAGCAGCTAGGTTTTCAAAGAATGAAAATGTAATTACTCGAAAAACTGTTGAGTTTTGCAAAATTTACGAAAAGATTGTTTTTAAATAAAATTTTACATTACGTTCCTAATGAGAGTATTTGCTAGTTTTTTAGCGAATGCTACCGCTTAGTTCATGAAGCAAACTTCCTTAAGCTTTCATTTTCCGGGATCTAGGAAGTGCTATAATGTTCGCCTTAAACTTTGCGAAAATAAACTTGTGGATTTTATAACAGGATTTCCTTGAAGCAATGTTGTATTTGAAGAAATGAAAGCAATTTTAATATTCTTTTTAAAAAATAAATCGAAAAAACTTCATTTATTCTTGAACTTTAATTTATTTAAATTATAAAAATATATGCACTAATTATAAGTAGTAGAGCTTGTAAAAATAAAAAAAGAGTCAAGTCATATGCTAGAAGTAAAATAATAAATAATTATCAAAATTATCAAAATAGTAAAATAATTAATAAAATTCCGTTAATTTATAGTTTTAAACATTATAACGCCATAAAAAGTAATGATCATCAGAGGTTAATTATTGGGAAAAAGAGTTTAACTGTTGAAAAGGAAAAGGTCGAAAGAAGAAAAAGAATTCTCTTATGAACATAATAAGAGATGTTATTAAACATCAATAAAATTCAGAAAATTCACGTTTCTAGATTTTTCTATTTTGCAAAAAAGGAAATTTTTCATCTTCTTTCATTAAGTTACTCCATTTTCATTAATGTGTAAGAAAGAATTACATTAAAACAAATTAAAAAATTACTTGCCAATGCTTCTTTCCTCTCTCAACTAGAAATAAAACTGACCTTAACTCTTCATTACTCGGCAACTTTGACATTTCTCTCTCAACGGCCGAGAAACGCAACAGGATCCAGCAGCTCTGCCTATGCGCCTCAATCATACTTAAAATCCGGAAACTTTTTATTTCCCCGGTCCATTATCCAAATCCCAACGACTCAATCCCGGTCTGCGAATCATAATTTATCCAGTGCTGATAATAAAAAGGCAGCCTGCCGGCTGGTTGTCCCCCCCCCCCCCCTCCCCGCATATCGGCGTCGGGCATAAAGAACCCCGTTTCTCGCGGCCGTTATATGTATATACGGGCTTTCCCTCTTAAGATTTCGAGGCGCAAACGACGCATAAAAGGCCAGTAAGCGTTTCTCGCTGTCGCTCCTTGTCGGATCTCGCGGTGTATAATGGATCGAACATGTAACTCATTCGGTTTCGCTCTTGGCTACCCTTTACGAGTCGATTTAATCGTTCCTTTCACCGCAAGAGGAGAGCCATGTTTTAGGGAGCGTTGCCAACGCTCTGTTTCAGGAGGAGCTGCATGCTTCTGGTCCGGGAGTATTTGTTTGCGGATTGTTGAATATGGACTCTTTAATGCGAAAATTATGTAAAGCGATTGTCGGATGGGGGATGCGCGAGGATCATCAAGTTCGGCTGTTTATGCGTCGTACATAATCATGGCTATCGAATCGTCGATCATTAAACTGTTTAGTGTACACTAAAATTTGACTTGTTAATGACGAAGCTGAATTATTGTTCTGGTCTGTTGTACATTTTAATTTTATTCTGGCAGTCTTGTGCAAGGAGAATAATTTCTTATAAAAGTTATGGTTAAATCTTCTATAAAAGTTACAATACAACAGTATAAAATTAGTGTCGATTGTCTACAAAAATTACCCTTTCAAAAAATTTACAAAAGCTTTTTTAATCTAAAAATTTTAATTGCTTCCTCCTAGAGGAAGCATTGTGATAGTAATTTTTGGAATTATTCGAAAAATCGGTTATAATTGTGTGTGTGTGTGTGTGTGTGTGTGTGTGTGTGTGTGTGTGTGTGTGTGTGTGTGTGTGTGTGTGTGTGTGTGT
>JAWWEO010000045.1:17088356-17120299 GCA_035582975.1 Ormyrus labotus | reverse complement strand
CACATTTTAAGCCGTAACTTTTAAAATTTTTTAAATTTGTGCATGAAATTTTTTTTCTAAGTTTTGGATAAAGTATAAAATCAAAAACTTAAATAAAAAAAAAATTGATTTTTTGAAATTTTTTCGGTATAGAACCCCCTTAATAAATTTTATAGATTTTACAACTGTTTTCTCGATCTTAGATACTTGTAAGACGAATGAACTAAATAAGCTTGTATTTCAACGAAAGTAAAAAACAATAAAAAAAAAGGTAATTGTATTCAAATGTCATTGTTCTCAAGAATTCATTTTCCTCACTCTTCACCGCCACATTGCAAGTCGCGAAAATTCATTAGTTAGATCGAAAAGTTGCGATTAACTCCTCCTCCCAGCTCGGCAAAAGATACCCGAAGGGGCAAAGTTTGCTTTTTGCCTCGACCCGTGTCGTCGTCGTCTTTGCGAAAAAGTCATTAATCAGGCGCCGCCACCTGCGTCTCTCTCTCTCTCTCTCTCTCTCTCTCACTTTCTCGACACCGTCCAGAGCGTATACACACACAGGCGGGTCATTGTGTCTCGTTGCCCTGGCAGGTTTATGCCTGCTTTAATGCAGCAGAGTCCGAAAGAAAAGCGTATCCAGGCGACAATAACGCGAGGAATGAGAAGTGGCGGTGATTGCTTATTCCGCGAGTGTAGCGCGGATTAAGGCGATTCCCGCGGCCTCTTTGTGCCGTGTTTCCGAGGTGGGGATTTTATTTCTTACAGATGCAAATCCTAATTCCCATTCAATGGGTTTTCAGTCGCGGTCAAATCGCGACGTGTCGCATTGTTGGATACGGGATTGGGAGCTGCGGGGGCGTGAATTTTTACTGGAAAGTACCTGCTGCAGTTTTTCAAGTGATGGATGAACTAGCTTTCTTGGGAATGGTATTGTTGGGTTATGTATGTCGCTAAAGCTGGATGAAATTAATGGAATTATTAAAATTATTTTTATAACCTTGGAGGTATTACGGCAATTATAAAACTGACTTCTGTTTCAAGCGAGTTCTTGGAGTAAATATTCACGTGATTCTCGGTGAAAAGCTTGAATTCATTTGAAACTATTCGGGCAGGAATGAAATATTGTAGTCCAATTCCTGGAAGAGCTTTGGAGCATTTAGTGTTACAGTAGTCAAATAAATTTCGCTAAAAATACCTTTTTTATTACATTGTAAAAGTAAAATAATGGAAAATTAACAAATTTTATATAATTACAATTGTTTTTACTTAAAGGCTAGAAGAAAAGCCCCCGTCCGAACAGTCGAACAGACCTCATCAGCCGGCGTTAACTATAGGCGTTAACTCGGTGAAAAACACTTTCCGGGGGAGCAGAGCTCTTCGCCGGGACGCGATATTATTTAATTTTCCGCTGTCAGCGGATGACGATCCTCCTTTGGGGGCGGCGGCCGCGACTGCCTAACCTCGTTTTCATGGGCGCGTTCGCTTGCTTGCCCGCCGAGTGGACAAAGATTATAGTTGCCGCCCCGATACCCCTCGCTGCCCTCTATCTAATCATTTTTCCCTCACACCGTCGACTCCGCTTCTCCGACTAAATGAAAAGGACGTGGGGGAAAAATCTGGTCCCGGCGTAAATACGTTCGAAACTCTTTTCGACCCCGGAGTAGCTCATGATGGCTCGGAGAAATAATTGTCCCGTGCTTCTGAAAACATTGATTGTCCTCTAGCAGCTTTGATCTTAAATTTTGAATGTTAATTTTAATTTTTGTACATATTCGAATTTTCCGACTGTGCAACAGTTTGCTTTATTCTTTAAAGAGGCTAATTACTATACTTTTTGCAAATGGATGCAATAAAATATTTGAAATAAACTGTTAAAACAAGCCCTATTTATACTCTCGAAGATAAACCATTTCACCTAAAAGCTGACGCTCGATTTACCGCTCAAGTCTAAATTCTCGGCATAACACGTAAGTTAGTTCAAAAAAAAGAATCGCGTCGCAGGCGGAAGAGCGCAAAGCGGAGTTAGCGCGCATCGCGGCCGCACAAAGAAGAAAAAGAAATCAATTGTCATCGCGAGCGAGGCGCTCTCCTCCCACCCTCCTCCCCCAGCGACATATTTATCGTTAAAAATATATTTATCGGATAATGGCTCTCGAGCGCACTTTAATCCGATTGTCGCGCCAGGAAATAGAGGCAAGAATAACGAATAGCCGCTTGTTTATATACACACGCGAGACGGAGAGAAAGAGATATTTTCCCAGCACTCGGACCAGAGCCGGGTTTGCTCTTGTCGCTCGTGCCGAACCTTAAACTTGCTCTCCACGCGTCCCTCCGAGCTGCTTATATCTGGTTGGTCACGTAGAGATGTGGATACAACAACGCTCGAGGTGAACTCGAAAACGCTGAACGCTGAGATGGACGCTGATCGTGGCAGATTTTTTTCCATCAGGTGCTTGGCTTCATCGACCATTTTTTTCTTTATTTCAAGATTTATTTGTCGGGTAGAAAGTTGTGCTGCCTGACGGTTTCTTGAAATATATCGCCAATATATCGCTAATATTTCGCTTCTTAATGTTTGGCTTCACGTATAGAGTATCAATAACCGATTATTATTCTAGTGGATTAATAATAAATTCCTTTTTTTCAAGCCACTGAAATAAGAGTTCCTAATTAATTTTGCACCCAATTTCCTTTAAATACAATTCCCACATACAACGTAGACCCTCTCGAAAAAAGCCTCGTAAAAGAAAAGGAAGCCACGTCACCGGCCCGAAGAAAGCCCTCGATACACCGCGTCCACTCGGCCATCCATCCGGCCGGACGTCCGCTCTCTCCGCTCTCTAGGTCCGACGTAGGCGTGTGCCCGATGCCCCGCGGGATGCCGTAGCGTCCCGCTGACCAGAGCGCAGATTGCTTTTATACCCTGGATTGATTGACAATATACTTACGTTAGGCGAGAGAGCCGCCCCGTCGTTATACCGGCCTGGAGCCAATCTCGCTCTTTTCTGCGGTTCTGTATTAGTGCGCAGGAAACATTTTCCCAAGTCGCCTTTTTTCCGATTCCGCTTTTAAATCCGAGTCAAGCTGAAGGGAGAGCTTTCGGCGGCAAAGGTTTGTTAGATCGGTTCTTAAAATGTTTGGCGTGGCTAGTTTTTTTAACTGTTTAACCCATTTAACCCACTAACGTCCGCAGGACACTTTTTCGAGGGACAACGATTTTAAGCTTGGTCTACCGATTACAATTGGACTTAGAAAATAATCGCGGCACCATCTATTTTATAGTTTCAAGTTCGCTCTTGCGTTTGAAAAATTGATTATTCCAAAATTATGTTTTCCTTAAATTATATAAATCCCACGCGTGATTCTTTCGGTTTTCGAGTATTTATCGATCTCGAGCCGATGATATCGAAAAATCGCTCGAGATTTTCGAATTAGAAAAAAAAAATTGAATTGCCAGTACCAAATATGCAATCAAGTTGATACCAATGCAGATCGTGGACCCGATGTAGCATGTTAGAACCCATAACGATGAATAATCCCACAATATTCAAAACAGGGACAAAACCAAATTTTTTCCATGCCTATGTCTATGAAATTTAGAGATAAAAATAAAAATGAAGCTCTATAAATCATATTTTTTCAATTTTAAACCAATTTTGGGATAATAAATCTTTCTTCTTAAATATTTTATGGTCACCGTCGGAAAGAGCGACTTTCAAACTATAAAATTTATGGTGCCGCGATTTTTTTTTAAGTCAAATTATAATCGGTAGATTAAGCTCAAAATTGTAAGCGAAAAAGGGTCCTGTGGAGGTTAATGTGTTAAGTTCAATACTGTTTGGTAGGTAAATGTTGAAATCTTGTGTCATAAATAAAAGCTTTCTTTCTTATTTTTATAGTAAAGTACAAAATTTACTTCTTTCTAATTCTGTTTTTGCATGAAACTATGATAATTTTATTACAATAATAGAAGCTTTATAATATTTCTTAAATTAATGATCGTTATTGTTCTATTTATCTTAATTTTGAGGTTAAATTAAGTGTTATAAAATAACATACACTAATCTACCTAAAAGAAACAAAACCGGTTTTCCCTTTTACTTGAAGAATTTCACAATTCATTCTTTCGATTCGCAAATAGCCCCTAGAAAAAAAGTATTACGAACGACAGTTCGATTTTGAAATATGCATGGCATCAATTCCCCGTGCTAAATCACGTTTAACTGGCGACAGAAGCGTTCCTCGGCCATAAATTAAAGGCGCGAAGGCGCAAAGCCGAGAGCACAGAGAGGAAGAAGTAGCAGCGGCGGCGGCGGTGAGGAACGTCTCCGGGCATTTAAATTGAAAAGGAACGGCGGCAGTGGAAAAATTCCCCTTCATCGGTTGATATTGGCCTTTCCCCGCTTCGACAGAACTCGCCCGATTTCGCGGACGACGTCGGGGCGATTTTGGCGGGCCCCGAATTTCTGAATGGGGGGAGGGAAGGCAAGCGAGAGGGGGAAATTCCGTCGCGCCCCTTGGATAATTCGCATTCCGCGAGCCTGTGCGACTCCTTGGCATTCCTACTTTTCTATGACGTCCTCTTCCGTCTCTGCTCTCTTCAGTGCTAAGCGCAATATTGCCGAGGCGAGAAGTCGGCGTTGGGGCCGACTTATTTCCTGACGGTAAATTACTGTTTTCTTGGAAAAATTGACGGGCTTGTGGTTTTGCGGTTTTGGAAACGCTTGTGACAGAGGATTGCGAATAAAATTTTTTAATAAATAATAATAGTCTTCAATGATACTCCTACTATTATACTCATTTATATATACTCATCAACAGAAACCAACATCTCTACAGAGAAGTCTAGAACGATGTTATTAAAAACAAGTTCTGTCAACTGTATTACTGACTCATACTACTTATTATCAGAAAATATTCTATGTAGATACATTATGGACACTGCAATAGACAAGTGCATTAAGGAGGTTGGGTAGCTCTCGCGTGTGGGGCGAGGAAAGAGGATCCCCGGCCTACAAACTCGACGTTTTATTTACGTTTTTGTTTGTTTCTGTAAAACGGGATTGTAAACGATCAAGATCCGGATGCATTTTTGTTCTTCGATTGCTTTTCTATTAAACTGTAGGTTTTTTAACCTTATCTTATCATCAAATGATTTTAATGATGAAAGGCCCAATAATCTCTCTCTTCCATAAGAGCATGATTTTAACATCGATTATCTCCAAAACTACATTGTCAATCGCTCTAAAAATTTTACAGTAATCGTGTTACGTATGTACTATTAGGTTGAAATAGTTTTTAGAAACTTCTTATCATTTTGATTTTACTACCCAACCTCCTTAAACAACAATTACATGTTTATCATGGGAATTTTTTAACTCAAAATCGCTACTAAAGTCTGCTACTTAACCACCGCGTGCGAAATAGATCGTTCAACCATTCTCCCGTGGCCGTTTATCATAATAAATAAATAAGCAGGGAAGAATCCATTGCCTCGCGAAAAGCAAGTTCCAAGTCAGAATTCCCGGTAAAAAACAGCAGTACACCGCACGTTTCATTCTCTCAGTCTCCATCTCGACTCCAGCATCCCGCTCGCTTCCCTTCGGCACGTCGCCATCCGACGGTTGAATACGGCGAGAATTGGGGGCGGCGCGCGTTCCTGCATTTGCGACGACGGCTTCTCTTACCCGCCAGTTGCTGATCCTTGCTGCCTCTCGAAGCGGCTCGACGTACTAATTTACTACACCGCCGACATGATCGTGTTTAGAACTATAAAGCGCCATCGCAAAGTAATCGAGACGCTCGCCGAGCAAGCCCTAGACTGATTATTCGATTATTTAGGCCGATATAGTTTGCCGGCAAAAGGCGCTGTTTGATTGGGCGGAGCGTCTTGTGGTTCCGTCGTTTCGGCACTGTTACGGAAATAATGACGCGAGGAGGCACAAGGTTTTCGAGGGCTGCCATTATTTTTATTTTTATTCAATCGATTGAAAAATATTAATTTTGTGTATTGTGAGGCGTAATTGGTTAATTAAAACTAAAAACTCATAAATAAGTAGTTAGTTAATTTTTTTATTTAATAAGCTAATAACATTTAGCTTATTAATTGAATTTTTTTACCATTATTAGTTCAAAGAATAATGAAAGTTTTCCTGCAATTGGCTCAACTTAAAGAAAACTTGATAAATCTTCATTAAAGCTAAAGCCAAGTTCGCCAAACGCAACTCGGAATCCATAAAAAATTTCGGCTATAAAGAAATTCAAATTTATGAAATTACAATTAAAAAACATGAAAAAAAAGACAGTTTTCATCCGAGCGGCAGCAGGCTTTCCATCTCATAAATAATACAATTCTGTAATCAGCATTCATTGCCGACGGGGGCACTTTTAAAGGTGACCTTAGCATTCATCTCGGATCTCTCAATGAAAAGTCAGCCGGGTAGAAAGGAATTGTCGAAAGTCCGTCATTATTGTTCGCGACGTCGAAATATGGCGGCCGGTAGGAAAGGGAGAGAAAAAGCGCGACTGAGAATGGAATAGTACCGCGTCCCACTGGCGGTTCGCCTGTGTGCATATGTGACTTTTACCGACTGTTTAAATGTGAAGGAAGAATGCCGAGTCTTATTTTGACGCGAGCAACGATGTTTGGGGTGGACTGGGAGATACAGCCGAGGGTCACTAAACGATTAATAGTTTTTTTTTTTTTTTTTTTTTTTTTTTTTCAGAAACGTTTGACGAAGGCGTTTGTTGGGTTGATTAAGTGAATGGCGCACTCTCTAAGTGATTTCAATGATCGTTTTTTAATACATTTATTACTTTTTTTGAAAAACAATAATGTTCGTTCATGGTTATCCAGGATACTTTTCAATTATTATATAAATAAAGAGGCTTTTTTAAAAAATTAGTGGAAATTTCTGTTAGCATTTTTAATGCAATTATTCTAAAGAGATTTAGATTGAAATACACTTGAATAAGACATTACATACTCATTACTCATACTGACTTATACAGATTTTAAATTGGTCGCAACTGATCATTCGCTTTGTTTACTCCATCGCATCTCAATGCTTACTTAGCAGCGAAACCTCGCGTCTCCGCCTGAAACAATATCCTCTCTAAAAAGCCCGGGAAATAGCAGTATAATACAGAGCTCCTCTTGAGGAAAGACGAGAGGCGGCCGATTCGCAGAGCGGATAATTTAGTGAATTATCGTAGCGGGGTGAACCGCAGCACACGCACTCAATTACCAAGGACTCGGGGTCCGCCCTCGTACCTCCTCCCCGCAAGCACGCGACCGCACGACGAAGAAGACGCGTGTGAAAGTGCTTGCCGAAGGATCAATGGCGCCGCCGCCACCGCCACCGCCGACCGAGGATTTCCACGCACGAGCCATTGACGTGTCGCAAATTCTACCCCCGCTCCGCCCGGGGAAATTGAGATAAATATCGAGTGGGAGCGAGAGCGCCGCCCCACGGATCAAGTGAGCTTTTGAGGGGCTCCTGGGAAAATTTGTTACGACGCCGGCAACTCGAGTAAGGATTTTTCTCGAGCTGCAGCCGGAAAATTGCTTTTTCTCAACGATAATGCGCCGTTACTGCCGCTGTTTTCCTTTCGGTTTCTTCCTCTTCTTTTCCTTTCTGCTTCTTCGAGTGCCGTCGCTTCCAGAATTATCGGTCATTTTAAATCAGTAGGCAAATTTAATAAAGCTTGCTTAAACTTCCTTGTTCCGGTTGATTTGAATGCAGCTTTGAAAATGAAATTGAAAAGCAGGTTTGAAATCAATTACGTAATTACTTTCCTATTACAGAACGACGCGTTCATATCGTGAATTGCGCAATGCAATCAAACATCCATACAATTATCCATTTATTACAATCCATTTAAATACAAACAACTTTTACACGTTCTTTATCAACGTCCGTGTGAAAAATAATTTCGGTTCAGCTGAAAACGTGCATTTGATCACTGCCAATTACTCGAGAATAATGTGTCGTAATTTCAACAGCGGCGAATTTATGCAGGTTCCTTCTTTATTTCTCACGTAAGCGTACAAGGCGTACGCTTCCTCATAAATAATCGGCCGGCGGTCCTCATAATTTATTCTTGCGTGCATTAACAAAAGATCCCTTAATGCCGAATGCGGAGCCACGCCCTGGCATCGCATTAGTTCAATTCTCCGAGGCGCAAATATGAGCCTCGCGTTGTCTCCCAAGAAAAGAAAGCAGTCGAAACGGCAGATTAAATTCGACCAAGTTTCGCGGGAGGAAAAGTTGCGCAAACTCGGGCCGCTGCTCAAAGGGAAGAGCCGGTAGCCAGCCATCGTAAATCTGTCGCGCCATTATAAATTGTCATTTTTCGAAGACCGACGATGGAAGTAAGAAAAAGTAGTCTGCCGGGACGTTAGGCGGCCTATGCAGCTCGAGGAATGCCAGGGCTGCTGTATATCAGTAGGGAGGTAATGCAGTGCGAATTCTTTGTATATTTAATACTATTTTGAAATATTTTCAAGGATTGGATTGCACTTTTAGGGGAAAGTATTATGGTCTTAGTAACAAACTCCCAACAGCAACAAGTTTTTTGCAACTCTGAAACGTTGAGTTTTGTATTCAATTTTCATTTTGAATATTTGCTTTGCTTTGTGTCAATTTGCCTTTATAACATTGGAATATTCGTTTAGCAAAAGATAATCGACGAGTGAGCGAAAATATATAGCTGGAAAGTGAAGATTATCGATATTTTAGGAGGGAAAACCTACGTTTTTTCTTTGAGTTTATTCTTTTTTTATGTCTAGTTTTCCAGCGTGAAAAATTTCTGTAACTCAACTCGGACTTTGAACAATAAGATAATAATAATAATAATTAATTACACTCAACTTTTCCTATCCTAGACAAATATTTCCTAAAGAGACGCCCAACTTAATCAATGCATATTCAAATCCAAGAATCGTAAATCGAACTAATTGGTCCCTCTTCGTCCAGGCCGTTTGTCAAGGCATGCACCGCACACACACGCATCCTCGCCTCGCATATAATAAATTACCGACCAATCAATCAATCCGCCCCCTGCTTCGTCTTGTCCTGTTTTCTCTCGTCGTCCAACTCCACCCTGATCCACAAATATTGACAGTGCCGGCTATAACGGTTTCTCGTAAAAATCACTTGATTATGGCCGCGTCCTTCTTTTTCTTCCCCGAGTGCGTATATATATATATTTATATATAAATTGGCGCGAGTCGAGGCCGAGTTTAATCTTCTCATTAGTCCCGGGATAAGTTTCCTTTCTCGACAGCGGCTCTCGTCCCCTTGCGGCGAGTCTTCCGGGGATGGGATCTTAAATGTTTCGCTCCGCGCTCTGGGATTTCATTGCAATCTTGCCCAGGTCATAAATGGGGTATATACATATGATGAGGTGGATCGAGAGGAGGGTTAGAGAGATGGAGTTGTCTGCTGGAGTTTTATTGGCGGGGATCTTGATTTGTTTGATATTTTGTTGCTCGTGAATCATGGGGACGCGCGCCGAGACAATTAATTGTGGAATAATTCCTAGTGGAACAGTCGACTTTTTACGGTTTAAAAGTCTCCTTTTATCGTACGTGCAAAGACGTTCCAAGTATTATATAACTATATACAATTCTGTAAAAGGTTAATCCATTAAATAATAATCAACTAAAGATCAAAACACCTTTCTTCACTTAATTGCCAATCGACATAAAAATGTGTAAAACCTAATAAAAAAACAAAGCTTTCGGGCAGCGACGAACTGTCCATCGATATTCAGCTCGTCCAGAGCCGACAGGCTCGCATTATTCTCGAAGATGCCATTAGTTTCGGCCGGCGAGGACAACCAAGGAGGGGACCGTCCAGCGTCTCGGCGTTGAAATCCAATAGTATTTGATCTGCGATGCATCCATTAGTTAACATGTAATACATTGAGAGGGGGGAGGCTGAAGGCAGCCCCGAGAGGTGACAAGCCTATGATGCTCTTAATGTAATGCGAGAATCCCATATAGCTCGGACCAGCACTTTGAGAGCCGCTGCCGCGTAATCTTGATAATGGCCGTTAATGAGGCCGACGAAAACCGAACTGACGCCGCACCGAGCCTCGAAACCTTCGGAAAAAGGCGACGCTGCTGCTTGGCCTCAAGTAGCCGCCTTCGCCCATTTGTCCAAAAGATAAAAGTGGACATTTTTTTGTTGATTAAAAGAATTAATTAGAAGTGCTACATTCTAATACTGCTGTGCGCCGACTAATTCATCATTTTTTTCAGAATTTTTATTCGCTGGTCATTTTGATGAACACCTTTATACGTTTCATTAAACCCCATTTTTTCATTTAAAATTATGAACCTATCATTATTTTCACTTACTTTTAGTAAAGGCTAAACTAAAGGTATGATTGACCAACCTTAAAAATCTACTTGCTTGCGGGATTTTAAAAATGTATTCTACAACTTTTCACTGAGATTGAGAATGGTTGTGTACGATTTTCTAATTTTTTGTTATAGATTTTTCTATTTATACCACTTCACGTTCTACGCTTACCAATATCGCTTCAACGGACAGTACAGTAGCTTAGCGCTTGTAACGTCATGGCTATTCATTCAGGTGAGTCTTACATTTAACAAACAAATACTACTTTCAAATAACAGTAATGTATAGAAAAGATTTTTTATACATCTTCGGTGGATATGATTTCTGAGATAACGAGATTTATATTCACAAGTCTGTCCCCTGAAAAATTCACTGAAAAAAGTTATTATGTTAATAATAAAACATTTTTAGTTTCATAAAAGTGTAATAAATTAAATAATAAATAATAACAATGTAGCAAAGTATAGTAAATTTTTTACCAAATCTAGTGTTAATAGTATAGAGTTAGCAATACGGATTCTTGTATTTTACAGCTCTAAAATTTATTTGACTCGCCCCTCGCGCCAACACTTGATTTTGTTATTCTTACGGATAAAGCAAATTAAAATTTGTACATAATTTGTACAATATAAGAAAATAGGCAAAATATTTAGAATATATAATTTCAACTTTAAGGTTTCCCAAAAAAATATGATCACTTTTTTTTATCAAATTCACATTAAAATCTAATTTAAGATAGAAATTCCAGCCTTAATTATTGCATTTCTCGAGCATTAATTGCGCAAAAATTCCGTCCCTTGTTGAAACGCAGTGGAAAAAGTCTGAGTGTAATCGCCTGATTAGAGATCGTTGAAGTGAATGCAGCAACCAGTGTCATTGTTGCATCTCTCTGTATTTCCATTAATTTTCGCCTGTCGTTCCAGTCTGGCCGGACTGTTCGCCATTATGGAACTGTCAGGAGCGTATTTTCTATTTTGTGCGTTTATATAGACACGTAAACTGGGTGAGTTACATTCAGGCAAATAGAGACGCAAATAAGCTTTCCTCGTTTAAGTAATTCTATATACATCTCTGTATCCTCTCTTTGGATTCGGTTGTCCGCCTATTTTGCCCTACTATTACCTTCGACAAGATTTTCGTTTTTTGAAATACCTACGAGGTGGTGTTGTTTAATTAATTACTTAATTTACGCCGTCATTGAGTTGATATACAAGCGGAGCTTTGAAAAGGCATGAAATAAACTTTTCATGCAATATCTGTTGATCTTTAAGTGCTTTCTTTCAAACAGAATATTGGAAAATTTAAACTCTTTATTTTTTTATAAACACTCTTGGGCAGAAAGATAAGATATCTCGTCATAAATAGATAGATTTCCTATGTTAGTCATTAATTTTTCAGTGATTAATTTTTCCCTTTAAATAGCAGTTGCTATTTCTCATTAACATGATAATAATAGTATCAGCTCTTTCGGAAGTCCATCTCCTTCCCTTTCTCTTTCGTACACCCTTCTCTTTTTCCTCAACTGTGTTTCACTGTCAAACGCAGGACCCCATGATGAAATCGGCTTCTCGTCTCCTTCTGGCTCTCCTCACTCGTCACTACGGAAAATGGATTCCCGTTTTTCTTTGTTCCCTCGTTATGACCCAGCTATTAAACGCAGAATAATTTTGTTATTTTTCTTCCTTGTCCTCGATGCCTTTGTATTATTGATTCTGTGCCTTTCTGCGCTGATTTTTGTTCCTCGGCTGTGTTTCAAACGAACTTTATTTATCTTTTTGAATTTCATTAAAAAAGTCATTTGTTATCGACGAACAAACAGTTGGATGACAAAATAATTATTGAATTATCCTGCATTGTAAATTACATTCTCAATGTAATTGTTTTAATTTCAAGCTCTTTTTTCTATAGTTATGGTACAATAAGTCATCAGTAATCCTTTACCGTGCAATGTGTTTCGAATTGAAGCTAAACAGAAAATTTACGCATAACTGAATCCGCTCAATCCTTAGCCTCTGAAAAACGTATTTTCATTTAAAAGAAAGAACGTCAATTTCTCGATTTCAAAAAATCTAAAAGACAGCAATATCTCCGATATCCAGCAGCAAGCTCCATCGCAAATGGGCAGCAATCTCGTTACAGCGAAAGCCTACCGTGGCAACCGGGCAGATTGCAGAAGAACGCGCCGCTCGACGGAGGCATCAGCAGCAGATCGATCCGCCGGGAATTTACATTCTCGGCCGGTCTGGTCATTAAGGGCCAACTAAATACATTTACAGGAAGATTCGAGGGCCCCGGGCAACTCGGGATTTTGATTTTAGCCTCTTCTCTCTCTCTCTCTCCTCTGGGTCAAAGTTCGCCGGCCGATTAAACTGTGCGCAATCAACGTCCAGCCGATTATCATCGGAAATTCTGATCGTGATCGCCGCTGACCGTTTTTTGGCCAGAGGCGTTGTCGAAAAACGAGGCTTACCTGGCGCTGCAGCTGCGACGTTTCGAAAATGAACGCTCGGAGCCGATAACTGAGTTAGCTTTTAATAGGGAATTTATGGAAGAGAGTAGATTGCATCATTACAGCTTTTTCGAAAATGTATTTTTCGAAATTTAATAGGATAAGTGGCTTTTTCGGCCACTTGGATTATCGCTGAATTGTGTTTATTGCTGCGGGAACGGTGGCGATGTTTTTGTTTATTTTGAGATTTTTTATTTTCTTGAATATCTGCCTCCAGAAAGCTTTTTTAATAGAAATCTTAAAATATTTCGTTTTTAGGAAGCTTCGAATGCATGAATTTGAGATTAAATCAGGATTTACAAGACTTATTTGATATACGAAGCTTCTGTCCACTTGAAACAGAGCAATTAGATCTACATGAACTTTGTGATTCATAGCATTCCTCGAAAATGATCCGTGGCGAAAAGTGAAGAATGAAATCGAACAAAATTTATACGTTAAAAACAAAATCAGATAAATCAGTAAAATATTTAGCAAATTTATTTTCGATTCTCTCCTACGCTTTAAAATTACTCGAGGCTGATCAGAAGCAGGATTCACCACATTACTATACCAACCGTACGTCACGCTAAATTCCTCGTTAATCATCGGGATTTTATTATTTTGAACATGATGAGAATAACAATAATAAATCTGCGTTTATTCTAAAGTCATATTCTAGATATAGGACATCAATCAATTTCCAACATTTTTTCATGTTTGTCCTTCTTGCTCGACGCAAAAACCAAAGTGCTCGGATTCGGGAAAAAATGCGGGAATAAAGATCGTAAATGCGAGGACGATTAGACGAATACTAGGCCGTGACAATTTCCCGCGGCTTTTTCCTCCGCTGCGGAGATTTAATCACGAGAAGCTCTCGCAGCAATTTTAATGACTCGCCGGATGATTACTCTCGCGTGTAACCCGGCCCGATACATCGTTTGCGCTCTCGGTACTCGACACCCCTCCGGAAAAAGGTGCTTCTCGCTGCGCCCTCCAACGATCGATCATCCGATTGTAACCTCTCAGACTGTTGCATTTTTTATCAAAGCTCTTTCGACGTGGAATTCAGGTATTATTTACTTTGTGTATTAGGTAGATTAGGAGCTAATTTGTTGATTGAGTTGTTTAACTTGTGTTTTAAATATTGTATTTAAATATTGTATAAACAATTATTTGCGTGTACGTAAATATGATATTGCGCAGTCATTTTTTCCCATTTTTATTGTTTTTATAATTATAATGATAAAATACTATTATAATGAGATACTGTAACATGTTAATTGATTCTAAACTTTTCTTAATAATTAGTAGATAATTTTATCAAATTCTTATCTAAATAGCTTTTGACTTACTCTTAATCAACATAATGAGTATTGTCATTCAATCAGTCAGTTTACACTGTAACAAATTTCCAACTTACTAACAAGGAGAGTGAATGACATTTGCCTAAACACTCGATTTTTCAAAAGTTCTGTGCTCTTTTAGCGAAAATCTAAGAAAAATTGATTTTTGTTTAATCACTTATAAATTCTCAACTATTAACACTACAGTTTTTTAACGCACCGCATTTGAAAGGTGAGATCAAATCCTATCGATTAAAAAAAAGACATCCAAAAATCTTTATTTGTTCAAGAGTTATAGCTAAATAAAAATTCACAATAAAATTAAGCTAAAATTACATGAGTAGATTTTTTATGTTATTTTAATGGTCATTCTTTGTTTGACTATAACTTTTGAACAAATAAAGATATTTTGATGAAATTTTGTTTTTAATCGATAGGATTTGATCTCACCTTTTAAATGCGGAGAGTTAAAATACTGCCATAGTTGAGAAGTTATAAGTGATTAAACAAAAATCGATTTTTTTCTTAGATTTTCACTAACAGAACTTTTGAAAAATCGGCTTCCTTCATATTTTAACATTACGAAATATATCCGAAAGTTACAGGAAAATCCATTACCCAAATGTCGTACACTCTATTTGTAAGATCGTTTAAATCCGGGTGTAAAAATAAAAGTTGCCGAGCGAACTCATCTTGCACCCGAGCTCATAAAAACTTGAAGTTAATTCCCACAGCAAAACCGAACAAGAGAATGAATCAGCCTCCATTATCATTATCCCCGTCGATTCCAGCACCTAAAGATAGTAAAGAAAAATCGAGCGCACCTCTCGCATTAACCCGGCACACCGTAATCCCATCGATCTACCGAGAGAAAAGAGAGCGAAGACATAGAACAAATTTGGCGAATTTCCATATAAATTTGCTGGCCGCGATAGAGAGACGCTCAAGCGGCGGTCGCACACACGGCTGCGAATCTCTAGGCGCGACGCCACACGCCCGACAAACTCGCAATCAAACTGCCCCCTCTACTCGGGCTCTTTCCACCGACCCTCTCCCCTGTGGCCGCCTCGCGCGATCGCCGATGACTCTTTCAACGGGCGCCGGCAAGTCGAGCGGAGCTGTCCTCCGGTGAATTCACCTGATGACGCCGATGACTTTGTTTTCTCATTTTGGTCTGCTTTTTGTATTTGGTAGTAGGATTTTAGCTCCAATTTTGGGGCTGTCTTTGACGATTGAAAAGTGCATTTTTGGCTAAGGACTTTGCTTTAGAAATTAAATGTTGGAAATGGCATTGGAGAATTTCATATGTGAAATATTTGTTGCAGAGAATTGCCTTTAATGTATATTAGACGAACAGCGGCAATTTCATTATTGAAGCCGTGCATTTTTTTTTTTTTTTTTTCAAATTCTTTCTTAATAAAGCGAGTAAACGAAAACAGACATCAAAGCCTACACTTTAAAGAATTAGGGAGAAAAGAAATTCCTTCAATTTCGTTTTCATTGTGAATTATTGTGAATAATAAGATAAAGGAATTTTATTATTAGATAAAATTTTTTCCTTCAAATGAAAATATCTCATGTATAAAAGCATTTTTTCCGTGAAATGAAAATCTCCTATGCGTAAAAGCAATGTAAATCACAAAAAATACAAAAAATTTAGTTGTCGAACAGAAAGAGAATTCAACACTTACCTGCTTTTAATTAAGCATGTAAATGATATCTTATTCTTGAAGGGCTTGTTTCTTGCTTGTCCGACAAATTAGCCAATCATAATGCAATAAAAGTTTTCGGATACGGTTCGACCGGGCAGTGTTCCATCATCAGATCGAGTAACTTTTCTCGAGCGATTTAGCTCTCATCGCTAATTATCGCTTCCGAGTTTTAAGAAATTGGAAAACTTTGTACAGATTCTGTCTGGGCTTTATATTAATTTGTGAACTTGAGAATTTTCACTCGTGTTTATTACTTCATTTTAGTGGAGCTGGAATTCTCTTGCTTTCCTGACTGACTCTCTGATTACAGTTTCATGTAATTGGAGTTATCTCCTATGCATAAGCGCAATTACGAATGTTTATATTCTTAAGAAACTCGAAAGTTAAGTAAAGAACATTTAAATAAAGTTAGTTACTCGTCTTTCTTGTCGCTAAAGAAAATTGTTTAACACCACCAACAAAATCATTAAAACTGAACTGGAACTCATCGGACTCATGAAAAATTATTAAAATTTAAGTGCCGCGTCTGACAAACCCCTTAATTAGTCGACTTTGAAGCTCCTCCAAAGAAATTGTTATTTACTAGAGAACCGCAGCAGAATAGTTAATCAACAACTATCCAATAATTCGAGAGCGTATTTAGCGCATGAACTGCATCCTACGAGATTAGCTTAAACCGGGAGTTACATCGGAAATTATCAATAAACTACATCAGTCAGCGAATTGGCGGGAGCACGAAAATTGGCCGCAAGTCGAATCCCCATCGGTCTCGTTTCCAGCTCTGACAGCACGCGGGGCGCAGCGCGGAACGAGGTTTTGGATTTTAACGAGAAAAATGATCCGCGGAGTTAACCCCTCCGACTCTGCTTTCCCGCCTCTCTCCCGGGGGGATGGCCGAGGGGCCTCAATGCGCAGCTAGATCCGATTTCGCGAGTCGCATGATTTATTAAGCTTCCGATTTCTGAGGCCAAAGTCGATTCGATTTCATATGCTCCGCGGAGCTCTGATTCGCAGCTGCTTGTTTGCCTGAATTTTCGCGCACTTGGCGTAATGATCACGATAGGTTTCGGGAAGCGTAAACCTTCTTCTATGCTTGTTTTATCAATGAATTGCTATCTATTTACTGAAAAATGTCAATATTAAAATAATTGAAAGAAAAAATTTAGTAAATATAGTTTGTCTACAAAGCGTAATTGATAATTAATTTAAACCAGATTTTAATGCTTCAAGTATAATAATTTTATTAAGCTTTCAATTGCCTTTACAGAGTAAGCATTATTTCACAAGTAATTATGATTGAAGAAACTACTGATTTATATTATTTTCCACTCGGGCATTGAAAAATCTCAATAGAGCAAGGCACATCCCTTGCTGTCGAATCTCGTTCTAAATCTAAAGTAGCACTTTTTCCGTTTCAGCACTCGATGCTCTACTTTTTCCACCACTACGAGTTGCCGATGATCTTGCAGCAGGCGCAGCTGCAGCAGCTGATCTACCGCAACCACGGGCAGCCGGGGCCGGCGGAGGCCGGAGGGGGCAATGGCTCCTCGGCCTCCCCCGCAGCCGGCGGCAGCGGCGGCCAGTCGGCCTCCGCTGCGCAGCAGCAGCAGCAGCAGCAGCCGGAGACGCCGAGCCGGCAGCCGGACACCCGGACCCAGCACGACTACATCAGCGACCTGTCTCGACTTGATACCCCCCCGCCGCCCGGCATCGTGCGCTTTGCCGTCGCCTTGGCCCGACTCGACGGTGAGCAAAATGGCTTTTCCTAATTTTAATAATTCATTTACTAATTACCTAAAGTCGACATTTTCAATTCAACAAAATATTACGTCACCTAAATCGCAGATGGTCAACTGTACCGAGGTAAAGAAAAAATACCAGCAACCTCAAAAAAGCAATAAAATCATAGCCAAGATCCAGGAGAGCGCGTTAACAAAGCAAGAACCCCTGGCAAACTCCTAATCCCAGCAATCTTTTCCAAGCTCCGCGCGGAGAGCTCGACGGAGACTCTGCACGTAACAGAATCGCTTGCGCGTAACGCGAGAAACGAAACTCAAAGCCGCGCGAGAGTATCGCAGAGTGTGTAACGGGGAACCGCTCTTTCTCCCTGTCGCAGTACGCAGTGCGGTTACATCAAAGCACGACCTTGGCGCACACCTGCAGCCCCGCGGTTCGCTGGCTTTCTTTTCTCAGTCAGTCGGTTTTTCCAGGGATCTAGCTGGGCTATTTGCTTTCTTGCTTTTGCCGATTCAAACAACTTCATTTGTAATTTCATAAATTCTAAGGACATTCATCTTGTTTACTTTCAACGAGTTTCTTGGAATTTAAACTTTCAGAAGCTGCTTACGTAAATATTTAAGTGTAACTTGTACGGGGAGTATGACGTTATGTACACGTCCGAATTTCGTTGATTGGAATTGCAGTGACAAGTAGAAGATGGATTCGATTCATATGAATTGGCACTCGTACTGCTGAGAAAGATAAAATATGCAGATCGTTATAGAATTGTAGATTTCCCCAAAGATTTAACGCATATAGCAATGGATAATAATATATTCGTGAAATAAAATATCGCATGCATCAGTGTATATATTTACTGTTAAAATCAGATTTTTTTTAACTTCTTATTCCCTTAAATCTGCAGTGAAAAAAATATTTCATTCAGTTAAACATTCACGATAGGATACTCCCTTGATTTAATGGAATTCTTGGTTATATCATAAGGAAATCTGACGTTTCAGTTCACAAAATATTAATTGAAGCAAGTGTTGTTAAAAATCAACTAAAAATTCTATTAAAACAAACGAATATCCTATTGTGAATATTTAATTTTTTTCTCACTGTGCTATAATAATTAATTGATTTAAAAGAATTTTTTCAAAAATCAGTACATTTGTGAGACATACAATATATATACGGTATTTTTGTAAGTGTTTTTTAAATAATCATAAGCTCAAAGTAAATTTTGATTAATATTTTTCGATAAATCGATTAAAAAAGTCTTCCGGAACGTTCAATGCAGTTTTATCAAGAATAAAATAGCCTATACACACTTATTAAAATAATTAAAGTCGTATAAAATCGTGTTCGTTACTTCATCCTTTGATTACAAAATAAATCACGCCCGTTCAAGTTTCCCAATAAACTCGTTAAAGTCTACATTCTACATTCTTCTGAAAGTACAAACCCATTAGTATCTCTTATTCAAATACCTGCAAAAAGTAATAATACTCATGTTATCCGCGAATAGATGGGGAGAAACACAGGAAGGAGTCGAGAGCAGTGCATATAGCTCGGTGGTCCGATGTGTATCGAGCAAAAAGTTCAACAGGATTGCTCGTTGTGCGGGTCGATTTTCGAGTTCAGTTGCGGTTTCGCTGCTTGCTTCCGTTTGTCGCCGGATCTTATTTTCAGCTCTGATGGGAACTTGCCAAGCGCCGAAATAAAAGACCGTAACTCAATTTCGCCTCGTTGTTGTGCCGCATCAATCGACAAACAGACCAAGTTCCATCGCGGCGCGTCCGGCTATTTTAATGAACTTGGAATTACAGCTAATGATATTTTCACGTCGTAGTTTGACTGATGTGATTGGTAAAAGTTATGCGATTACGACGTGCATATAACAGTAATTCTCATTTCTTTAAAGTATGTGCTATTAAAACTAGAATTATATAAACAATTTCCATTCTAGCTGCAACGACCGAATCGACAACAGCCTCGTCGACGCCGACATCCGAAGTGCCGACGACTCCCGCCGACACTATCAGCCCGCCCCCTACACCCCCAGCAGCCGTTACATCATCATCAACAGCAGCAGCAGCGGCAACCAATCCAAGCCCAAGCGGTAGCCCCAGCCAGAGCCGTAACCCAAGTCCCAGCTCGAGCAGAGGCTCGGCCTCGGAGGCTCCGGTGACCTCGACGACCAACGGCGAGAATATCTCGCTCTCAGAAGCCTCGTCCGCCGAGAGCTTCGAGGTCATCGAGTCCATCTAAGACTCCAAAGCAAACGACTTCGACGAGCTCAATCTCTGTCGCGGACAGCGGTTCGGCGGTGCTCGAATCGCCGAACCGAACGAACCAGGGACGGAAAGATTCCGCGAATTTTTACGTACATACAACACACACAATTTTCCCGCTGGTCGACCGAGAGGAGAAACGGAAGACAAGAGAGGGAATGTAGACTTCGAATCGGAGGAAAGTACTCTTGGTGTCTGCGGGTATTTCTTGGCGTAATATTTCTTGTGCATAATATTTTAAGGCCTTTCTAATTTGCGTTTCTCTTCTTTTAGTTTATCACCCCCCGCCCCTTACCCTGATTATTATTATTATTTCTTTTTTTATTATTTAAACGATGAAAGATAGATGTAGCGGAAGATACGATTATTATTATTATTATTATTTTTTTTTTTGTATAGGTAAAGAAACGACCCGCTTCGAGGGGAGTCTCAATTGTTATTTATTGATTTGTTTTGTAAATGGTTTTCTTTTCCCCTCAAGTATTGCGCGTGGTTGAAAAGAAGAACACGGCAAAACATTTTTCTATTATTATTAATTGATCTCGGTTAAGACTTCGATGAGAACTTGTAAACTAATAAAAAAAACTTGATACTTGTACAGCAAAGCACGTAACTTATAGTTGGATTTTATTTTGGAGGCTGGCGAAAGAAAGATAAAGCTTTTCTTTTCCCCGTTTTCTCGTAACTAAACTATTGTGAATGAATGCACAGAATTTTGAATAAAAATAATGAGCTAATAATTGTCTGTGATCTTTTTTATCCTGTTTTATACCTCTACCTTTCGACGTTTCCTCTGTTCCTAATTTATAACATAGATTTAATTATACCAGTAATTGTATCATCCTTACGTAGTAAAAGATCTATTTACTTTTATTAACGGTAGCATCATTTAATTGCAAACATTTGAAAAAGTTATTTTTACAAGAAAAATTAAATCCGTAGATTAATCGATATTCATCTCCATATTCTTGGAAAGCAAGAAGAAACAGCGAGAATAAACCTGCGAAATCGTTCAAGATGAAGAAAAGAATTCCAACTCTCGGGTTCTCTCGGCAAAATTAGAAGTCGATGGCTCGCTCATTCGGAGTCAGTGGAGAGAGTGAAAATCGGAGAGAGTATAAAAGTAAGCCCGAGGATGGATGTGGAAAAATAAGGGCGAAGCCAGGAAGGAAGGAAGAAGGGTGGAGTTGCGATTGAAGTCAGACGTTGAGGAAGAAAAGTCATTCATCACCGCGCCGTGTGGCTAAGGCGAACACGCTTATAAGACAGCTCCTGTAAAATAATGTCTGCTGATTGTTATTTATGCTCTGTGTACATACAAATCGTTTCCCCAGGCTTATTGGTTTTATAATTTTGTGTGCTTTAGCTGTGACTCGCTTATTTGACTTAACTCTGAAGAAACGAGGCTAAATATTCATGATACTTTTTGATTATTTTTCTTACGTTACTGTACGTTTTAGTTCGAGTATTTGCAACAATTTTCATTTTTTTTTCTTTGACTGATTAGTGTTATTGCCATTTGTATTAAATTTCCGATTAAAAAATGCATCTGGAGCATTTTATAATTTGCAAACACTCGTTCGCTTTTAATTTAGATAAAAGCCAATCTTATTGTTATTCGCAAGAAGTGCTTTTTCCGCGTTTTTCCATCGCTGTACAAAAGATCAATTTCCCCAGTGAAACTTGAGCATCGATAAAAAATGAAATCGTACTTGCCCAGCGAGTGAATAAGGCGGCTTCCAATTGAATTTGTTTTTCGAAAGCAGTTTTGCCCCGAAAAAAAGCCGAAAGTCGAAAACTCCTCGGGATTCCGCCGCGAGAGAAGCTTTATTTACACCCGTAGCGAGAGATTTAAAAGAGCTAGCAGCGGCCAATGGAAATTGATCGTCCCCGCCGGCGGACGGCCGCCGAAATAGACAAATAGACTCGGCGGCAAAGCTCGAATCAAACAGGTGTCGCGCGTCGCAATGAGCCCCGGCTACAAATGTAACGATTTGTTTTCATTTAAGTCCGTAATTGGGAAGCCCGCCGTCGTCGGGCACATGTAGCGCCCTCGATTGGCTTCTCCCGGGAGCGAAGAAAGTGCAGAGGAATCCTGGGAGAAGGGAATATTTATCACCGAGGCTAATCAATTCGAAAGGCAAGGGCGCGAGCCGTTCCTTTATGATTCCGGGGATTTTCTGCTGCCTTCGACTTTTTATTCTTCTCCTTTATTGAATCTTTTGGCTGAGTTGGCCTGGGCTTTTTTTTTACAAGTCAATGTTGCTTTATTAATATTTTCTTTTAAATATTTTCTTTTAGTACATTTAAGGAGACTTTAAATATTTTATACTTTTTTTAGATGTAATTGAAACCATATAGAATTATCTGAATTTCTTTATTGGAGACGAAACTAATACTTATGCAAATAATTTCTTAGTATCAGCATAAAAAATGAACAAATTGTTAATCGTCTGTCTTGCACGTGTTACTGCGTATTCAAGAATAGAACAAGGAATAAAAAGAAGTTTCAAAAAATCTTATTCCCCAATAATCATTAAAGCAAGGATTCGAACTTTTTCCTCGCAGAATTTAAAAAGTAATCATTCTAAAAGACTCCGGCAAACACTTTAGCGGAAGTAGCGCTTAGGCAGTCCGTAATTTGATAGAATATTTAATCGCACGAGTGAATTTTCAAAGGCCAAAGGCGATTTTCCAGAGGACCGGCGCAAAAACGAGAAAAAGACAGGGGATCCCTAATACGCGTCGCGCGGCGAGACGCATCGAGATTGGAAAGGGTGCAGAGCAGGGAACAATACGAGGTATTTCGGTATTAGCTGCGGGTTAGCTGTCCCGCGCCGGAGGCTACGAGGAAGAGGGGGTTGGATTTGCATCCGGTAAAGTAACCCCTGGACTACTTTATTTGATTGGCTGTTCGCTGGTTGCCTTTTCGTCCGCTCAAGCGCTTCCTTTTGCCCATTTGCCACGTGCCCACTCGCTTTTCTCTCTCTCTCTCTCTCTCTCCTCCTGTTGCGGGATTCGTGATTCTTTTTTCGCTAACGCGCGAGAGCTTCCGTCCCTTTTTTTCTGCCAAAGTGCGGGCGGATTTTTACGGCGTTTTTCATAATCTCTGCTTTTTCGAGCTGCAGTTTGCAGACGTTTGAAGAAGATTAAATCGACTTGGGCATGAAACGATGCGTTTTAACAAAATGATGGTGGAGGATATAGCTATTTTGAAGAATTTAGACTTTGTCGCTTGCTTCTACTGAAAGCCATTTCACTATAAAGTGCAAATTTGAGAAATCACTTTGCCGGTATTATATATATATATATATATATATATATTTAATCTGAATTCATGGAAGCATCTTTAAATGCTCTGAAGATAATAATAAATCTTACAATAAACACATACAAAATCCATACTGAATCGCAAACGGCGACAGTATAGCCCTCACCTCTATAAGCACATATCATTATTTAATTATATAGATACGAAAATTATCGACGGAAGCTCCACGAGAAAGCGAAACGGGTTGAAAGAGGAAAAGAGGCGAAGGAAGGTAGGTACAATGAATTTCTATGCACAAGAGCTGTCCGGAGCTTGTCGATGCTTGACGTCGAATAATTATTCGGCTTAATAAAAACGGCTTATCCTGATGAAAACAATGGCCTGTCGCTTGCAGGCCAGCCGACGATACAACGACATTCATTTTCCTGGCCTCCCCACATTCTTTCCTCCTCATTGCGCCTGGTTAACATCCTATATATCTCTCTTCGCTTCCCTCTTTAAAACCGGTAAACAAGTTGGTCTGCCTATTGGTTCTTGCCAAGATTTTTCATAAGCTAGACGAGTGCAGACCCCTAAGAGCTGCAGTCTGACCGTCAAACTTTCGAGGTATTGAGGATTTTCGAGTTTTATTTCGTGGAACTTTGAGTAATAAGGGCTAATATAGTCGGAAATCTTATTACACGGGGAGCTTTGTAACAAAGGAAATTTTGTGAAACAGATTCTGTTTTTAGTTTTTTTTTTTTCTATTGTAATTTAACGTAATTTATGTTTAGAAATGTATGCATGAATTGCAAAGATGCAGACCAAAGAGACAGTTTGCCTGATGCTGCTGCAACCACTACTATACTGCTGTTTTTTCCAACATTCCCAAAATTTTAAGCTTTCAAAACCATTTCTCAACAATAAAAAAACTTGTACATAAAAAGTCGAAAAACACATTCTTAGCATCATCCGCTCGGCCGCGTTTCCCTCATTTTGCCCGAGACTTTAATTATCTGCGAAGACAAACAAATTGCGAGTTTCACTCAGGAGATGGTGTCGGAAAAATGAATATTTACTCCTTCACTTTCGCCTTGAATTTCTCGCGTCGCGTGAAATAAAGAAGACGGTTGCAAAAAGGTGGCAACAAAAAATAATAAGGCAAATAGGAGAGAGAGAGAGAGAGAGAGAGAGAGAGAGAGAGGGGGAGACAGCTTGGAATATCCTTGAAACTCGGACGCAAAGGCAGCTGTATTTTTTTGTCCTCGTCGCGGGAGTGGAAATTCTGCAGCAGAATGTGGAATGTCGCCGAGGCTTTGGTGCAAAGCGAATTCAGCCGAATTTTCTGCGTTTCGCGAACCGGTTTAATTTTGCGTTTTCTCTGCTGCGAAGTTGATGGAATTCAATTGTGCAGTCCTCGTCACCTATAGCTATTCAAATGACACCTAGGTGTGGTATTTAATATTAACTAAAAAAAAACTGCATTATTTGTTAAAAAATTAGGTGACAATCCTGAAATACTGTGGGAAATCAGTTTTTTTTAAGTATCTTAAAACAGGATTTATCTACCATTAGCTATAAAAGCTCAGTAAATATTATTGAAAAATTATTTAAAAGCTTTTTATCATCCTACATACACTACCTTATTTTTATTATTCCAAATTACAAACTATACAATTAATATAATTTCATCCATTTTTCGTAGGAGCAGATCTTCTCCTTTTTAGAAAGAGGCACACAGTCATCCTGCAGCATCGATCAAAATTCATTACTCGCGATCCTCAAAAGAGGAGTCACGTCAGCAGGAGCTCGGCAAAGGCGCCGTAACGTTCGTCCTTGCGCGAAAAATCGACTCGACTTGCAAAAAAGCCGGCAGACATCGGGGCGCGATAAAAAAGGCCTGGACGAATAATTGGCCCCGGAAAAGAAGGTCTTCCAGCGCGTGAAAAGGAAAGTCGCGCCGGGGATTTCCTCCCCGCGTTTGATGTGGACGAGAGAGAGAGAGAGAGAGCAGCTTGTTAACTGAGCATCAGAGATACTCTTTTTCTCTCCCTCCGTATTTCAGCGGCTGCCTTTCGTTCTCTTTTTTTATTTTTAAGCGTCTCGAAAGGCGGAGCTCTTTCGTTTCGCTCGTTCGATGACAAATTGCATTTTTATGAATTGTGTTCCGGCTTTAATTTTCATTCCGGAGCTCCGCTGGGTTTATTATATTTTTCGCGATTCTTCGCGAGTGCCCCGAACGCGTCACCTATTTCCTCATAAAGAGATCGATAGTTTTTAGAAAGGTTTATTCTAAAATCTACAGATGGCACATTAAAATAGGCGGCGAAGAGGTCATGACGATGAGAGACCCTCGGACAACTGGGTTACGTAGCGCATTGGCAGCTGACGAGGATTATTCGCTTATCGGATCTGCCTTTTAGGGCCAGGCATTTTGCATGCTAAGTTACGAGTCCCCGTTTTTTCTCTCCTGCCTTAATTCAGTTTCTACCCGTTTTGTGAAATCGGCATAATCGCTGAACCAGCCTCCTGAAACACTTCCATTCATTCAGAGGGAATCAAACTAAAAAATGTACACGTTCAAATGCAGCGGCACAGAAGTAAAGTCTCGCCCGCCGCGAGGCTAAGTCCCTCACAGTAGACCTAACGCAATTTTCAAACTCAAGCGACTGATTAGCATGGGCCTCGCCGAGTCTCTCAGATCAGCGCTTCGATTCGTAATTAACTTCGCGGCGGCGGCATGAAACTCGGCGGAGTTTCGGACGCCCCGTCCCCGAATAAGCATGCAGCTATATTCGCCACCCTTCGTTCGCCGCTGCCGGATGGATCTTCAACTTTGGAAAGGGGCTTTGTTACATTTTCGCGGTTTTTAGTAACAGGTGTCCTTGGGGCAGGCTTCTTTTTAGGGGAATGGAAGAATGAGTATTTCAAAATGAAAGCTAATAAAGCAAAGTACTCAGTTCAATTAAGAATTCGTTCAAATATCTCATTTTCCAGATAAGAAAATAAATGAAGTGCCGGCAGTAAGTAGTAAATGAACCCCTATTTTAACGATCTCCAACAATTTTTCAGCAAAAAAACTCCTTGTAAAAAAGAGCCGCGAACAAAGGCCCCTGAAAAATCTTCAAATGCGGCAGCATCTCTCATTATCCCACGGGAGACTTTGACTCGGGGCATTTAGCTCGCGACTTTTCCGAATATAAAACACCGACAAACAGAGTAAAGCGCAGTACCTCCTTGCACGTGTTTATAAGGTCACGTGCGACTGCGAGGATTTCCGCGAACGTTACGCCTGCCGTAGGAGATTTATGCGTGAGTAATTAGCTAATGGCTCATTACTGCTGCCGGCAAAGCTGACGGGGAAAGAGGCTGCTTTCGAGAAGCGTTTAGCGATGGTCAGATCGAGATTTAGGTTTGATAGGCTGATTGGGGGGATTATTTGAGCTTTGAATGCTGCGAGTGGCGGTGTGCGGATATAATCGCTGATGAAAAAGAGCTACCGGAGAAAGAGGTGGGCATTTTTCTAGCAGCCTTTTCATTTGGTGCACAGTTGGACGTAGAAAATGAAAGAAGAATGAAGAAATTTGCTATGAGCTTGTTAGTTGCTAAAATAATTATTTCGCTGAGAATTAGTATGATGAATTTTCTCAGTAAGTCCTATCAGCCAAGAAAATGGTTAATACTGAAACTGTAAAAAGGTTTTAATTATATACTACATCACAATTGAAGCATTACCAACCGCTAAACTCATAAAGTTTTAATAAAATACAAGCCCCACAGCTTATTCCCCATCTAAAATCCGAGAATGCAGGAGGAAAATCTTCATTACCTCGAATCCAGACTTGTCATTATAGCAGCGACTCTCCTTGGGCCACTATTAAATATTGGCTCTCGAAAAGGCTCCCTCCGCCTGCAAAATTCCAGCTCTCCGCGGCGATGAAAGGCGAAGAGTGCCGATCCTCTCGACGGGTCGCGCCGACAAAAGCGAGCTCGACCCTCGTCCGCGTGTATTTTGACAACGAAATTTGAGGATGGAAAAGAAGAGCACCGAGGGCGAAGGCACTTCGGGAACGCGCGTCAATCAGCTGTGATCGGGCTTCGTTTTTGGAAAATGCCGCTGACGGCTGGGAAATCGATAAGTTTCGTCGGGTAAATAGGCAATGGGCTTGATTGCGTTTTTTCTCGAAGCTCAACGATGCTTCACGGATTTGGGAACAAAGCTTTTGAATATTTTTGTAAATAATGATTTTTTTAAGGCCTGGGAATATTCTGGTTTATATTCTCGTGTATTTCAACTTATTTGCAGTGATTTGCAATTTTATTCACCCGTCGCATTCTTCGCCGTAATGGACTAAACGTATTATGGAAAATCAAAAAGGAAAAATAGCAAATTTTTAGAAATTTATGCAGTAACACGATGGAAATTCATCGCGATTTTATTGTTGACGGAACTGACAAGTACGTCATTTATTAATAAAATCCGTTCCGAAATAATGAATTTTGAGTATAATTTGATAACCGCTAATTAAAGAGCGTCGATTAATTCACAATTAAGCATAATTAACGCGTCAAAAATTCTTCGGAAAATCCCGGAGGCGAACGAAGGGTAACATTCTGATGTAAAACTTTGCGATTTCCAGCTCATATTAATTTTCCTATCAACTGCTTCGTTGCCGCGGCAACGACAGTAAGCAGAAAGAGTAATAAGTTTCCGAATAATTTTACGCTCAGTGGACCGTACAAATTTCTCGCTTCGATATAATACATCTCAGTTGCTCTCTCTAGTTTTGTCGTTTCTCCGCGTTCGATTGTAATATGCGGTGTCAAAACTAACCTTTCGCTAAACTTGAAAGTATTGAACTTTACCCAGACCAGACTACTTCGGATTATGTTTCGTAGTCGATAAAATCCGAAAGGTAAAATGCGCATTTTTTAACCTTAGATTGTCCATTCTGCCGAAAAATTTGTCGAAACAATACGGTTTTTTCTACCGCTTTTCGCGAGAGCTCTAGCAAACCTATTCCAAAAAAGAAATTGAAATTTTCTCCCAAAGTCAAAGCAATCATCATCGAGTCCTCCGCAACTGTCTTTCGTTTACCCTATCTTCGAATAATTAACTCTCGGCTCCTCTGGCATAATATAAATGTGCTTTCGTTCGCTCAAAGTCTAAACGCGCCGAAATCAAACACGAGTCTGGGATCGCCTCTCCTGGCGCGGATATATCAAAAGTGTAAGCGAGCGCCGCTCGGGATATATAATTTGCTTTTGTGCGATTCTACTTGCGCCGCGGCGGCTGCCGGGAGTTTACATGTCAGAATTGATTAATGTTTTCATAACGCTGCAACTGAAATTTCATGTTTACCCACTCATCGCGAGCGAGTTATAACATCTCTTTCGCTTTTTCGCTCTGTTCTCTCTCTCTCTCTCTCTCTCTCTCTCTCTCTCTCTGTCTGCCTCGACCACTTCGATTCTTTATTCTCGGATTTTTTTTATTTTTTTTTTATTGCGCTAGTTTATTCTATTGCCAATAGGGAGATTTTTAATATTGATCTGTACATATTTATCTGCAAAGGCGACGTACGTATATTAAAAGTGTATTTGCATTTACATTTTAAGTAGAGCTAAGTTTTCAAAGTTATTATTTACTTTGTTAAACTAATAGTTTTCACTTTTGCGTGAAATGTAAACAAAATCGAGTTTATTCATTTTTTTGGCTTGTTTCTTACTTGATTTAATTTTTAACTTTAACATTTTCCTCAACTTAAACTCAGAGAAAAAAAGAAGTAAAAATTACTATTTTGCATCGTTCTTTCAGATTATATGAGAAGAAAAATAATTTTTACTTCTTTTTTTCTCTCTCATCAGTGCTCTACATTAATTATAACTTAGCAAAGCCTATACCAAGTTCGTAAATTTTCAACCGCAACTTCCGCGTTTTCTACTTTTATTTGAAAATTCAAATTCTAGTTATTGCAGTCAACATTCGTATTTGGCTCACGGATTTTGTTGTAAGTTTGAGATACATTTTCCCGTATAAAAGTATTATGAAGAAAGCCTCATAAAATATAAGAAAAATCGAGATTTATTCAATCATTTCAGTCATTTTATCAAAAGCAAAAACAATAACACACCGATTACCAGCACAACTTGCAACCCAACCCACTAATTTCCCGCCAAACCAATCCAACTGCGCCCTTCAGAAAACTGGATGTGGCAGCCCTCGCTACAATTGCAGACGCCACCGGTGAATTTCCCGGCCGGAAAATACTCGGGGAAAAGCTTGAAAGTGCATTTGCAGCGACTGCATAACCTACGTTGGCAGCGGAACCGAGGCTACGTAAAGGAGCTCCGGAGCAATTCGAACGGCAGAAAGTTATTATGCCGGATGAACGAGGTATTATAATCACGTTGTCTATCGATTGACGTGCAGCGCGGAAGCGGGTAGGCCTGCCAGGCGGAAAACGCCCCCCTAATAGAATGCCAATATGATTATGTGTACCGCGCTGCATCCAAACCGCGACCTCGGCTGCTGCTGCTGCTGCTGCTGCTGCTGCTCTTCCTGCCTCCGCTGCTTCAGGACGTAGACGGCGAATACTGTCGAGGAAATAGACGAGCGGCTGCGCGCTACAGGCAGGACGTCCTGCCGAGTTTTCGAGGCCGAAAAGGGGCTTTATTTTTTTCGACCAATTTCGGAACTTTGAGGGTTTTGTTGTAGCAGATGATAGTTGTGATCGTGTTAAATGATTATTTCTATCATTAGTCACTGTTAAAAAAATTAGTCATTTATTTATTAAATTTATGCAAATAAATAAAGTGCTATAAAGTGAATAAGATCATTTCATTTAATCATTTACTGGACAATAGCAGCATTGTTTCTTTTATATTGTAATTTATTGTCTTATAAATTACAATAAAATAAATTATCTTTAATCAATCCTGTTTATTTACTTGACAAAGCACCTATTTACTCGACAATAGTCAATCAAGTTTTTTTGAATTATCCATCAATACCACCAGCCACGGCCGAGAGTTTGCGACTGACTGAGACAGCGCTAATAGGTATTAATTAGAAAACCCGGTTATAGCCCGGGCAAAAGCCGATCAAACATTACGCAACAGCTAGTTGCGATTGAAATGAAAGCGGAGGGATCCCGGCGGGAAACGAGCCGGTCTTACGTAACAGACTTGGCACGTGTCTGCGAGAACTCGAATGACACTTTCAATGAATAATTTTATAATTGTACGCTGACATTGTTCCCCAGCCCTTGTTCGAGCGGGCCATTGTTTTATACTCTATAATGCTCGATTCGAGAAAGGAGCGTCGCGTAACGAGACCTGGATGAATGACTCGGGCTTGACAAAAACGGCCGGATTTATTTATGTATTAAATCATTTGACGAAGCCCTGGAGAAGTATTGCTTTTTTTGTACTTTGTGACGCTTCGCTCTTCAAGGAATAATCAGGGGCGTTATGTTGTGTAAACGTGTCCCATGCGTGTGTGCTCTAAATATAAAAATTACTCGCGAGTATCTAAAAATACGCATACGCGTGGTTATAATCGAATGAATGCTGGTCTAAAAATATTTTAGTCTAAATAAAGACTTGCTTGCAGATATTACACATATCCTGCTTTTATTCGCAGGATTCTATTCGAATTTATACTGTAAGTATTAGTCTTGGCTAAGGTACCTCGAACTAAAATATCCATCGAGCCGCGTCGATAAACCGAAACTGCACGTCCCATCTCCTCCGCGTAGCCACCATAGCATTCGGGCAGCGGCTCTTTATCTAAGCTGGGCCGCAAGGCTGCGCCCGACGTCGACAGACGGTCCACGGGCCGTTTCTCCTTTGGCTCGGGGGAGGGGGAGCATCAAAGTTAACCTTTGTTTCCCGCATGGTTAACCTTTGGGGTTTATCAGCGCGCAGCAGGTGGCGCGCCTTTATTTATAACGGCGCCTGGCGGATTTTATGCTAGCGATTTTCCGCTAAGGAGCCGGCGATGTAAGTGGAAAGCTAATTGGCGTCCTGACGACGCGATTCAACGAGGATCGTAACTGCGAGAGTTGCGCTAAGATGTGCTGTTTATTCGCGGGAGCTTTTTTTAAACAGGGTGGGAGGGAGGGCTCAAGTTCGCGGTGAATTTTCTTTTTTATTGAAATTTTATCTTTGCTAATGAAGATTTTCCGATAAGGTAGCAGTTAGCAAGATTATTTAAAAAACAATTCGTACCGACAAAGTATTTGTATCGAATGGTTTATATCAGAGCTGTATTTTGTATCCTTTGAAGAATTCACTGAACAAGAAAAGATAAATCTTTTAGAAAGCGGTTTGCAATGTAGTTTATTTCTAAGGCGATTTCTCATTTTAATTGTTCGCTATATTTTGTAGAAAAACATTTTCTAAATATCAATAAATATAGAATTAAGTTGAGAAAAACTTTGCATAAAAGTTACAGCAAGTTTCTTCTACAACATTAGATTTTAATGATTATCGAAGAAAGTAAGAAATATTTCAAAGGCAGTAAGTTAAATGCTGCTTAGAAAGGCGTTTCATTGAAATGCGTGTTGAGTTGGTGAGATGTTTGATTAATACTTGCTTTCCGAGTCTCAGTTTAAGCCTAACGCTCGCATCAAGAATAAACGAGCAGAAGATAGAGAAGAATGGTAGATCCATCTTCAACGAGAAAGTATATAACATATTTATTCATATTTTTATATTTATCATTAACTAATTTTTAAAACTAAAAATTATATAAAAAGATTCCAAAATATGTTTTTAAATACAT
>JAWWEO010000045.1:17049543-17088256 GCA_035582975.1 Ormyrus labotus | reverse complement strand
AATTAGAAGTAAATAGTGGTACGGGTGCCGCGTCGTCTGCTCAAACTCGCCTTCGCGGCACTACCGTGCCACTTGATGTTAAATTATTTAAAGAAATTTTTTTGTACGTACTGTGGATCCATCTATCATCAGCTATTTTGTTTATCTATTTATTTATGTGTAAATGAAAGAGTCGGAACTATCTCTGTTGGTCAGAGTTGAATTTGAAGATAAATCGCGTGCGTTGATCTGCGCAGATACAACTCTGTAACTCAAGGCGTTGCAGAGGAGAGGTAGCATGTAGAGCGTCGAAGGGCCACGGCGCCAAGGTCTATTTCAGCGAAAGCATGCGGGGCAATGTCCAGTCGCACCGCCCTGCCCTATGGCAATTAAAATCAAGTTCTGCCTGAGCGATGCAGAAAAGCAGTGGACGGTTCCTCGCGAGGTTATCGGCTTTGGATGGAAATCGAAACGTAAGCCATGAGAACGCAACTTTGTCACACTTTTCCACTAGTTTTCAATTCAACAATAATTTTCTTGCACGTTTTGCACACCTTGCAAGTTTTTATAAATTATTCGATTATATACATATTTTAAACTAAAGAATCCTCGTAAAAAAATTGATTTCTAATAATAATTTGCAAACGTCAATTTAAAAGAAATTCTTTTTTGTATCTAGTATAGGGCACACTTTTAGAATTTAGCTCGCTAAAATTCTGATGTCAATTTTCATGAATAAGCAATAAAGCAAACAACACACAAGAGCTACCATAATCATCATTCTCTCCGACAAAGGCTATAAAATCGCAGCGAATATTGTCTTGAGCTCTCGAATCAGAGGGCGCCGCTTGCGTCGCAAAGATGAAATTCTTAGCCGGGACGGCAGAATGCGGCTGAATTAAATTTATTCAGGCAGTGCCAATAAGTCGGAAAGTCCGTCGGCAAAAGACGAAATCCGCTCGATCGGCTTCCCGGCTGCCTTTCAACCCGGGCGTATTGTCGGTCCTTCATTGTTGGCCCCCGAAATCGGGGATGCCAGAGTGAGCCCCGACTGAGGGTTCGAACTAATTTTGCGCATATTTCGCTTTGAAACAAAATAGGATAAGGCTCGGCAGCAGCTAAGATGAGACATTCCGGATGTTTAGGTGCTTTTTCGTGTGAATTCGGTTTGATGTGCATTTCAAGTCCGGGGTTTTTCTAAATAATTTATAAATCTTATCAGAATTTAATTTTAACAAGGATTTATGACGTTTGGATTAAATCTGTTTAATTAATTTCGAGTTCTAGATAACAGAAATATCGATTTAAGAAAAATAATTACAGTAAATTGAAAGTATACCCTGTTAATTTTAAGCTTATTTTATAAAGTTAGTGTTTAAAAAATTGGAAACAAGATTGGATGGATAGATTTAAATTGAAGTTAGGTAGACTAGAGTCCTGTCCACGTGAATTTTGACACAATATTTTACCCGGCTGTGAAGTACGTAATTTCTCTTTATTATCCCATTTTGTACCTGTCAGACTTTTTATAACGCGAAACTGTTCGCTAAACAACTTAATTATCAGCATTTTTTATGCGCCCAGCATTTTCAAGCTTTGTTACATTTTTGCTTTTTGCCCGAAGCTAAAGAGTGAAAAATTGCCAAGGATAAAGGAAAACTAATTCAATAGGAGATTAAAAAAATTAATTTGAGCCTTCAAACTCAGCATTTCAGCATCAGTGTTAATTTTCTCTTAATTATTTGCTGTACAGATATAAGTTCGTTACAAAACAGAATACTCTTTTAAAACTGTAAAGTAATTATAAACTTACGTAAAGAAATTGTCTTAGACGTTTCATTTGTTAGCGTCCAAATTAATTTCAGGAGATTAAGTCTACGGATACAAAAGCTGAAAAAGTTTTATATTTTTTTCTAAAATTAAAGTCATGTTTACTCAATTATTGATTCTAACAATGCACTTGGAAGGATGGTATAAATACTTTAATCGAAAATTTATATATTGCACCAAATTTGCAAGAATAAGTGTAAAAGTAACGACTTAAAAATTGATGACTGTATAAGTGCCTAAATATATTATTATTCGACTTTGATATTAGAAAAAAAAATGATGTAAGCAACGTTTCAACGAGGGCACTAATGAAATTATTGCAAAATTTTAATTGATTTTCTGACTTTAAATTATCTAAGTTTGTAAAACTTTTCTTTCTTAACTTCTTCTGACCGGCACCATGAATGCACAAATAAAACAATTTTTTTTTCATGGATCTATTATTCTTTTGCCCTAAAAACTTAAAATAAACAGACATATATCCCTTAGTGTATATATTTTCTTATATAAATGCGTGTTCACATATGTGGGCACTAGTACTGTTTGGAATGAAAAATTGCGCGGGAGTCGTTTATACATTCAAAAAATAACCCACTACAAACCCCAACCCCTTTTACCCCACGGGTTAATCGAGTTACTAAATAAATAATCCACAATAAATATTTTTTATAGCACTTTTAATTTAATAATGGTCGCGATAGATTTTGCTTTCTTCTGACTGCAATTATAATAGGTAAAAATTAATTTTTAATTAAATAACGTGATCGCTTCTCATAGAATTTTATTCAAAGTAGTTAATACCACCGAGGATTTCATAAAAAAAAATTAGCGAACGTCACAATCGTAAATTCAATATTTGAAGAGGTTAAGTTTAAAAAGATTAAAGAACTTAGATTTCTGAAATTTCATTCGTCTATTAAGGGAGAAGAGGTTGGTGTACTATCGGAATAATTTCTTAAATAAGAAATAACAAAAGACATAGTCCAATAAAAAAGAAAACATAAAAATGTATAACTAACCCCGGTATTCCCTGTACGAATGAGCTCTGCAAAATAATTGACAATTCTTTTCCACATTCTTTCTGCTTCTCTTTCCCCGCCATATCCACTAATTATTTCAAGTTTCATCCGCGACGTTGGGCCGTGGCTCCGAAATTTCTCCCTCGCATCCAAAGTCAACAATACTCCCGTCCTGAAGCAGCGGCGCTCGACGTCGCGAAAACCGAGTAGCAGTCATCGTGCCCTCAAAATTCTCTCCGAAAGAGCTTCCCGGAAAACGCAGATGCTCTTACGCAACGATTCGAGTTACATAACAGAAGAGCCGAGGCGAAAGGCTGCGGCGGGGAGCCGTAAAGATAATGCGAATTTTTCCCCGAGAAACATCCCTGCGACGGAGATGCACTCGCGAGAGACATGTGTTAGGAGGGAATAACGGACGGGATTGACCGACGAGATACACGTATTCTATTTACCTTTACAAGATCCCTGCCCGCCCTTCCACCTGTAATGGATTTCCATGCCGACTCTGTCTCCGTCATTTTCCCCCCGTCTCTCTTTTCTCTCGGCTGCTGCTTCGCCTCGATCAGCCTAAGGCTATGCGCGCTGCCGAGGATTTACCTTTTTTCAATTTCTCTCCGTCTTTGCTGCTCGCTTTCCTTCTTGCGGAGCGACTTTCTCTCCCTCTCTCTCTCTGCTTTGCCATTTTTTTGCTCCATACTTTGTGTGCTCTTGCCATTACAATGATGTATACTTGCAAGGTTCGGCGCTTTTCGTGTATCCTAATGTTGTAACCAATATCTGTTTGTAGGGAAAAGGGACTTGGAGGACTGCTGTATTTCTAATAAGAAAGCATTTTCGAGGCAGTATTTTGTGATTGAAAGATTTTTTAAATTAGCTATTAATTTTAACGAATAAAGTTAAATTTACGATAACTTATTGTGTTTAATTCTGTTAAATTAAGAATAATCTAAATTTTAATTAACTGTCAAAAGATTTCTCATTAAATGTTTTATCAAAATAATCAAAATGAAATAATTAATCATCTGTGAAATTAGTATATAAAATTAAAAATTGTACATATAACTCTGATTATTTACTGAAAATTTTTTTGAAAATCTGACTTAATTTACCAAAATCAATTAAACAGCGCGTCCCTCAACTACGTTCGAGAGTCCCGCTGGCAATATGCGAAGAATGCTGGGACCGTCTGGCAACTCTCGCGGAGGGTTGATTAACTTGCCGGACCTCGCGGCATACTTACCTAACAATACGATGACCCGGCCGGATCGCGTACCGTATTTATCTCTGTCTAGTCCTAAGTACGGACAAATTTCAGGACGGTAGGTTCAAGAGGAAAAGACTCTTGGCACAGCACAAAAGATTAATTTACCGGCGTGTCTTTGGCATTGTTGGCTCTTATTAATTTCGGAACTAAGCTTTTTCATCATTTTGGAAAGAAAGTTGTTTCGGTATTTCTGGGATTGTTCTACGACGATAAAACTTATTTAAATTTAGTTGAAAGAAGTTTAAAGAAACTATTAGTAGCTAATTCAATTTAATTAGATAATTAGAGGCAATTACTAAAAACGTTTGAAACAAAATTCTTTGCGATTATTAATTTTTAACAAATATAAAATACACTTTTGACTTAAATTATAATATTTTTTATATCGGCGATCTTAATGATGTTTGATAAACTCATAATAGTTAAAAAAAGAAAGAAGAAAATTTGTAAAGTTTTTAACGTGTCTCATTGATTTCTCCTTAAAACATGTGTAAGGTAAAGAGATATTAAGAAAAAATGTATTTATAATATTTTACTTAAATTATATTGATATTTTATATAAGCAGTCTTTTTACCAGCTGTCAATCAAGTTTAATAAATTTTCAATCAACTGTTTCAGTTTTCTATACACTGCTTGGTTACTTTTTGAACATGAACAACATTTAGTCATAATAATCAATAAGAATTAATAAATTTCAACGAGATCAAAGCAAATTTCTCGAAAACAAGCCGCAAAACCGTAGCGAAGTGAATCCTTCGATAGTCAGCAGCTCTCCCAGATGTATCCGAGCGCAGCAATCGAATTTCGATGCTCAGCGCCTCGGCTAACCGAACTCCGGGACTCCGGCGGGGCCCTCCTGTGGTCGCAGCAGCAAGTAGCGTGACAATGCCAACGGCTCTGCACAGAGGGAGGAAATTTGCGTTAATATAACGTACACATTGACTTAAATGATAAAGGCCAGGCCCGTCTGAGTGGATCGCAAATATCGCGGCGCCCTCCGAGTACTTCCGATCCGCTGGCTCCTTCCACCAGGCCTTTGTGTATATCCGCGAGAGAGAGAGACAGAGTATAGCCTGTACTCCGATGAGTTCGATGGAAGCGTGGCGTCGAACCATTCTGCTGAGTTGCCTTGCTACGGGACTTTTCCTCCCCCCAAGTATTGAGGGGGCTGCTAATTCGGAGCGGGCGACTGGCTCATTTGTTGCAATGATTAGCGTGACGTTTTTAAAGCGGCTGCGGAGAAAATGGGCGAACGTTGTACTAGAATAAATGACGATACATAAGTGTAACTTCGCGAAGGTGGATCCCGAGCGAAAGAGTGTTCATTGTGTCCCGCTCCGGAGTACAAAGCTTAGCACGCGACAATTACTAGCTGTCGATAATTATTCTTGTGTTAATCTGTTACAATTCATTAACAATATTTATATGTAACATTCGGCTTTTTTAAAAAATTGAAATGAAAGGTTTCTATAGAACTAGAAGACACTTTTAAATTTTTAGAAAAGTAATAAAAACGTTGAATATCCTTTAAAATTCTATATTTATACACGAAATTACGTTTTATATACACACTTATTGATATTTAATCTCTCTAATTATAAACGTTATATTTAGCCTTTAATAATAAAATTATAGGTCTGCGTCCACATACAATTCTAATTATAGGAACTCATAGAAAAAATATACCCTGTTATGCATAAAAAAAATAGATTTCTTTCATTTTAGTCTGCCAAGTAAAATACAGCATAGACCGTAGTAAAAAAACTCAGAACCCTACCAAAAAATACTCCAAGCCACTCGCCTCGAAATTTCAAAGTTCATCTTGGCTTCGTAGATCGAATAAGTCCTCGCTGGAAAAGCCAGAGGATGCGGAAGCGTCAGTCGCACAGCCAGTCGAGTGCGAGAGCTTTGGCTCTTCCGGGCGCAGTTTTGCGCACGTAGAGTACCGATGATGGCGGCGAACTCACCCCTCCAAAACGGAGGAGACAAGACGTCGCCGTTGTTTCGACGACGCTTACACGCCTGATCGATGTCGTAAATGCAGTGGAAATATATTGTTTTGTTGATATTAGTCGTTATGGCCTGTACTGATGATCTTCTGAGCCTGAAAGTATAACGAAGAAATTGACCAATTTACTTAATTGTGTTTTAAAGATTTATTTTTTATTGGAAAATAACTTGTGATACTTAAAAAAGATATTAGAATCTTTTTTCGAAATTTAAATCACATATGTGAGGCAGCATGTATATCTACGCAAAGTTATAGTAAGGTATATTATATAAATTCAAAAAAATATGCTTTACTAGAACCTTTTATTTAATTTTTTAATTGTTGTTAATAATAGTCTAATATTTAAGTACAAGTTCAAAAAGATAAGTTTATATCTTCGATTTATAGTCTCTGATACAACTTACATGGATTTGTACTACAACTGAGTACAGTAACCTGTTATAAGGATAATAATAGGTGTAAAACATTAAAAATATGTGGATTCTCAAAAGGCAGAAGAAACTTGTTTAAAAAGTCACATTACATTTGTAGTTACCTTTGTAGTAGCAGGTTTAATACATAGGGTCATTTACCCAGCCAACCCTAGTCTAGTGCTTCTGTTTACCCTTTCTCTGTTTCCTCCGTTCCACCTTCGCCTTTCTCCCCTTCGAATGTCTTTCTTCCTTTATCCTTTCCTTTTTCTCTCTGTGCGTCTCTTCTCGAGCTTCGCTTTCTCATTTCACAACCGAAGGAGACTTCCGGCAGAGCGAGAATCCAACTTCCTCGAGAAGCGAGCGGGAATCCACTTGGCGTTGCCACAAAAATGTCACTTTGCAAAGTCAATCGAATTCTCCCCTCAAAGGGTATATACAGAGGATCCCGGAATCGTTCAATGGAGCTTGTCTCTTTTTGCCTTCTTGCCGCCCTTACAAGTCCATCGTCTGCCCTCTGCTTTTTTCTTATCTTTATTTCAATACCGCGACTTCGACTCATCCTGTGTCTAATGTTCCTCTGTAATACATACTCTTTCGAATGGAAAGTTCAAAGATGCGAGATTTGATTTGGTCTTGTTCTGACGTTTTTTTTATGATTTACTTACTTAGCTACTAATAGAAGGTCTTGCAAATTTACATTAAAATTATATGTTCAATATATTATAGCAAAGCGATTTCAGAATTTTATTTTGTTGTTTGATTATATCAATAAACCTAAAATATTTCTGAATAGCAGCATAAGTATTTTAGATTATTATATATATATACACACGTTTGCAATGAGAATTGTACAATTTAGGCGTTAAAGGGTTAACATAGCTCTTTTATCTCGGATCAATTTTTTTCGCTCATTCCCTCTCTCTTATCGTCGTTTCGAGAGAGACTGGAGGCTACTCGAATTTCCGTATACTGGCGGCCGTTATACATATTGGGACACGTGAGACCAGCCAGAGAAATTTATGGCTCGTTATATGCAACGCCGGAATCTGAGTCTGCTCTAGTATCAAACTTCAGTGATTCCGTGCAAAATAACCTCGGCAGGATATTTCGTATAAGGGATCATTATTTGCGCTCTCCGGGTTTTTATCAAGTTTCTCCCATTTTACGAGGAAAAAAGAGCATTTTCGGCTCTGTGTGTCCAGGGCGAAAAGTCAGAATTTACACGTTACACACAGAAATATAATGATTGCTTATGTATTATTTTCAATGCAGGCTTCCGTTCAAAGTGGTGCTTGGTTATCTTTAGCGCGAGGTGCTTTCCAAATTAATTTTGAATTTATGCGCGGATATTCGTTTTTATTTTTACGCGAATTTCAATGTTTTATATATGACTGATAAAATATATAAATTTTCAAAAATTTATACAAGATCGAATTTAGTGTCAATGACTCTGTACTACTAAAGTCTTCGACTAATTTTTTCAAAAAACTGATTTAATAAATTATGCGTGCCATAATTGCAATGGATTTTTTTTCAATAACTCTGCTCATGAAGCCCCTGGAAGCACCCGGAACGCATTAAAAATGCCCAATTATCCAGACGTTACATCAGCGAGCCTCGTAACGAAACTCAAAGCTCGAAGCCAGCAACACCCGAGCCTCCTTCCCGAAATTCCAATCAATCACAAAAAGGCAGCGGAAACCTAATTACCCGTAGCCGCCCGTGGCAACTTGGCCGTGTCTTCGTCGAGTTTGAGGGATAACTAGATTAATCGCGGCCATTCGAGCTACGTATACGCCGTCGCTGACACATAGAGGCGCCTGGTTAAGACCAAGGCGCGCCTAGCTAAATTCCTGCCGTTTTGATCCAATTGTCAGACGGCGCGCACCGCTCCGGAGCACCGCGCAGCTGCTGCGGCCCGGACAATGTGATTATCCTATCATTCCGACGGTATCCGGCCTCTCGAGCTGGAAGCTGGAAGCTCAGTCGCCTATCAGGCTGTCGATGAGCCTACCAGTCTTCCTTGGTTGTCTAAGCTTTTTACGGGGTTTAATAAGTAACTATTGGCTATCAGTTTTATTGATAGAATATAGGGTGCGCTATCATTAGGTGATTGTGGTTTCTACTTTTTAATGGCGAGAATGTGAGCTAGAAACATGGTAGGAAAAACCCGAGCAAAACGGACACCTTAAGGAGGGTCCGCACTCGCAGGTTCAAGCTGCTAGGAGAAGGACGGAGAAATCATTGGTTTTGACTCTTGTGCGAGAAGCTTCGCTGACAATTTCAACGTCCTATCCTGTGTAAAAACATTAGCTCGATTCTCTGGTCGCGATCGCATGGAAAATGAAAATTACTTTATTTTCAATCTGCCGGTGTGAAGACTAATATTAACCAAATATCTAGAAAAAATTCCACGGTATTCGTGAATACTTTTAAGATACATATTGTACAGGCACAATTTGATTAAACATTTTATTACACTAAAAAGAAACCGCTGTCAATTCATTGGCACTTAGCTTCTTCCTAACTAACTTATCATTCCAATATTATGTCCGAAATTCATTAAAAATAATCGATTTCAAACTATTCTATATTTAATTAATTATTTATTTTTATATTATTATTTTATTTTTCTGTGTCAATTTTAGAATTTAATGAACAGCAAACAAAATTTAAATAAAACTTTTGTTATTGGAATATTTAGAATTCTAGAAAACAAAATTTTTTAAATTCCTTGCGCAAAACTCGATTTCGCGCGCCAGCTTGAGTAAAAATCGTGGACTAAATCAAGCTTTGTAAAAGTCGTATCAAAAAATAATGTTCAATAAAAGAGCATAAAGGTGATTTTAACCTGGTGTTACCTTTTCACACTATCATCGTTTTGAAAAAATTAAATAACAATTTCAAGCAAATTGAATTTTCTCTTCCGTGATCGTTGCACATAGAAAATTCACTTTTTTCAGTTTTCAGCTTTTTATTCAAAAACTAATTGACAAAACGGCTTGAAATTTTTACAGACTATAGCTATATATATTCTTAATTACCAAAAAATTTTTTAGAGTAATTGATAATCTAATTTAAGAATTATAAGCTTTTTTTAAAAAAACACGTTTTTATTAAAAACAAAAGAGCCATAAGAGCTAGGGTAACTTTTTCCCTCTAAAATTATAGGTATTTTTATGCTCTTTAAAATGGTCTTTGTTCAATTCAAATATCTCAATCCTATCATTAAAAAAAAGTAAAATTAAATTTTTCAAAAATCGAAAATTGCGATAAAACAAAAACAAATAAGCTAAACAAAAAAAGATTTTTTTTGCCGCCATCACAAAAAAAAGCAAAAAAAGTGAGCCGTGAACGATGAAAATCCGTTCAGTAGAAGCTTAGATCCAGGCGTACACACACACAGACATTTTTCAAAAACCATTTGTTCTTGTTCCTGACACCTTAAAATGCAATTATAACCGATTTTTCGAACAACTCCAAAAATTACTATCAAAGCTTCCTCTGGGAGGAAGCAATTACGACGGTATAGGCATAAACGAAGTTTCTCTCTCACTCTTAATGTAGAGAAAGCATCTTCCCTCCTGGTCGCGGTCATTATAAATTCCTATTTACGATAATATAATATTATATATTTATATATATAGTATATAATATATATTATATAAATATTACATATAGTGACTATTTTGCCCGGACCGTCTTGCCCGGAATGGATAAAATGACTTTTCTTTGATAAAACTAGTGAAAAAAAAATTGATATTGATTCTAAAAGGTTTTTTTGGTAAAATATCTATAAATACAATATCCTGATGCTATTTTTTAATTAATTTCGTCATCCGTTTAAAAAATAAACTTACTTTTTTACCTTGATAACATCGTAAGCTCACAGATAAAATCAATTTTTTGATTTCTAAGCGATGTTATTGCTGCGAGTAGTGCGCACCTATTGAAACTTTAATGCTAATGACGCACATAATATACTTGATTTATTTCAGAATTTTCGTAACAGCCATATCAGAAATAATAGGCGGTGTCCGTTTTGCCCAGTACGAGCGTTTTACCCGGGTCTCCCCTATTTCTAAAAAAAAGAGGAGAAAAGCCTCTACTATTTTTTATTCTGCATTTTTCTTAATTCTTAATCATTTCTGCAAATTCATCACTGATCATTCAGATTTAGATAAATTTATTTAAATAATACGTATATAAACAGTTTTTATAGAAAGAAAGGTTGTACAATTATTTCAATTTTGTAAAAAGCTTAATATCTCTATTTTTATCATAAAAATAGCGATTTATTCGCCCTAGACATTATTGAATCTTTAATGCAAAGGGCTACAAACCGTACTTTTTACAACAGCCACAAAATCATTCAGTTTAGAGGGGCTCCGTAAAATTCCACGCTCTTTCCAGGAAGTGCAACGAAAATGAGTGGATCGATAATTTTATCGGAGAGAGAAAGCGGGGACCTCTCGCAAAGGACAAGCAGCTCCGCGTCAAACGCTGCGAGTCTCCAAGCAGATGGAATGCGCGTCGTTATCGCGGATCATTTTCCAGCTGAAATAGAGTCGGCCTCCGGCTCGTATAAGACGACAATAAGGGCAGCCGACGACGAAAAAGCTTCGGACATCAATAACATTCGTTACCGCGGTGCGCGTTTTTACGAGACACCGCTTTTGTGTCGTTATTATACGCCGCGTAAACGCGCTGTAAAAAATATTGGCCGATTTTTCGCGATCAGCAGTCGGAACGTGTAATGACGATAAATTATGGCTGATGCGAGACTGCCGATCTTTTGCGAAGATGAGTCCGTTTTTTAGCAATTTTCTTGGATCCTCTAGTTTTATAATTCACATTGTAAAGGATGAGATTCATTTCGCCTTTGATAAAGTTCATGCTAAAAATTCCTAAAACATCCTATTTTAGAAATTAATTTGTTATTTCATTCTTAAAATAATACAAGTATCTGAAAAATTGTATTAGCAGAATTTTTCATCAGTTTCAAAAAACATAATATGCTTATAATTTATATATAAATTTTAATTTCTTGATATTATACCGCAACAAGAATTACAATAAACTTGTAGCATTTTGTTCCTTAAAAAAACTCAGGGTGCCGTTAAGTAATGACGTAGAAAAGTAGCTCCAGTGCTTACAAAGACTTCCATTTCGCGCCTCACTTTTTAGGATTCTACGGTTTTATAGTGCTTCCACGAAATAAAACATTATTTGCCTTGTATTTGAGGCATAATTTTTTTCCTTTCTTTGTGATATGTATACGCTCTTTTAGAAAACTCATATTTCATTCGTATTTAGACTGCATTTTCTTTTAAAGTATCTAAAAATTCGCACATAAATTCTGTTTTTTAATAGAAAATATCCTATTAAATGATATACTTACGTAATTATTTTGATTATGTAATGAGTGATTAAAAGATTATCATTTCTATTCATGATAAATAATAAATTAATGGATTTTAGGATAAAACTAAAGTTTATTACATAATAGATTTTTATAGAGCACGATTTTGCATTAGTTAAATTTTAATAAACTGACCAAAATTGAAGTGCAATATTCTACAAGATATTACGTTAAAACAAGAATAAAAATTCGATACACGTTAATTAGATTCACACGAAAATAGAAAAAGGTATCCATTTCCAAACAGCACCAAAATCAATCATCACCCACTTAACATTAACAGCATGCTTATCCCCGCCATAACCTTTTAGCAAAAAATGCCACTCCCGAATGCCTCGGCAGTCATCCCCTTTGGCGGCATCCACTCGGAGTTTCGGAGTCATGTCAGATTTTAAATAAGGCGGCAAAGCGCCCGTAAAGCGCTAGTCATATTTCCTAAGCGGCTTGCTTTAACGTCGGCAACGATAAAGCGGGAAAATAAAACGGCGCGTCTCCGAGCCATAAAAATTTTTTCCTCAGAACGTGAATTCGAGAGCAAGACTGCCCGAATGAGACGCCGTGGAATTTTTCGCCCCCGAGTAATGCACTTTTACCCCCCGACGTTCGGCTCCCCGACATTTTTATGCATATTTATTGCTTTCGCTGCAATTCTCCTGTGGCGATGATTATACTAAGCGTTCCCGGGACCTTTAGTGGAATTTTACTTTTTCGACGGTTTTCCAACGGGGATTATCGGGGAGTATTAATAGGGTACAGTTTTTTTTTTGTAAATTTAAAGATTAAAAAACTTTCAGATTTGTAGATGACTAATATAAAACAGACGACTTAATTGTTGCTTAAAACGCACCGATTAAACTTTATATTATTTTTATTTGTTGAGTTTCACCAAAAACATTAATTAATCAATAACCAATAAACGAATAAGCAGAAATAGCGTAATAAGAAGGAAAGGTCGTAGAATAAAAAAACCATAAATAAACGCCAGGTGAAAAACGGTGCGAGAGCAAATAAAACCGTAATCCACTTTAGTCATTAAAGTGTCAAATTCCTAAGGACTTGAAATCCTTATCTCGGCTCCTCGGTACACGAAATTTCATAAAATTTTTTCCCCCTCGCGTCCAGTTTACATACACACCTCTTTGCAACCCTCCCGGCTCGACCTCTTATGAAGGAAAATAAAGGAGCGGGACGAGTGAGGCTCGGGGGTACGTATTTACTGAGAAAACGCCGTTCGCGGATAATGGTTCCTTAAGAGCAATTACTCGGCGAGGAAAAGTCGAGACAAAGTAAACGAGAGCTCTTCGCTCTTTCTCTCCTGCCTTCTCGACTTTCTCCCGGCTTTTTTTTCGCGCCGCCTCCTTCTTGGAGGGAGCCGATCCTTCGATTTCTCCATTACGGCGGAGGCCGTAATTCGATTTTTAAAGAAACCTACGATAATGACGTAAAACCCGTAGGCGATTACTCGGGCGTGATTAAAACCCTTTCCTCGACGTCTTCCTTCTTCTGCTTTCGTCTCTCTCTCATTTCTGCTCGGCTTCTTTTTGCGACGCCTCCCTTTTTTCGCAGCGAGGCGAGAGGGATAAATTGCCGAAGAAATCTTGAGTGATCAGTTGCCAGAGGATAATCGGATGTATTAGGGGCACTTTGCTTTCGCGCGAAATCTCGTTGAGGTTCATTGGGCGAATTAAGATTATCAAGTTTGACACGGTTGAGTTTTGGGATGTGTTTTAACGATTTTTCAGATTGTTCGTATGAGAATTGCGGGTTTCTTTTGATAAGGTTTCCATTAATTTTTTTCCAAAGACTCCAACTACATTCAATTGGAAATTAATTAGAAAAGCATGTAACGTTAATATTTGTTTATTCATTCTAAATATTATAGAATATTGGGGACTGGTCATAATCTACACAAATTTATTGTAAATTTATTGTAAATTTATTGTAATTTATTGTAAGTAAATAAATATTTAATTGCGATATTATGATCGTGTACAATAAATTTGTGTAGAATATGACCAGTCCCTCTTACAAGCAGAATGTAAAAAATTTGTATAATGGATTTTCCTATAACTTTGAAATATGTTTTGTAATGTTAAAATATGAAGGAAGCCACGTCCGTTCGGCCTAACACTCGATTTTTTAAAAGTTCTGTGCTCTTTTAGCGAAAATCTATGAAAAGTAGATTTTGGTTTAAAAACTTATAACTTCTCAACTATTAATGGTACAGTATTTTAATTATTAGCGTTCGAAAGATGAGATCAAATCCTATCGATTAAAAAAAAAATTTCATCAAAAAATCTTTATTTGTTCAAAAGCTTATTGTAAATTTTTATATAGCTATAACTTTTGAACAAATAAAGATTTTCTGACGATTTTTTTTAAGCGATAGGATTTGATCTCACCTTTCGAATGCCAATAGTTAAAAGATAAATGTATATAAATGTTGTACACTTTCCTTGTTAGAAATGTTTACCTTAAATATGAGGTTTGAAATTTTAAATTAAATCAAAAAAACATTTTAAAAACATGAACACTGTATGAATCAATCATATAACGTTGATCTTGACTACAAACATTCGGTCATGTCTTTTTTATATAAGAATTAATTAAAACATATTTCACAAGTATTTTAAAAATACTAGGAAAACGGTCGTTTGTATTAAAATAAATTTTGGTACCGTATAATATTACGTCCTCCAGTTACAAATAAATGAGTCCGTAATAAATAACAACTTGATCGTAAAATATTTCTGCAAGAAGCACTGCCATTCCAATTCAACTGTCCAAAGCCCAACCACAGGTCTCCTAATTTCTCTCTTTCTGCATCTAATAACCCGAGACCCCAAAAACTTGCACAATCCCACGGAAAGAAACTCGAACCATCAAAAGATCGTGCCGAATTAATTTGGCTGCGGCAGCGATCGAGATGTGGGGGAAAGTTGATCGACCCCGGGGGAGCTTTTTCTGGGCAAAGATAAACTCCCGGCAGGTCTTGATTAGAGTTCTTCGCGCTCCTTATTGCAGCGGCAAAACAACAGCTCGGACTTCTCCATCCTCCCACCCCCCCCCCCCTCTCGCTGCGGGATGTTTTGGCTGGGCGGTAAGGCTGGACGATATTGTTATTTCTAGGGCTTCAATAATGATATTATCGGAGCCGGAGATCGCTTTGACTTTTGTTTACGACTGCTGCTGATTTTAGGACGCGAGAGAGCTTGCAGGAAGGATAAATAACTTGGAGATGATTGGCTTTCACTTTTATAGTGATTTTGATTGCCGTTACTTGTGGAAATTGTTTTTGATATTTATGGCTAGATTTTTTACAATTTTGCCTGCAAAAGTTTGAGCAGAGCTTGTGATTTTTCAGTTAGATATCGGAAGTTTAGCCTATTACACAACTAAACTAATTTGTGAGAATAATAAAAATTGATAATATATTTGTTTATTATTAAATTCAGTATTTTGCATTTTCTACTATCTTTGATTGTAATTTTATTTTTATTATAATATTAATTTAAATCCACCAAAGCTCTATTACTCACAATACAACTTGCATAAAAAAAATTCGCAATACAATCCTATTCGGCATTCTTAATCAACTTTCAATAAAAAAATATCTAAACTTTATTATTTTAGCCAGAGAATTCCGTTTCTCGCCTCTACCCAGGAAACTCTTGTAACCATTAAAACGCTGTCGGCTAAAAAAGAGCATCAACAAATTGAAACGCACGCTGATAACCATTATCAGCAACGTTACGCAACCTGCCAGAGGAGGGTAGATAGTGCAGTGTACAAAAATGTATCAGGCATTATACTTGCTGAACCGCGTAATGCTTCCGCGCCTCTTTCTTTTTATCTCGTTCGGCCAGACGATCAATGCAAGCTCGGCTGCGATCTTGGACTCGTAACTTTCTTCTTTTTTCCCTCCCTCTCCGCGCGATTAACCAACGCTGGGCGTGCGGTTTAATTTTGAGATTCCGGTTACGAGGGATTTAAACTTACTTCGGGGGGCGTTAAAGGCAATGCAAGTGCTCGCACCGAGTGTTTTTAGCGAATCGTCCAAATGGATCGGGCTGGATTTTATTTTCGACCCGCAGCGTTTATGTACATGTGTATTACGAGGTGCTTACGAGCCTGAAGGGCTAAGTGAGATTTTTTAAGCGTTTCTGTGAATGCGGAGGCTCTTTTTTTCTGGTATTGATCGCTTCAGGAAATTGCAGGGTTCGATTGGAGGGCGTTGAGAAGGAAGTGGGTATAATTAAACGGGTTGGATTGTCAAGCTTTGAAAGGAATTTTGTACTCTTTAATAAAAAAAATAATTTAAATTCTCGCGAGAAATGAACATATTTTGTTTAACTATACGAAGTTTTTACGTTAGAAGCAGAAATAGATTCCTCAAACTGTATCGTCTTTTTAAAAACGCTATACCGTATTATGTTATTTATTATAAATAATATATTTAACTACATTATCAATGTTAAAAAAAATAAGCAAATTTGACAAACAACATACTCCTCATCTTCCTCGTTAAAAGCAGAGCTTTACAAGCTTTTTATTACTCAACAGGCAGCTCCAAATTTTTAGCAGGCGGCCTTCAGCGGCAGCCGCGAAATTAGTCCATATAATTACGTAACGGAACAATCACGCGTCCAGTTTCCGGGGAGCGGCTCACGTGCCTTCCTCACGTGCGGCTCGCGTAATAAAAAGCGCGTACTCCTCTCTCAAACGGCAACAAAAAGGGAGACCGGAGAGGAGAACCGAGGCAATTTTACGCCTCTCCACTCGAGGAAAAATTGCCGGTCGCGGCGGCTCCTCGTAAAGCTCCGCGGCGTTCTTTATGATTTTTTAGGCGACACACGGCGAGTCTCGAAAAAACGAGGCTCGCGCCGCCGCGCCCCGGGAGATTGAACAAGAAAAATACTTCCTTCTCGGAAAATTTCAATATCCTGCCGTCACCGCCGCCTCCTTCCTCCCTCCTTTGTCCTCCGCCTCTTTACCCTGATCCGAGGGAGGAGTATATTCTTCCGCAGCTTTCGTTTATCTCGTCTCGCTGAGCGCACCTCGTTTTTTAGCCTCCTCCTGCTTGCTTTTACAATGGCTCGCATCCTAATTTTCCGCGTTGATCGGTTTCCTATTCGTTAAAATCAGGCTCGATGATTGCCCGAATGTTCGTATAACCGGAACTGATTGACTTCATTAAAAGAGAGTTTCAGAGAGTTGGCAGAGTTGAAATTTCTCTGGAAAATCTACCGTTGGATTTTTCGCGAGCTTTAATGTGCTTTCCTTTTTGATGGACTTTTGCTTTATTGGAACATAAATGGCCTGAAAATAAATTGTCCTGTCGCGCGGTATTATTTCACAGCGTCGAGTACTTGATACTTGATATTTGGATTTTTTCAAGAATATTATGCGAAATAATATTGTTCCAGAGATGGATATATTCTAAAGGGAAATGACGCTTTACTTTGCGGAATATTATTTTTTATTAAGACAGCAAATTATCGTGAGATTTTAATGATTGTTTGTAATGCGTATAATATTCGCTCTCCGATGGTCATTCAACGCAATAAATTCAGTGTATATTTTATTCTCATAAATTAAGCAATAAAACAAATAAAATTCAATCCTGTACATAAACTTGTAAAGGATTTCCGTGTAATTTATTCTCGTTAGCTATACGCGTTTTCGAAATAATATGAATAATACCGTCTCGAATTACGAGATCAAAAAACAGGCCTTAATTTCGGATCTAATACGCTGTAAACCTCTTGCAAATGAGTTTTCTAACGTAAACAAACGGGAGTTAGTCTCGTGCTTACAGCAGCCAATTAATAATTAAGAACAAGCTTCACTCGGCGAACAGCTTCAGACCTGCACACGGAAGTCGGGAGGAGAAGAAGCAGAAGAATAAGAAGAGCAAAGCCCATTAGAAATTCTCATGAGATTCAGATTTCGCCCCGGCAGGCAGATCCCCCTTTGCATGTCGATTGGTTTCGTCTCGGGGAAGCCGGCTGCTAATTTTATTCCGGCGCAAAATAAAAGGCACCGCCGACGAGCACCGCGAAAATAAGCGTAACAATGCGCGCACGTATATGGGGAGCGCATTATTATGTAAAGTGCGACGCGACGGGGTGTCTTGAGGTGGCAGCGTCGGGGTTGCAAAGATTTTCGGGGCAGTTGCTTTCGTTTTTAAACTTCATTCTTTAGAGGTAAAATGGTATTTTTATGCTCTCGTTGCTTTTTAATCAATTATTGTCTTTTGCGATTGTTTATTGCTGAGCGAGTTTGAAAATTTATTGCTGCCATTATTTCGCAGTTTTCATTTAGCAGTAAATTTATTTTTCATACGGTTAGAGAATGAAGTATTTAAATTGTAGATTGGTATTAGGTGAAATGTAATTGAGTAATTTTATATAAATATTCATTACATAAAGTCAATCAGTATTAAAAGTATATAATACTTTAAATCATTTTATCGTAAAACAAGTCAACAAACAGGTAAATTATTTATTGATCGAACTGAAAGTAATGGTGCGATACAAAATATACAACACAACTCATACGTTCCTTTTGTAGTATTTCAGGAAAATTTTGAACAAAAAGTACTTTTTTTTACAAAATACAAAATAATAGACTACTTCTACGTTTTATTGGAATCTTTGTCAACTTTCGTGACTGTAATATTCAATTGAAGTAAAATTGAAAATATTATCAAAATCAAAACTTTTTTCGAAAATATATTTTTTCCCCAAAAACCATAACGCAAATTGACCTCAACTGAGCAAGCAAGACTAAATTTCGACTAAACTTTATGAAACTCATAATATTTATCGAGCATCGTTTCCAAAGCAACGAAAACAGCTTCAAAAGGAATCATTCCTGAAAATAAAATTCTCGCAAATTAAAGGGAAAACGCAAGACTTGCGATATAACGAAAAGTAGAGTCCACATGTTTGAAAATGTGTGATGTCTGCGCTGGAAGAGCCATAAAGTGTCGCGTCTCGAGTCTCTTTTTCTAACCTCGCCTCTAATGATGTAGAATCCGTCGATCGATCAAACTTCAATGCCTCGTATAAATGCCTCATTCGTCTTTCATATATTGAGCAGCTCGACTCGATATGCTTTTTCTCTCGCCCCTTTTTGCCTGCCTCGCTTTTACCGCTCTGTTGATTTTTTTCGCGCCAACGCCTTTCTTTCCGCTTTCGTTTTGACAGAAATCACTTGGCTCGCTCGTTCATTTCTTATGTCATAATTTTTCCCGGGCTGCGAAGAGCGGCAAAGTAGCCAATTATGTATAAAAGAGAGATATTAATCAGTTTATGCACAAAGTATTATAATAATACTTTTATTTTAGTTATTTTATGAAAAATGTTTATATGTATTAGCATTTATTTTATTTGAAAGAAAAAAACCGCTGACAATTCATTGGCACTTATCTTCCTCCTAAATAATTTATCGTTCTTATATTGATAATAATAGTTCAAAATGAAATATATGAACGAACTATTTTAAAAATTATTTACATGAAATTTTAATTAATTAAAATTTAGAATTATTTGTTCATAATAAATAAACTGTATCGATGGTATTAATGTAAATAATTTTGATAAAATAATAATAAAATAATAATAATAATAATGACTGTACTATCGCGATACGTGGTGGATTTTAAAAAATCTTTTTAATTTTAAAAATTTAGTGAAAGATGAAAAAAATATGTGGGCGATCATTGACAAAATATTCACTAAGATATAGCCATTCAAAAAATTTTAGAAAAAAAATAAAACCTTAATATCTTTGGATCTAATAAGTATCACAAGTTGAATAATGAATTCGACCGAAATGTATAAAAAATCTATCTTCTCAAAATTGCGAACGAATTAAATCCTTTTACTTCCGTAATCGTTAGACCTGGAAAATTCATTTTTTTCAGTTTTTAACTTTTTAGTCAAAAACTAGTTGATAAACTGGCTTGAAATGCTTACACACCATATGAAAAATCTTTTTCAGAGCAGTTGATCATTTAATTTGAGAGTTATAAGCTTTTTGAAAAAAAAAAAAATACGTTTTCGTTAAAAACAAAGGCACCATAATACCTCTTTTGAAATTATAGGTAGTTTTATGATCTTTAAAATGCTTTTGGTCCGACTGAAATATTTCAATCTTAACATTAAACAAAGGCAAAAATCAACTTTTTGAAAATCGAAAATTCACTATAAAAAAAAAACAAATCTACGAAAGAAAATACTGATTTTTGACCCGCCAAAAAAAAAGAAAAGAAGAAAAATGAGCCCTGAACGACGAAAATCAGTTCAGTAGTAGCTCTGATCCAGATGAATACACGCACGCACACAACTCCAACAATTACAACTCCAAAAATGACCAACTGTATTAGTCAAAATAAAACTGAAGATAAAATTTGAAAATATATTCAAATTTTTGTTTCGAAAATATTAAAATTTAAAAACATGATTTTTTTTTATAATAAATTAACAAAAATTACATTACATTGAACATTAAACAGCTGATTAAGTGTAGAAATATTTGAGAGCTTTCAATGACGAAACCATATGAAATGCCCTGCACAACAGCATTTCATCTCGAAGATGATCCCCCGATAAAAAGAGTCACGGAATAATCGAAACAGTTTCTTCGTTCGACTCGTTCCCGGAGCCACAGGCATCCCCGCGGCAATCAATCAGTCGGTGAAACGCGGCTCCGGGTCTTAATCATCGGCTTTGCTCGCGCGAAACGCGGAAATTAATCAAGGACCAGAAGCTTTTCATTCGGTCAATTTAATCCGGACGCTGATCCACCGCGCAACTATGCGCTGCTGCTTCCGCCCCATCGGCAGCTGTTCACGCAGTCGAGGGCTTCGCCGATAGGGTCTTATCTTCCCTTTGACAATTCGGACGGCAAGAGCCTTTAATAAGGTCCATATAGCATATCCGGGCTTCCGTCTATACACGTCTCTGGAGGGAGGAGTATACGGACGCGTCCTTCGGTCACTTCAGGAAGTGACCGACAGTCGAATTACACCAGTAACTGGACCTCTCTCCATAATGCGCTGCTCGTCCGCGTGAGCGATAAGATGAGGGCGTGTAAGTGGAGCTGCGTGTTTGTGCGGGGCTGCGTCGGGACACTGGATGATTACGGTAATGATTTAACCACTGCTAATATCCGCTGGTAGATGGTTGGCTTCCTGCGCGGCGATTGCAAGGACTGTCCGCCGAGACGCGGAGCTTTCATTATAAGAAATTTTCACGGCATGCTAATTTTTACTGACCGCCAATGTTCCTGATGTAAATCGCTTCCGACGAAGTAGTAGGATTTTGATGGTCAAGTGTTAATTGGATCAATTATATAATGAGATTTTTTAACAATATATAGTGTGATTAGGAATACCGACGTTGAATGTCACTTTTTGTTGGCAAATTTGATTGATTGACTGTCTGAAACGTTAAATTAGTTAGTACGGATGTGCGAAAGGACTGATATAAAACTTTTAGGAGTGTTAAAGCGGGTGCACGGATTAATTGAGGATTTTTGTAAGTCTCGAAAAAAAGAGGCATGGCTTTAGTCGACCAGGAATCGAACTCGGAACCTTCCGTTTTCGCGACGGATGCTCTTCCCACTGAGCTACCGATGCCTATGCTAATCTCTTCTTGGAGTCGTCCTCATACGTCTACGGATGCGATTATCGTCTTTCGCGCGCATCATACCGTGACAGGAGTAAGTAGTATAAGTCAATATTAAGTATGGCAATAATTCTTTTATTTGACGTTAAGTAAACTATATTCAGTAACACCTTCCAAATAAACGATATAATCAAGGGTAATTAAAGTCGTAAATTAAAAGAATTCCTAAGTAAATTTCTAATATTGGTTACAATATGGTTAACATAATATTTTTCGACCAGTTCAAATTAAAATTATTGCTCCAAGTACAGAAGGAAATTTATTCAATAATTCAAACTAAAATTATTTGATTGTACGAGGCCAACAAAATTTAAGTGAATTAATCAGTGCTAAACGATTTTGTGTCAACAATGTTACTGTTTGGAGTTTGGTATGTCGAAATTGTTATTGAAGAGTTAATGCTTTACAAATCTGACGATTTGGAAATAATTATTAAATTATTAATTTCAAGTTTTTGTTAAAAATAAATAATTATTAGATTAGTTTTAAAGGATCAAAGTAGATAATAATTAGAGCTAATAATGAAATTAAATTTTTAGTTTTAACTAAAAAATAATTAGTTACAACGTGTAAACAAATGTTAAATAATTTAATGCAGAAAATAAACGTACTAAAATTTTAAAAGCCTTAGAAAGAAACCTTAGCCGAAATCCGATTCGAGTAATCGAAGTAAGCGAATCCTCGAAATTTGCCATTTCAATTTCCGTAAGTACACCGGCCCTGAAAAATGCAAGACTTTCCCTCGCTCCAGCCCACAAAAAACCTCGTCTAATTGTCCCTCCCTAACCGCGGCAGGTAATTTACAGCCGTACGTTAGCCGAACTTTAGTCGCTTTATGCAACGGTGTCAAGCGCTCGACGCGCAGTTATTTTAAATTTTAAGCCTGCCGGCGTGATAAAGCGCGAACAAGAAAATACGAGAGGCTTTAGGAAGGGAGAGGGGAGGGGGGTAGCGCCGACAATGAGCAAGGAGAGTTCAGAGGTCGCTGCTGCCGGGAACAGTCTTCTCATTACACGGCCTGTTAAGTTTCCAACGAGGCTTGGCAAAGCTAAAACACTCCTAAAGAGTGATTTATACCGGCTGCAAGCAGAGACCGAATGGACGAGGAGAGCTACAGGGGAAAGAGTAAATAAGGGCGGCAAAATGTGGAGGCCGATGTTTTGATTTTGCAAGGCTGCCCTGGCTTGCTGATTCGATCAAATTTGCCGGCCGCTTTTTGCTGGAATCGCTCAAATATATATATATATATATATAGTTCTGGACTGATCAAATGCGAGTGGCTGTGTGTGTGTGTGTGCGCGCGTGTGTGTGCAGCTTTAAGGAGAAGGGGGTAAGTGAAAACTAAAAGAAATTTAATTATAAAATTTTAGTTAAAGGTTTAGTTGTTTTCTTCGTGGACACTTAGTCCTAAGACTTATCTTTTTTTTTCGTAATTTAAATTTACAATAATAATTTAACTCAATCAAAATTATATAGAGTAGGATTCCGGGTAGACAATAATTAATTTTTAAATTAGTATGTTTTGAGTTGTATTCGGGATTTTATTAAATAAAATATGTACAATTTGTATCTCCTTCGTGTGCTTTTGATGTTTTGTAATGTAATTTTTGATGGAGGTTTATAAAATACGTTAAAAAATCAAATTCAAATCTAAATCAGCCAATTTATGACCTCTGAAATGTTATATCTAGGAATTTCACTTTGAGCTTTGCGAAAAACAGAAATATCGTTACAAAAGTTAAAAAAATTATAGTACATAAAGCAGTTTATAGAAAAATGAATTTGAGAAACGTACTTTAGAAAGTTGTCCAAGAAATGTAGTTTAACGAAATATAAATGGCAGACTGTCCACAAAAGTTTAAATGTCGTTTGTGTTTGCGCAACTCAAATAAGTTAACTTGAGTTTTATTTCAACATATTCAAAACAACAACATTCTAAAACTTGAATTTTTATTATTCCTTTGAGGTACTAGAATTTCAGATAGCATTGACATTGAAAAAAATTATTCGGGTTTGAAAAAAGTTCTGATGTTCATTGGATTATACAATGTCACCTTCGCTTTTTAGTTTTTTAGTCAATCTTGTAAGATCAAAGTTTTTGTATTTTACTTTAGCTTTTCTACTTTATTTTTATTCATTTAAAAAGCTGCTGCAGTATATAGCTGCTTATTTAGAACTAACTGTCAATATGTACTTTGAAATAGCCTATAGAGTATAGAATTTTAGTACAAAAAATAATTTTTGTCTAAGGCATACTCTTGCAAATATTTTTATATGAACACTCGTAAATACTAAAACATTAAAATCTTTTCGAGCAAATGATTTTGGAAAGCTTTTTTTCTAATTTAAATAAAGTAATATTATTGAAAAATCAAAAGCGAGATAAAGATAGTTAGATTTTATAAAGAAAAATATAATAAGACATTCATTCCAAAATGACTTGCTTGTATCGACAATTACAGACATGTATCCTAATTTTTCAAGACATTGTATCCGACTTATAAAACGTTTAAGTTTTCTAAACAATTCTAAACAGGCCGAAATCCTTTTCTTTATTCGCTTACAGTAATATTTAACAAAATATAATATTTCTAACAATTTATTTGCAAAGTAAAGAAACTTATAATCAGTTCGGCCGACACAACGTTTCCTGCCGCGCTGTTACACCCATTTCGCATACGGCTGCCCCCAGACCGAAGCAAACTCGTGGCTGGAGGAGGCCATACGTATCGTGAAGGCAGAACTGATCGTCAGCGTCTTTACCTGACAATCACATCGTTCGCTGATAGAAACTCAACTAAAACTACGTCGATATCGTTGGCCATACTGTCGAAATCGGCCAGGCAAACTACGTGTATTCTCAAGCAATAACAGCGCGTATGTGTGTTAATTCCCCAAGAATACGCGTCGCCAACCTGGCCTCCGATGTATTAAGATTTCGCCAGAAGCGTCTCGGAGTATTCTTCAGCCAATTTCCGAGCTCCGTTGCTTCCTCCGTAGTGGTTCCTTAACGATCGCTTTTTTCCCAGTTATCGGCTAACAAGCGAGCGTGTGTTCGAGGAAAAGCAAGCCGCGCTAAACAAGGATGATAAGGGCGTGCTTTTGCTGCTGGAAAAGGAAGGCTGCAAAAATCGAGATTACTCTGCTGGCTGGCTGGCTGGATAGGGAAGGGTAAAAATACATGTGCGTATTTAATATTCGAACAGGAGGTTTTTTCGTAATTTATTTAATATATACTAGTTGAATTAAAGCTATAATTTTTAAAAGCATTCTAATCCTGCTCGCCGCTTCGGAAAAGCTCTGCCTTTAAGCAACAACGAAATATACGTTATATTAAAGAAGCGCATTTCATACCTGCCGCTCCAAATCCTCTCCTACTCCTGAAACAGAAAACTCGCCCCTCAAAAGCAAAACTACCCCAAAGTTACAAAGCTCGGCAAAAAGCTGTACGTACCGCATGGAGCTCCGACCCGTTCGGCGTTTTCACCGGAAGTGTCTGCCGTAGGAGAGCTGCTTTAGTCCTCAGCACTTTCGGCGCTGCACTTATCCGACGTCGTCGTGCGCGCGTCACGCCGCGGGGGAGGGAGGAAAGGGGCGAATGGGGGGGGGGGGGAGGCGAGAAAACGCTGCAGCGAACAGCCATATTCCATTAGTTTTACGTGCGAGCCATTGGCGCGTTTATGCAGGGGAGACAGGAGGCAAGGTACGAAATTAATAGCGGGCGTTTGACCGAGAGATGTTCAGGCTTTATCTCCTCTTTCCTGGTGCTGTTTTCGCGGGTTTTGCGAGCATTTCTTTTAAGGTGAGACGGTGCGATTGTTATTTTGAGTTTCAAAGGGGATTGCTTTTGGTATTGAAATGTTTTGAGGAAAGGTTGACTTCTAGTACGGAAAATTTTTAAGCAAAATGATTGATTTCAGGTAAAATGTATTAGCTTATAAAATAAATAAAAATTGCATTATGAAGTGAAGTACAAAATTTTATAACAATTCAGTTTTAATTACATATTATATTCTGGAATATGTAGTCAATCTTTTTGTAAAAATAATGGAAAAATGCACAAAAGCGTGCATGTAAACTAATAAAAAATATGTAATTACAAGTAAAATTATTTGAAAATTGCATAGCTTTAAAACTTTTTAAATTCATTGCCTCATAAATATTTAACGCACAAATAATTTTTGATAATTTCGATAGTCAAACTTTTCAAGAAGGTAATTTCAGTATTGCATCACAGTAAAAAGAGAAAATCTAGTATGAAAATTTCCCCCAGAGGAACACGATTACAAGAAATATTAAAAACATTTAAGCACTAAGCTAAAAAAGTTTCGAATAGCGCAAAAATAAATGAAATCTCCCGTGACGTAAAAACGGTTCCGCGATACTTCAAACAGCCACCTATTTAAATCGCAATTCGTGCGCAACAAAGCAAACGTCCGTCATTCCGAATTTCTTTCTCCGTCAACTCATAAAAGCAAAAATCAAGCAAATTCCGAGCTTGCATTCCGGCTGCTCAAACAGACCAGCTAAACAGGTACCCGAGAGTTTTCGCCTAATGTGGAAAGTGTCCGAGCGCAAATATTATTACTGCATTAAGCTCGGCCTCTCGATTAAAGCCTTTGCTTTTACCTTCAAGTCACGGAGCACTTTTTTCCCTTTCGAGCCTCTCTCTGATAGTTTTCTGGCAGCGGCGCTGAATGCTCGAGGAGTTTTCCGTGATTAATAGCCCGCGGCTCGAGAGCGGCTTTGATAGTTTCCAGCCGAACGCGGTTTGAATGTTGAATAGCGGCTTACTTTGATTAAGTGGATTTTATGCTCTGTGATTTCGGAAAGATATATATTAGCGATTATGGATTCGGGAGGAAAATCACTTGGAAATTGCGTGATTTGCCTGTAATTTCGGCTAAAAATTATGTTTCGCATATTTGCTTAACGTAATGATTATAAATATACATGTTCTTTAACTGTACAATCCGAATAAAGTAATCAGAATTTTAGTATTACTTGTAATTTAGCGCGCGTAATTTTCATTTATTAATATTACAGTTATAGTTTTAAGTTCAAGTATGATTAGAGAAAAGTATTTGATGACATTAATAATATAAAAAATTACGTTTGATAAAAATTTACTAATATTAAAATCCAATCAACATCTTTTAAAGTCATCCTTTAAAATTCCAGTCCGACTCTCAGAAAAAATCTCTACGCACAAAAAGCAGCTTCTGTCGGCACCCAAAAAGGATAGCAGAGCTGTTCCACGTAGTTTCCAATTATTAATTAAGCAGAAAGGCTCCACGCGGAGGTAGAAATTTGCATCGCCGGCAACTCCTTTCACGGCGAAAAATTCAATTGCATCGTGGGTTCTTTTCTGCCTTCCCCCGTCGATGCGGCTCCATTCTCCCTCCCGGCTCGCGAAAAATCTTGCGCGAAAGTTTTCCAATTTATCATCGTTAAGAACTCCGAGGGCGGCTGCCTACACCTTGAATCGACTCGAGCCTTCCCCAATCCGGGACCCCGAATACGGTTAACGATGCCGAGCAACGACAGTTCTGCCGCGGGGAACGTCGTTACCACCTCGTTTTCTTCCTCCCTTTTTGCTCCGCTTCTATTTAGTTTTTTCTACGGTTGTCTTTATCTCTTGGGCCGAGCTTTCGCCTTTTTGGTCGGCATCATTAATCCCGGAAACGGACGATAAACAAGCTGCTCTTCTGCCCGGCTTTGGATCTGACAAATTTACCGCTGCATCGGGGATGCTCGGGGATTTTATAATTTGCAAACTTGATAAGTTTGATTTATTTTTTTAGGATGGGCCGTCTTGGAAGTTAATTAAGGGGATTTCGGGCTGCTCGGAGAAGCTCGTGCTTTTTTCATCAGGATGTAAGTCGGGGGATGAGTATTCTTCTTTTTATCTCCCATGAAAGATTCTCTTCTGTGCTGCTGCAAGTTACGCAAACTAAAAATAAAATCGTTTTTTCAAAGATTTATTATTTGACGTATAACTTGAATTTATAATCACACCATTTGCTACGGATGATTAACTTTAAAATAATTTAGTAAATGATAAATTTGATGTAGAAGGGATCTGTAATAATAATTACTACGAAGTACGTTGTTATCAACTTGCCACGCATAAGTATTTATACATTGCAAAAGAGTAATCGAAACACTGTTAATTCAATAACTAATAAAGATTTTATTTTCTTCAGTTCTGAATTATTTATATTTTATTATTTATATTTGATATTTAATTAAAACAAATTTTAAATATTTGCTGTTTAAAAAAATAAAAAGTAAGAAGGAAAGTATAGAGATCACGAGACGAAGTGTAACATAAGCAAGCTACAAGTTGTATTCTGAAGGAATAAGAAACGAATGTTATGAAATAGAAAATATCCAAACGGGAAAAATAGGAAAACGAGACGATCGAGACACAGATTCAAGAGAAAAATAAGCTCGTCGGAGAAGCTCGAATGTCCGTGATTGGTTGGATACTGTTACCCACAGCGGAGCAGTGCGTTCTTGGCTTTCGGTGCCGTCGGCGATTCAAGAAATTACAGAGAAAAAAGCGAGAAGGAGAAAGAATCACGCAATTACGGAATAGACTGTAATTGACAATCTCAATATCCGGAAAAATTCCTTATAGTTGGATTAACTTTGATCGACATAGTTCTTGTTGTAAAACTTGTCGTTTCACTGACGGCCATTCAAGCGGTGCAATTATTTTTTCAATCTACCAGCTCTTTTGATTGCAGGTTCGAAAAACAAAACTGTAATGCAGACTTACCTTTTTGAGATGTATAGTTTTTTAGATGTAGATGGGAATCGATCTGAAACATAAAATACGAACAGTTTTATAACTTGAAAAAGATAATAAAAGCTTTTGTAATGATAGATTAAATTAATAAAAAATTTGTAGCAATGATTTTATTAGATAATAAGCAAAGAACTGTAATAAGGAATTCTCAGAGTTCTAAGAATTGTTTATAAGTCGGGTGCAGGTACGTGGATATTTATTCTGGCCAATAAAGCGAGGAAGATACGGAGAGGTTGAAAGGGAAAAAAGGATAGCGGTACCTCCTTCAGTCTTCGGATGCTGCTCGCGACTCTTCAACGAAAGTAATTCACGAAGACCTTTGATCGAAATCGAAGAAAAGATGGAATGATTGAAAAGAACGCAGCTTTGCGTGAATTAAAATCGAGAGAAACTCTTTCTTTATTGCTCTCCTGCCTCGATATTTAGGAATCCGAGCCATTCTTAGGTATCTGCTTTTTAATATTGCTTCTCTCTATTTTTTTTTTTTTTTTTTTTTATCGATAACGTTAATAAAATATGCTTCCATTACAGCCATTCTTATTGTTAATAATAAATCAAACATTTTTTCCCAACTCAGGCATGAAATGGTCCTCATTTCGCGCTAGAAAGTAGCGTAGAAAATCGAGCATTTCGAACGTTTGACAAAATTGTTTGTCCGAGTGGAGAAAAAAGTCTTACTTTTTTTTTTTTTTTTTTAATTTTTTTTTCTCTGTTTTAAACTATTTTGTACGATTTCTGTGTACGATTTGAAATGCACGATAATCTATCCAACTTTCTAATACCAAATGAGGGCTTTTCATGAAAGCTATTTCAGACTCGGGTGAGGTATTGTGAATACCTCACCTTCGCTAGAAATAGCTCATTTTCTCCTCTTGTTGCACAATGTACTATTACTGCACACTATGCTGGCAATAAAGTTTTTCTATACGAAATGGAAACTTTCAAAAGGATCACAATATTGGATGTACGTTTAGAAAAATCAAATATTAGATTTTATATTATTAAATCTGGTAATGATTTCGAAAAAGAAAGTGAAATAAAAATTAAATTGAAAACGTTTACAATGCCTTTATTTTGATTTGGATTTGAAAATATGTGTTCAGCTTTGACAGTATTGATTTCAACGCTGAAACGATACGCAATGATTGGTCATTTAAAAATGCTCTTAATAATGTGCAGACTTTGTACAAAACAGAATATTAAGTTGATGATTCTTATCTTGTGCCAAAACTTCATAATTTACGAACTTCAAAAGAACTTTTTCTTTAAATTTTTTAATTTCATGCAATATATTGCCAGTACATCTGAAAAAATTGTGGGCAAAGTATTGCATGATGCTCGTTTGCTAATATATTATCCATATATGGCAAACTTAAGTTAACAATACATTTCCTTGATTAAATTTTTACGCGGGTTTTTAAAACATTCTGTTACTTTTGCTTCATACTAGCACATTTTTTTGTAGTTTTTCGATTTCCAAGCAGAATTAAAAACCGAATCAATTTAATAAGTAATCCAAGAAAAGATTCTCGCGTTAACGACAGCGATGAGTAACTCGACTACATAAAAGCAGTCGACATTTCCAAGCCAGCAGCCAGAAAAACAAAATGTAAATCTTTAATGTATTCACCTCGAAATCTAAGGATGAAGAGTTATAAAGAAAGTAGGCGGGTAGAGAAGTGAAAGATGAAGCATGGGGCCATAGTAGACAGGCTACGCTCGACTAGAAAGAGGACGAGAAAGCAAGATAGAAGAGAGATGGGCGGACGGACTGACGGATGGCGGATTCTCGACAAATGGATTAAGCGCAAATTGCTAAACTCTGTTTAATTTGGCCAAATGAATTTTGTTCCCGGCGCCCTAACTGTAGGCGAGGTAGAGGTACCTTTCCTATCCCGCCGCGGCACTTTCTCCCCCTCCAAGCCGAGTGTACCGGCAAAGTCGAAACTTTTCAGCGAAATCTTGTTTCCTCGGGAGCTCGCCTCGTCATTTGGAAATCGCTCTAATAAACTGCGCGCCCTACTTCGCCTTTTTCCGCGGCGGAATATGCTTACTTTCACGTTGAAAACCTCTTGCCCGCCCTTGTATTCATGCCCTCCGTAGCTTTTTATGCGGAAGCCGGGCTCTTCTTTTTCTGAAACTTTCCCCTGCTTTCTTTCGGTAATAGATAATTTCTCTATTTTTTACGCTCTTCTGGATCAATTTCTTTTGTAAACTTTGCATGGAAAAATGGAAATTTTCGAATGAAAAAGCCTCGGTATTTTAATCCAGGGAATTCTATTTGTCAAAGAAAGTAGCCGGCCACTACAGTCGAAATTTTTTATTATTTTCGCAAGTCTCGAAAGAACGAGTAATGTTGTAGTGCCTATATTTACAAAATGAGCTTAATGTGCTTTCGAGTAATTAGAATTATTCCCTGACCGCAATAATTAAAAAAATAAATTTCCTTAAAACGAACTTGTCCCCAATAGCTTGCTCGAGCAAACAGCACTCAAACAAATACCACAACTCGCATATTTACTTTTTCCCTGCCAAGCCAGCGACTCCGTCGGAAGCTCCCGGTATCTTTTCGCTCGAAATTCCGAAATCCGCCAAAGCCGCGCAATCAGTCAGAGTCTGGCAAACAAACAAGCGGCAGCAGCAGCGGCACGCGGATCGAATGAGCAGGAAGAAAAAATTCGGGGGCGGAAAATAGGTTAAACGCGCTCGCGTCCGAAATTCTGTCGCGCGACTCTGAATCACGAAATCAAGGGAGTGCAGTCGGCCTTTGACGCCGTAATTGCATCACGCGGCCGAATGCGCGCGGCCGTGTCGGGAATAATTCGGTGGATGCTCAATGACGGCAAAGAGCCGCGCGGCCCGTTATTGTATCGTCGAGAGTTGTCTTTGGGTGCCTCCTTTCTGCGTTCGGATCGACGCTTTTGGGCTTTCGACTCGAAGATACAGAAAAGAATCCTTTTCTGCTTTATATCCTGTCCAGAACTGACCAAGCAGTAAACGCGCGATACTGATTTCTGATATTTATATATTTATGTTTTTCAATTGTAATGTATCCTTGCTTGAGGCATATTGCAATTATCTGATATCTTCTCTAAATTAAGCAGTTGACGCCCCAGGCCATCAAAATAAATAAATTTTTGCCCACGTAATTTTATAAATAAACTTTAAGTACTCCAGAAGAGTCTCCAGAGCAAATAAATAAATTAACAAACACATTTTATTTGAAAATAAATCCACAGGTCTCGCAATCGAGTAAATGTCATCTCAGGCCAGAAGTTTCGGCAGGAAGGACGGTAGGCTCGCCTGAAAGCACATTTTGGGCACGATCCGTATCTGAAAGGCCGCTCGAAAGCTCTCCTTTCATGACAGAGGCATCCTTTTCAGCAGTGTTTCAGAGACGAAGCTCGGGGCTGCATTTGCATTGCGGTCACGTGCCTCGGCCAAGTAATATTCCGCGATACTCGCGACCGCATGAATGGCTCTTTAATGACCTCTCACTCGTGGTAGAGAGAGAGAGAGAGAGAGAGCCGTCAATTAATTTCGCAATTGACACTCTTTACGGATGCGCATCGCAATACTCGCACGTGCGTTGCTTTTGCTCTTTTTCCCTGCGGAATTCCGCAGGCGAAAAATATTTTTATTTCGAGACTTGCCTACGTGGCCTGTCCTCTGTGCTGTGTTTGCGTGTGTGCATTTTTTCCAGGCTGGCTAGGGATTTCAATTTCAAAAATAAAATCAATCTGCCGTCCACTGCGTGTTTGCGTGATCGCTGTGTGTTTCAGCAACTCTGGGTGGACGAGATATTTCGAGAAATTAAATCTTGGAATCCGCGCAATTGCGGAGTCTAGTGCTCTTGTGAGCGTGTTTTTTTTTTCTTTGCTGGGTGGAAAGTTCGGGTAAATATTAACAGTGCTGTAATTCTATTACGTTTTGAACACGATGCGATGGAACAAATACTATACTGTTTGTTTTTTAGAGTATGTTTGAGGAATAATTATTCAAGTAAATAATCGAAACATACGGATGTTTTAATTACTGTTTATAGATTTTATATATTATTGTTTAGTTAAAAAATGTTTAGTTGTTTGAACATTAGATTTTCTATTCTCAGTTTGAAAATCGGGCATCGGGCACACCTCACTGTTCATCCAGCACTACACAAAAGGCCCGAAGATTTGCCGGCTTCTTCAACCGCAGCCCTTTGGCAGACGGAGGCAGACAAGAGGAAGAGAGGCAGACAGAACATCGAGTTCGCTACATTCGAGTGACACCTATCTAGTTAACTTGGCGAAATACGCGAGCGGCTCCTCGCACATTCGCCCAGCGTGTATCGGTCAACGTCTGTGTGGCGCTGCCTCCCTCCTCGCCCGAGCCCTTTCGCCCGAGGAAATATCTGGAAGCCGACTCGATAAAACTATCCCCTTCTAAGTAATGTAATTCACTCTCTGTCTCTCGAGCGGGGAATTCACGGGGAATTGATGAGCTCGGGATCATAGGGGCAGCCGCGCGCGGCATTGTCTAGACTCGCACAAGGCGATCGGACCCGATGAAAGTATGAGCCTCTGTGTTGGGAACTCTATGTGCCGAGTCAGGAATTTTGCAGGGGCTGCTGGTACTTTTCCGGGCTACAGATTTATGGCGAGATTTTAGCGGAATCGAGTTGTGTTAATTCAAGTATATTGAACGAGAGTTTTATTTCATTTTCAGGCTGCTGCTAATTCATTCATATTTTTCTTACATTTTTATACAAAATTTTTCTAAATTTCCTATTGGATCTAGACAAGATCTAGAAGGCTGCTTATTAACTTCATCATTAACTTTGTATAATTATCTTAACAGTATTAGAAATGCTACGCAAATATTATAGCAACAAGAAAGTCTTTAATTCCTTCAGCAAAAGTAGCGAGGTGCCGCACAATTTCTCTAAAAAAAGGTGATACGAAACACGAACGTTATTGTTCTTATAAGAAGGGTGTCTTTAAATCTTTAATTGAAATGTCAATTCGGGGTGTGCGATAATAATATTGAAGGAGGTGAACCGTCGGCCCGCAGCTAGTCGGAGATGCGCTTAAGAGAGAGAGAGAGAGAGAGAGAGAGGGAGAGGGAGACGAGCGCACAGACAAGCAGATATTGTGGAGAACACAAAGCTTTAGGTAAGGCATGTCGCGCTTTGCTGGATCTTCAAAGCTCAATATCATTATGCCGGCGCGCCCTTGTTAATTAGTCGGATGCTCATTTATTTCGGCACGTCGTGAATGTCAGTGGCGCGTTTTCCTCGGTATGTATTCCATTAACTATGCGAGCCTCGGGTATGATGTATTTATTCCGAGGATTATCAAGCTACCTTCGCGGCTTACGCATCTACATCTCCCTCTCTCTCTCTCAGTCTGCAGCTTTGTCTTGATTCTTAATAATTAGACAAATCGGTCAACTATTGTTGAAATAATAATGGTTTATTGCGCAGTCTGGTTTTGATTATTTGTAGCGGTAATTATTAAAAGACTGATTATTATGGTGAAGGTTTGAGGTATGTATGTCGAGTTACCCTTAAAATGATGTCTCCACAAAAAATCGCTGAGAACAAATTGATAAGACTTCTTATTTGTTAAAAGAGAGTATTGACTTACTTCTAATAACCCGTATGAAATGTCCAAATGACTTTAAGAGACTTTATTGTAGAAATGATACAAATTTTGAAAAAAAAACCCGGTTTCAATACTGGAGTTTTTATTAAATTATTCTTGGTTGCAAAAAATCTTAATCTTACTTGATGACTCATGCTAATGCATTGAATCTTCTTTTCACACGTTTTTCAGGTAATTATAACTCGCGCTAGCCGCCTGCTAAGTTCGTGATTGCGACGCAGGGGCTGTTACTTAATCAAGGACTCGAAATTCGATCGGTATTGCAGAAGCAGCCGCGACACAGACCAGGAAGAGGGTCTACAGTTCCGACTGAAGACAGGACGAGTCGGAGCGAGAGAGAATCGTGCGGGTTTGGCTTTCTCTCTTAAGCACCGAGCGTGTGAGAGAGAGAGAGAGAGATCGTCCCCTACAGGATATTGCAAACGATAGGATCAGCGGCAACCGGAAACAAAGCCGAGCACTTAGCGGCAAATTAGTGATAGATGGGGGTGCCACTGTCGCTCTTCATTAGCCCAGCCGTATATTGGTATACAACCTGGGCCGAACGAACCCTGCCTGCGCCCTCGACCGCCGCCGAGATTCTGGACCGCAAACCTCAAGTACGAGAGAACGTACTAGAGTGAGCACACCGCAGACACAATGGCTCCCGTCTTCCGCCGCCATCCCGAGCCTCGCTGAGTAAGTTTGCAAGTAACGAGCAATTAAAGCTCCGATCGCGTAAGGAAAATCCGATCCCTCGCAGCTGCGACTGACATCTCGCAGATTGCAGTCTTGGATTGTGAATTCAGATCGGCCGCTTAACGCATCGTAATTTTTAAGCTTTTATTCAAATATTTACTTCATTCTATCAAAGGATACATTACTTCGAGAAACTGACTCTATTATTAAGAGTTATTCTTTATATTGAATTCAATTTGATTAGTAAACCGTGAACTGATTATTGTGTGAATAATTCGCGCAAAGTACCGTCTTTTATTTACGACGAAGCAGCGACACACAAACATTTCATCGGTATACCGAACTTAATAATAATAAAAAACATATTACCAGCTTCAGAAGCTCCCCCCTATTACCAGATAACATGCCAATTATGTATCCAAGACATTGATCTAAATATATATCAAAATTTTTAAATAATAACCTTGGCTCCTTATCTAAGCGTCTTTCCATCCAGCAACTGCCCTTATTGCTTTTATCGTGAGAAAACACGTAAAAAATGAATATCCCCACTTCCGTGACATTAAATAAAACTCTCCTCGTCTAGGGCAATAAAGCAGCATTATCACTATTTAGTCGTGAAGGGAAGATGCGGCCGGTCAGATTACTCGCGCTTTGAATTCCGTCCCCCGGATTTTGCGCAATTGGTAAACAAATTCGCGTATTGAAAGTGCTTGCCGAGCATGACCGAGAGCTCGATTATTATGAATGCAGTCGCGGGATTAGAGCTCGGACGAGGATTATACATGCCGGCGTTAATCGTTAGCCGATGTACTGATGGTTATTTCATGCTCGGGCGTCGTATGATTTAGCTGCTGAATAAAGCCATGAACACGAATTACGAAATTCAGTGTAACCGGCCTGGCCGAGCGCGTGTAAGAGTAATCGGATTAAAGGAAAGTGAAGGTAATGTGGCGTAATTATTGTGCTCGTTTGCGGTGATAATTGCTCCGATTGCGATGAACCGTGCCTGATTTTGAATCAGTGACATAAAAAAGTTTTTTATGTATTCTTTGAAACTCGTGCTAGTTAGTAGTGTTACGGGATGATAATAAACAGATAGTAATTAAACGTTTTATACTAATTAATCTAGTAGTTCTACCATTGTAACGCAGACGCTAGTTGTACCTGCAGAAACTTAAACATTTTTTATACTTATTTCAAGAGTTTCATTACAAGCAGTTACGCACTGTAAATCAAGATGACATTGGCTTGTTACTTCCTATCTTAAAACGTAAAATATGAACCACTTTACTATTTATACTTGGCAAAAATTTAAAAAATGCCGCCTCAAACTTAGCAAGATGAAAGCTCATAAAAAAGCATTATTCCATTTTTCCAGGTAATAATCTTTCCAACCAACGTCACTCGGCGCTTTATCACCGAGGAAAGCCACTCGATTTCGTCCTCCGCAAGCGGTTGCGGTATTTTCCGCGTCATTAATCTCAATTTTTTCGGCGATCACGCGCACGAGAGAGAACGTATTTTTCATTTGGCGCGCATAATTTGCCGAGAGACTGAGGGCGTCTCGCGAAACCGCCGCTGTAAAAATGGAGGGGGCAACGGGGAGGAATTGACGAAGCTTTTAAGGGGCTATTATGCCTTATTTCCCGAAGGGATATTTTGTTTCGGTCCTTCGGCGCGGAGCACTGAGTAGAGGAGGAGGAGAGTCGATGAATGGAGTGCAAACGTAGGCGAATGAGATAGGCTGCAGATCGGGACAATGATTCCAGTCATGCAGACGGATATTGAGAGTGCTGTCGGTTTCAGATAGAATAATTTCTTTAAATTCGAGTGTTAGTCTGTGATCAGACTGACTTTTATCATTTTCGAAATTTAGAATCTTAAACGTCCACATGCATGAGAGAACAACATTTACAATATCGTATTATTCTTAGTTGGTCGCAATTGTTTTATTTCAAAATTTAAATCCACCTTACACATTGTGACCTTTTTTGCTCTTCAATTCGATGATTTTAATAAATTTCCAAAGATCAGACATGGAAGCTCGAAGGAGGAGATGGTGAAAAGTTTGAGCTGCCCCGGAATTCTGGTTTGGAGCTCGGGCCGACCTTTTAAAGTTTCCCAATTGAAGGTAATGAATTCGAGGGTAATCTTTTAAAGGTTCGCAACGCAGAAAGAGAGAAGGAGAGGGTGTACGGTTAGATTTGCATAACAAAACGCGCAATTAATAAAGTTCCGTACGCGAGCGAGCGAGCGAACCGACAAAAGAGCATTTCGTCCTTTCAGCCATTTATATTCGCCGTCTCTCTCGCGAACAGCCGTGACCCCGAGGCTAAATAAGTCAGTCTTTGTAAGGAATCCCGCAAGGCGAAACTTGGCAATCTTTGCCGGCGCTCTCTCTCTCTCTCTCTCTCTCTTTTACTCTGTCTCGCTCTTTTGCCTTGCGCACTTTTATCGTTCTAGTACTCACTTTTCCGACCTTGTGCGCGTTGTCCAGGCAGGAACGAGGAGGCCTTTGTCGACTGGAAGCGGAATAATGAAAAGGAAAAATGAGAGCGGAGAGACTTCGGACGAAGGTGGGGAGAACAATTAGAGATAAATGCGAAATTATTGTTACATTGATTCGCTTTGCAGATGACGGATCGCTTAATTTTCATCGAATTTTTTGACAGTTTAAAGTTTTTTTACGGTGACCAAATTCAATTCCCACCACCGAAATATCTGAAAAACATTTTTTGAAATATCTGAAAATTTTTGACTGAAGCGTTAATTCGGTATTTACCTCGAAGTAAAAAAGGCGATGCCTTAATCGCCTGAGAAAAGGACCATTTTTAACGGATTTATTTCAGAATTTTGAAGCAATTAAAAATAATATATTGATAATTGATGTAAAAACTCACTCCTACCTAATAAAATATTTCTTCCAAACATCAGACTAAGGTTTTGACTATCTTGTCGTATCGAATTACATTATTTTGATCTTCGACTTTTAACTGATACTTTATTATCCTTTAAGCTAGGTAATACGAGTTAAAGATTGTACTTGCGAGCTTTAAACTTTAAGACATCGAAATTTTCATTTTCACGGAATCCGAGCATGTTAGATGTCGGCGACGCGACGGCGAGAAGCCATCAGCATGGTCGTGTTTGGCTGCATTTTGTTTCAAGGACTTTGAAGCGCTGTTATTAAATTCCTCTCGATTTTGTGCCCGAAAAAAGTCGAGGAAAGTAAATTTTCGTGCCTAGTAACTTTTTGGACGAATTGACAGGATTCCCGAGTTGTAAAGTCCTAACCAGAATATAAATGGGCATAAATATTATATACATGTGAGAGACCAATAATTATGAAGTAAAAGTAAAAAAGAAACTAATTTTCGGCCAATTAACGGATTGCAGGCTATTTGGTTATTATTTGTACAGATCTTATGCTATACTTTTTGGTCAAATTCTACTTTATAAAACAATTTATACTAAATTTGATCATTTACGATTCATTTATTTTTGACCATTTTTCAGGATAACATTTTTCTAGCATTAGTTCTGTGCAGTCTACTTTGAACATCATTTAAAATTTTGTTATGTCTACCAGGGATATTCAAATTTTTAGTTTAATAATGTCTAGTATAATTAATATTATTAATGTTAATTAAAAAGTCTTCCAGATTACGAAAAAAAATATTATTCAATTTTATTAATTGGAAAATTATCATTGAAATTTTGCTTCCTCCTAGAGGAAGCATTGTGATAGTAATTTTTGAAGTTGTTCGAAATAATTGTATTTTAAGGTGTATGTGTGTGTGTGTGTGAGTGTACACGCCGTATCTCAGCTTCTACTGAACGGATTTTCATCGTTCGCGGCTCATTTTTTTTGCTTTTTTTTGTGATGGCGGCAAAAAAAATCTTTTTTTGTTTAGCTTATTTGTTTTTGTTTTATCGCAA
>JAWWEO010000045.1:17038436-17049443 GCA_035582975.1 Ormyrus labotus | reverse complement strand
AGTTAGTTAACTAGGAAGTAAAAATACCTATTTTATACGTAAAATTTTTGAAAATACCTTATAAATAGATATTTAATATTTTCCATCTCTACCAGGGGAGGTGCCTTCGGATTTGTCAGAGTGCCGAGCGATATTTTGCGGCCGCCGAGGCTGTTTGGTGAATCTTTTTTTGGGACGGTAAACTTGCTGGGATTCTGATTGGATCTACTTTGCTAACTGTCGTGCAGTGCAGAATGATTTTACAGAGTTGTTACAAGGGTAGAAAATAAGCTATTTCTAGCGAGGGTGAGGTGTTGGGCGCCGAAGGCGAGACGAGAACAAAAAGTTTTCTCAAATGCTTGAAATGCTCGATTTTCTACGCTAATAGTTTCTACCGTGGAATGAGGGCCATTTCATGCCTGAGTTGAGAAAAATTAAATGCTTATACGAGCAAATAATATAATGATAATATAATATTAATATTAACATATTCCTTGCATTTACCAAAAATATTATGATTGATTATTAAAGGCAATTAATATAGCTATAAAAATATATTGTACGTTAGGTCAAGTAAAGAATTAGAATTTGATATTTAGATTAAGTATAATTATTAATTTTTCACGATTTACGTAGAGCCTAATGCTGACGTAAATCGCTTTCCTTACGCGATTAAATGAAAATAATAATAAGCAGCGAAACGCTATATGTAAATGAGGAAAAACCTATTAAAAGTTGAACGCGAAAAAGTCGTGTGCGCGAAATCAAAGCAGCTCCGGAGTCTCGCGCTTGTTTTCAAAAAGAGAGAAGCCAAAAAGAAAAGCTCGTTAAGACGCGAGGTGCGCCACCCGTACGGATATATCCTCGTAAAAAAAAGGGAAGAACAAGCAGATGGAGAGACCGGCTACCGTCAAGCTTTGAGCAATTTTAAATGTAAATTAAAGTATTGGCCCGTTCTCTCTCACTCGCGCCTCCGTTGCATTTGCATATTAAGTGGTCGCGACCCAATAACAGCCTCCTCCCCTCGGAGTTTTCCGTCTCCCTCCGCGCCGTGACAGAATTTCATGAGCCGCCGAGGACGGAGTCGGGGGGCAAAGAATTAATGGCGAAGGGAAGCGGCTGGAATTCGGCGCGTTACAACTTTTCCCTGTTTTAGTGGTCGCTTGAAAATTAGAGTAGAGTCGGCTTTCGCTCGCTGCCGAGGTGCGAAGAATGAAGTTGGGAGCTTGTAATTTATGCGGTTTTAATGGGCAGGAAGACTCGTTTTTTGAGGAATCGCGGGAGGAGGTGCAGTTTTTCAATTTAAAATTGGACTTTATTTAAGGATGTACAAATAAATTTTTCTAGTGCAACTTTGCTAATTTTATCATAGTTTTATTTTTACAAATTCTATTTTCTAAAAAAAGTAAAAATAATAAGTTTTCTAAAAGGAAAGAAAGCAAGAGCATCAATAAACCGTTTCAATAAAAGTACTTATGCAAAATCTATTTGCAGACGAAAATAAAAGCAAGAAAATTCAAGCAATATCATGATGAAATTTATAAAAAAGGAAGCCCTATAAAAAATATTTGGTTGGAAACAGCAGGAAAACGCTTGCCATTCGAAGGGGGCAGTTGTCAAGCTCCATCTCCCAGCCCATAATATCGTCGTATACGAAAATCGTAAAAATCAATATGTTTTCTCGACTGTATAAAAAGAAATGAGAAAGAGCCGAAGAGATAAAGGAAGAGAAGCGAAGGGAGAGATACATCCAGCGGCGGCGCAGTTTTACGATGAAGGTGGAAAAGCAACAAAAAGACAGACACGAGTACGAGGGATACTTCCTCCCGGTGACGTATTGCGCGGCGCGACGGGACGTCAAGGGATGAAGGCAACCTGAAAATAACAAGTCCAGCCTCCTTAACGGCCGACTAACGATTCAGATGGAGCTTGGGATGGAGGCTGGAGAAAGTGCCCCGAGCGATTCCAGCGCTGGAAGCTTCGCTGCTCGGAAAAATCGGGACAAACTTCGCTTTGACCTTCCCGGCGTTGTGCCGCTCGAGGAAATTACCTGGATTTTAGGATGGTCTGCAAACTGTTGCAAAGAAATTTTATACGACGAGAAAAAAGAAAGCGGGTTAGTAACTGAATGCGAGGGATCTGTAAAAGGATTGACAATTCACTATTACTTTGACTGTTTCCATTTGAAAACTAAATAAAAATTCAATTTCCTAATTAATTTTTCGCTCTTCACTCTCAAATATATTTTAATTACAGTTATATTTTATTGTAAACAGGTTATAAGTTCTCAATAATGAAATAAAATTCCCAAAAACAAAAGGAAAAATGAATCCGATTCGTAAAAAGGTCTCTTAATCACAGAAAAATCGCGTCCATCAAGTAGCCACGGCGTATTCGGTTCGGTTTAACAAATGAAGAGCGAGTGCTCGCTTTTTTGTCAGCGACGCGTCTTCCGTCTCGAGCTCGTCCGGCCGTGATTAATTAAAAGCGCCGAGGCTGAAAGACGAGGACGACGACGAGGCGACGAGTCCTGCGCGTGACGTCTCGACGCAAGTAAAATAAACTTGCGCGGCTGCTCGTAAACCGCTGTCAGACGAGCCCTGAGTGTAACGCCGCCACCGCTGCTGCTCCTCGTTTTCGTGAATTTCGAGCGCTTTTTTTTAAGGGGGCGATGGATTCTTTTCCGAAAGGAGCGATTTTTTTTTAGTTTTTTTATTTCTAAATATTTTACTATTGAAATTATTTCTATTATTGAATTTTTACTTAACAAATCGTTATACCGACAGATGTTTTAATAAGCAAGTAAATTTCTTCAAAAAACTGATTCTAAAATTTATCTTCCTAATTATGATAAAATGAATCTTAATTGTAGAATAATTTATTCTTTACTTTACCTTAAATCCACATGTTCTTAAAAACTGACTTTCTAAGCAACTCCTGCTCGATTTTCTCAAAATTTTCACCAATGAAAATATTCAATACCATCCAAGTTCCGAAGAACACGTGTTTAAAGTCTGATTTGAAATTCAAAAAGCCAAAAGAGTTTCGAATTCTTCTACCCAGGCGCCTCGATCCCGACCTGAAATCACGAATCCCTGGGGGAAATCATTCTGGCACGACTTAATTCTCCCTAAACACATTTACTCTTTCGTCTCTCTCTCTCTCTCTTTTCTTGCATTTCGCGTCGACGCGCCAAGAAAAAAAGGAGGCTGCGAACAACAGGCCAGGGGGGAGAGAAAAGGCCGCGAAGTACAGCAAGGGGACGGCGAGAAAAATGGCAAAGGGGTCTCTTGCGGTACATTTGGGTTTTATTGAATATAACGCGGCCGCGAGAGTCCCCTTCCTGTTCTTCGAAGACGCTACGGTTATTGCGCCATACCGGCTTATGGCGCTTTTTTCCCTTACTTTCGACTGGATTTTTTCCTCCTTTTTGTCTTGTCGTTATTTCGCCGATGGACCATGACGGAAGATCTTCGTTTTCGATAATGCTCCCATTGCGCAGCTACAAACAACCTCATCAACGCGCTACGGTCGTTAGGACGCCGGAGAGTTTGGTTTTTTTGGATGTATTTGGATTATATTTTCTGAGACTTAAAGGCAAAGCACTGGTTAAATCTGCTGTCGACTTATTTTCTGCACCTTGATCCTAAATTTGTGGTTGTTAGCAAAAAATGAGACAATTTCGATTCAAACTTACCGAATTCTTGCCTTAAGTAAAAAAGAAATTGATGACGTGCTCGTAAATTATCCTCATTTTCTTTACGAATTGAATAGGTGCTATCCGAATCTAAATTACTAAAATATATGACGATGGTTTCTTTTCTTGTCTCAAGTAAACCTTTTTTCCTGCTTTCCTTACTTTATTATTCATACGAGCATGAAAATGAAGAATGAATGGGCAACTTGCTTGCACGAGATTCTTTGATTATTTGTTTTCAATAAATTATATGAATTGGGTGTAATTTCGTTAACGGAAAGGCATAAAAGTATCGCAGATGTTACTTAAATTTTCATGAAACCGTGACACCTTGATTTTAGTCTGAAAAATAACCCAAAAATACAATGTCTTTTTCAATGAATAACGAAGACTTATCCAACTAAATTCATTAAAATGCAACAACTACATTAACCCTAAAAGAAAGGGGAACTTGTAAAAAATTCTTTCACGTCCGACCAAACAGACTCTCCTTCACTATCTGAGCGATCGGCGTATATCCGATTCACATCTCCCCTCAGCGAAATTCGTCACACAATGAAGATGCCGCGTGCGTTCCTCTAATCCGTCGATACTTGCGTGTATGTCTTTATTATTCCTCACGAGACCTTCCGACGGAGACGGTATTTTCGGACTCGCAGTACGAAGACGCAGAATGGGAAGAATTTTCTTTGAAAGGAATACAGCGGAAGGAGGAGAGATCTTTGACGCCGAAAGAGGCTTTGACATTGTTGCTGGTATATCGAGAATTTACTTTGTTAGAGATTCCAAAGCGAGGTATGCCCGATCCGAAAAAATATTTTTCACCGGAAATACGGTTAATAACGAAATTGTGTGGTTTAGTGCAAATTCTAGGGAAATTTGGAAAATTCCGTTGGTTATTGTTGTTTAAATTAGTTAGCCGCTTTAATGAAAATCTGATAAAAAGGGTACGGCAAAGTTAGTTGTTTATAACTTTACGACACATTCATTTTATAGTAAATATAATCTAATAAAACAGAGAATTTCATCAAAATAAAAGAAAATACCCTCACAATAACAATTTAAAATTTAAATCTTCCTTTCCAAGAAATCGTGAAAAATTAATAAAAATGGTCTACTACGTACCTCGGAAAAATTAAAAAATTACTTAGCACTCAAGCGCAGAAAATTAGAAGCTTCGAAAGTTGGGAAAAATGCGGAGCCCTGCCGTCCCGTTTCTCGAGACCTGCCAAACAATAAAGGCCGGCAGAGCCTCGCATTCCTCGGCCATTCACCACATACGGCCACGATGACGCCAAGAGCTCGATATTAAAATACTTGAAAAAGGAGGCGGATTGCGCGCCGAGGCCTTTTATATTTCGGAAGAGGCGACTATTTTTTTTTTATTGTTTAGTTATTTTTTTGCAGTCGCTCTTTCAGGTTGAGGAATTTTGGGTATTGCTGGAATCCTTTGCCGCTTGGCTTTTTTAGACGCGGCGCTGCTGGCAGATAACAATTTTGAGGCGGCGATTTCAGACTTTTGCGGATGATTTTTGTTTTGATTTTTCGAAAGTATTTATGCAGCCAAGATTTCACGGAAGTTATTATAGTTATCTAGCCAGTTATAACAATACTGCAGCAACTACAGCTGAATAATTCATCAGGAAAGCCCGAAACTAAACATTAATCCCAGCAGTAGAAAATCCGAGTAAATCAAAAACCTTGGAGAAAATCCTCCGGAAACCTGATCAAAGATCGCTGTAGCGCACCGAATAATCCCGTCCCGCGGCGCTTTCGTTGCGCGTCGTCAGCTTTGAGAGGTTTCGACCGGTCGATGCAATCGCGCGTAGGGCGACAGGACCGCGCCGGAGTTAGATTAAGGCCGAGAGGTAAGGTTATTGGTATCCCCGTATGTGCTTTTGATATGTTTTAATTCGTATTGGGGGAAAGGCGCCGGGGGGCAAGCGGGTATAATCAGTGCCGGGCTGCTCTTATCCCAGGGGGACCCCAGGCGTGCGGCTCCTTCCTTTCCGGCGTGTCTGTTTTCCCTTAAACTTGCATTAGTCCGTGGAGGAGGAGGAGAGTCAAAGATGACGCCTCTACGCGCCGAGAATTTCATCGTAAAGATTATTTCGGGGACGTTTCGGCTCTGGGCTGCCCGAAAAATTAGTCAAGATTTCGGCAGGCAAGTGGAGCTATGATTATGAGGTAGTTCCCCGGTTTATTTACGAAGCTTCCCCGAAGAAGGAGCTAAATTTATTTACGGTGGTGCAGCATTTATTTTCTAATAAATTACTTGTTTTTTTTCAACTTATTCTAAGAATATTAAAGTCTAGTATCTTCATATAGGAGCTTTGATATTAATTTGGTACGTGCTTTAGAAATTACAGAGGAGATTAATTCATTTAAGCAATTTATGTTGACGGCGATATTTATCATGTTAAATGACAATTTTATTAACTGATTTGACTGATTTAATAAATCATCGCTATTACCAGTCGATCATCAATTGTTTTATCAATTATTATCGTCGATTTTTAGATCGTTGTAATTATAATTTTAGATTTTTTAAATTTTAGGAAACCAGAATTAAGTGCTACCGACAATAAATCACGGAAAGTTTGTATTTATAAAATTGCACAGCAACTATCAGACAGTACAGAGATAATGGAGATTCATTGTCTTGAACGTAGCTAAAATAATATAAAATAAAAAAAATCCCGGTTAGATACATAGAAGAATTTTCGTCTTCTCCAGCACACATCTCCTCTTAATATTCATTAGCGCACGCAAGTTTCACGATTAACCGTAACGCACTCCTCATTTTTGTTCGACCCCCGACGCAGCTCGAAGTTAAGGACGCTCCCACTCGACGCTTACTCCCTGGGAATTCGTGCGGCGCGAGCTAACCCCGCGCACGTCCGCATTATACACGTGAAGAGAGGCGATAGGGAGCCGAGTAGGCACGTGAATTGGACGGCGAAAAGGCTCTCAACGTCATTACCGAGGGGTGACGAGCGTGTAACGATATTCCCCGCCTCTTTTTGAATGATCAGCGCGCTGCGAGAACTCGCGAGATATGTCCTGTTAGCGCTGCTCCCCCGCACCTCCACGACCGCCGAACTTTCGAGCTTTCAATAGCAAGTTTCGGCGCAGCCGATAGCAACGGGATTTCGTGTCAAGTCTAGGCGCCGCTGTTGCTCATATTAGGGGCGCCAGAGAGTTCAAGCTGGATTTTCTGGTTAAAAGTTTAGCGCCTTCGATCGAGTCGATCGTTCTATAGCTTTGGAAGTTCGGATCATTTTTTGAAAATTTATACAACAGACGTTTATCAGCAATTTTTTTAACATTTTTACCTTTTTTTTAGTTTCTGCAAGTTTTTCTCGTTAACGATAGCGATGTTAGGCTTTATTCTATAATTTATGAAACATGCATTATAGAATAAATTTTAGATTTTAGATTTATATTGGAATTCTTAACATCATAATTTATAAAATAATACATATTTAAAACTCCAGCCTTAATTAGAATCTATCTAATACCTAAGAATAAGTAAATATTTCTAACACTTTCTAAGAATAAATAAAAAATTTAAAAACATTTTTGTATCTTTCTCTGTAGACTGTAACTTCTTTTTTAACTGATAGTGTACACGTATCTTTTCTTAGTATTTCATTCGGTCCTAGCGATTGGGCATTTTATTTTGAGAGTGTTTTATTTTGGAATCTCTCGATTATTTCTATATTGCAGTTTGAGGCTGTTCTCCATAGTTCGACACTGCAAGTCCAAGATATAAATTTAGTATAAAAAAGTATTTAATACCACGCTTGAATCGAGAACAACACGTTCGGAGCCTAAACAAAAGTTAAAATCAAACAGTCAATTTCCCTTAAATCCGGGCGTAAGTCTAAAACGAATGCCGCAATTTCATTAAAAACGACATTAATCAGGGCAAAAGAAACAGAGTTTCTGCATCGCGCTTAATGGAGAGAAAACGCAAAGTAAGCGGGGCGATCGTCTCAATCTAATCGGCAATCAAACTGCCGTGGAAAGCGACTTAGTCAGTCCCGATTAAAGCGAGCGAGCGATATAAAATAATTAGTCGCTCCTGAGGCGGCTCGAATAAAGCCCCGAACCTCCCATAATTCACGATTCCCCTTTGGAATTCCTTCGAATTGCGGCTTTCGAAGCTTGCCTTCTCCATTCTCCGTGTCTTTTATTCTTAATCAGAGCCGGCTTGAAATTAATTTTTCAGTTAACTGAAATGTTGTAAAACAAATATTTATTAATTGTATTTTTTACAGCTTTTGCTTGAAATAATTTCAATAAATAAGCTAATAATTTCATTTCCGAGCGAATTTCAATTCATACCCAAAGAATAAAGGCTGTTTTCGCGCAATTTATCATGACGATGTCGAGCCGGGTTTATTACTCTATTTCCCCTTCTCCATTCTTACTTTCTCTCCTTCTCGCACTTATTTCCCTCGTTTCGCCATCTTATCGGGCGATCGCTCTTGGGTATTGGTTACTGATAACTAATTAGGATTCCTCCACCCCTGAAATTTGACGTTCTTATTAACTTTCGCGACACCGTCTTTAAGCCGCTTTCCCTTGGCGCCCTTACTTCTTTCTCGTTCATTCTCTTTCGCCTATCAGACCTCGCCTTTTCCTTGATATTGAATGTCGCGGAGGTAAAAATAAATGTTGAACGATTTATTCTGCAATCTCTTTCTGAATTTCGTGCAATTTAATCTTCCGAACGCCTTTATAAAAATCTTAAAGTTCATTGAAACGGTACTGTAACGAACAATCATTTCATTTTACGATGAGTACTTTTCTTAAAAGTGTTCAATAACAAGATTTTCAATTTAACATTATAATTAACAGTTGCCGAAAATTATTCACAGCGCCGAAGTTTCCCTCAAAATTTTCCGACATCGATTCGGCTGATGTTTCTTGCGAGGCGCAGACTCCATTTGCCGGTAATTAGGCGGCGGTTTCCCCTTGAAATTTCTCGCAAGGTAGTAATAGATCGGGCTCAAGCGACCGTGCATGGCCCGAAACGGACATCGTCACTGGGCTGCGAGGAAGCCCAAGCTTAGATAAAACTTAATGTTCCGAGCTGCTATTGGCTTCATCATTACCTCGCTTTGCTTCTTTTACGTTCAATTCTCGAAAAATAATTACATTAAAGTTTTTATCAGTCTTGTAATAACGTTATTTTCTGACATATTGAAAAGTAGATTTTGCCAAGTCTGACCTAACCTACTGTACTACCACTCGTTCATTGCAGCAGCTGACCTCTGTTAAGCAAAGCCAGCGAAAGACTGGCTTCACTTCGACGACGGACATTTTTTCATCGGCCTCCCCGTTGCACGCTGCCTCATTACTCGTTAATCAAGGCAAAATCCGTGAGCGAGAAAGATCGTAATAGAGTTCGGGCCAGGCGTTACCCAGACTTCTCTCCCTCCTCGCGTTTCCGAGTTGCTTCCCTCGTTTCCGTTCCCTCGCCTTTTGTCTCGCTCGCGCGGAGCCTCCCTGCCTCGAAATTACACGCGAGTAATTTATAATTTAGCAGACTGACGTAACACCTTGGGGAAGAAGCGGAAGTCTAACGGCGTGTCTTTCTGGCTGCTGCATGCTTGTCTTCTAAAGCGCGTGGCTCGAGTAAGCTGTAATTCATTCGCTTCTGCTGGCTTTAAAGCTTCTTTCCTTTGGCTTTTTTATTTTTAAGTGTACGTTTTTGTGACGTACATTTAAGAGATAAGACCAATTGACGATTTTTGCTGCAATTTTATAAAGCAGAGAGAGATTAAACACAAAACAGATTCGTGCACATGTAAATTCCTAACGACGCTACTGAACGCGAATAATCCAATCAAAAAGGCGATAACGCATCCAATAAATACAATCTAGCATTCCCATAACCACTATATGTGAATGTCCTAAATTCATCAGCAACACCTAAACAGGGCCGCCTGAAATGCATTTCCCCGCTGTAAAACAACTAAAACAGCGTCCTCAGGTCGGTCAAAACAGACAGAAGTTCGCTTTACATCCGGAGCCATCGAATATATTCCAATACCCGAGCAAACAACAACAAGAATAATAGCAGCCTGACGGGCGCAATTTAGTTCGAACCCCCCACCCGCAGATTATGTATAATAAACTCATTAAACATTAATCCCGAAATATACGACCCGAAGCGGCCGACTGAACCCGACGCTCCATCTGCAAATTAACTCCAAACTTTGTCATTATTCTAATTGTCTAAGCTCTGGACAATTATACCGCCGTTGTGCGAGAGCACACTTTGATGGATCGTTTGACAAGCGCGTCGATAGTCTTTTCTGACAAAGGTTCAGGGTTTAGCAAATTTATTTATTTCAGAGGACTGATTTTTAAGTTTTTAAGTGTTGTTGCGGAAGTTGCATGTTTAATAATTAGATTAAATAAAATTGCCGGATAAGTGTGTTGATTGAGCTTTAAGCTACCCGAAATCCAAGCATTGACCCATGAGAAACGACTGTTTATCGGAGATAAATTCGCTTTTCTCACTCCTCATTCTAGAAAATATCGCCATCAAACCAGCGGATATGACCTCCTTCGTTCCTCATCGAGGCGGAATAAGCTTCCATAAATCCCAACCGATCTCGTCGAGCTGCTTAACTCCTCGCAGCTTTTTCTCATTTGATTTCCGTCTGCGCGTCGGGGCCGAAAAAAATGAGCTGAATCGCCGAGGCGAAGACGTAACCCAATAAAGCGGCAGGCGCGAAACCTAAAACTACGGGAGAGGCGGGCGTAAAAAGAAGCGTATCTAGTTTCCGGTTCGACCCCTCGCTCGATTTGCGCGCCGATCTCGAGGAATCGGCAGCGAATATTGGACTTCCTATAAAATTTGCCCCTCGTGCACGTAACTGAGTTGACTCTGTCGTAGGCCGGATGCTCTCCGGAGCGGAGAGGAAGTTTGCGCTCCTACTTTTTCAAGGAAAAGTTATCCGGATTTTACTGGCTTGTTGGTAAAAAAAAAAAAAAAAACAGAAAATCTTTGTGTTTTAATACCATTCAGTCGCTAACGTGGAGAAAGAATAAAATAAAAGGCTGACGAGTAAACATAATTAAATTTATCAACATCTTATCGGTAATGATTCTTTTTAAGATTAATACAAGTGAATTATTTTAAATAATTCAAAGTATTTACAATAAAGTGACAGATACACTGAGAAAAATGTCATAGAAAAATTTAATATATATATAAGAAAAATTACTATATTATATAGTAATGCGGGGACATATTCAAGTTATAAAACATTTTATTATACTAATAGAAAAAATTAATATATTTGAAATAA
>JAWWEO010000045.1:16996424-17038336 GCA_035582975.1 Ormyrus labotus | reverse complement strand
GTAAGGGCCTTATAAGGTAACCTTATAAGGGCCTTACGATCTGATCAGGTTACCTGAAAAAGTTTCTACTCGGGTGGGTAAGTGGTTAGCGCGTCCGATTGCGAAGCCGAAGGTCCCGGGATCGAGCCCATGCAGAGTCGCCGTAAAAAAAAAGAATATTATTTCTATCATTTACTTTGTTTTCACATTAGATTTCAATGCAACATTAGTTCTGAAAATACGAAGAACGGAAATAAAATTTTTTTAAATTTAAACTCACATTAAAAAAAATTACTATATGGGAATAGTAAAAGATGACATTTTTTGAGTATGTCCCTGCGTTACTATAAAATATAGTAATTTTTATTATATGATATATTAAATTTTCGTATGACATTTTTCTCAGTGTAGATTGTTAAAAAGAATTTGGTTTTCACGATATAAACGCCTTTTCAGCCCCGTGATAGAAATCAGCAAAAATGTCGACCCCTTCATTGTCTTAACATTCTCACTGCAGAAAAGGATAAACAAACTTGAAAATATGCAGCCTCGCAATAAATAAACGAGCCGTCTTAGTCGATACTCGCATCGCGATCGCCTCGGCGAAAGGGATTCCGCTTCCGGTATGGCGAAATTGCATCAGACCTTCGCCCAGTCCCCTCCTTCAGAAAATATGTGTGTCCTGGTCTTCGGGCGCGTTCACCAGATATTTGAAAGTCCATCTATATATACATCCTCCTTTCTCTCTCTCTCTCTCTCTCTCTCTCTCTCTGACGGCGAGGCTTTTATTATATTTCGTCCGGCGCCGTCTTTCCTCCGGCAGCTCAAAGGATAAAAGCTCTATGTATGCGAGCTCCAAGTTTGCATGTTCGGTTTTTCTTTCGCGCCGATTCCCGCCACGGATCTGCGTGCATAAGGGGATTGAGTCCGGTATATTCGAGGAGGGAAAAAGGGAGCGAAAGCGCATCGGTTTTACATATGGTAAAGGATGGTAACCCGGTTAGACCGCCGAGTAATCTCAAAATAAAATGCGCGGCACCGAGATTTACGTGATGAAATTCGACGTGGGAGCTCGCCGGGGAGAGGAGGGACGAAAATTGAAAGAAGCCGGATTGTGCGCCACTGGATTATCAACAGGTAGCGACGAGTTGGCTAAATCGGACGAAATGGCTGGATGCTGCCGGCTTTTTGCTAAATTTCTTTGGCTTGGAGGAAAAAGAAAACCTTGAGCTCGTTTTAGAAATGCGGTAATATTGTAAAGTTGAAACAATGTACTCAATGTTCATTCAATTTTAGTTCGTAATGATAATTGATACTGTAAATTTTTTTATTTAGGTAAAACATTTTGTTTCCTTTTTAAATAATATATGTAATGCTTATAAAATTGAAAATTATATAGATTAAAAATTTGTCCAATACATTTACTATTGAATAAAGATTCTCACCATTTGCATATTTTTCTTCTATAAAAGTTTAATTTTTATAGGAATTTAAAATTTATATGATTATAAGAAATAGAAATAAAAAAAATAAAAAATCCAAGCAAAGCAAAATAAGCCGAATTTCAGCGTTAGATTTGACCTCCGAAACGTATAACCAACCACTCCCCTCATCTCTAAGCATTTGATGACATTCATAAAAATCAATTCCCCTGTTGAAGTGGAGCACGAGACTTGTTAGGCAAGTTTCCTCCTCGTAAGAAAAGCCTTGCGATGAAATATCGAGTTTAATAAGGAATCGCGTAGAGAAAAGAAGCGGAGAGCCGAGAAAGAGAGATGCAGAGAGAAAGCAAATGTCCCTCCATAAATTAAAGACTCAATCTCTTTGCGAGCGTGGATCTTCTACAAATTCGCACGTCCCATTCCTCGGGACTTTACGAGTCGCATTTTCTTTCTCCCCTCCCTTTTTCGGTATATGGGACACGCGGGCCTAAGGTTAAAAACCAAGGGAGTAGGAGGATTGTCCAGACGAGGCAGTGGCAACTTTCCGTGCTTTTTTCTAAAATAGTCTTTTTATCATTCTTAATTTCTTCCCCGCTCTCTTGCCGTTTCCTTCGCTTATTCTCTGCTTCTTTCGCTTTTATTGGCTCCATTTTTCTCTATTATCCTCTGTTTTATATTTTTGGTCCGACCATCCCTTTCTCTAAAACTCTTTTTGCCTCTTTAAAGGGGAAGCATCTTTCATTTCTTTCAGGTCGTATTATAAGTATAATAAGCGATACAAAAGTACTTTCTCTCTGCCTCCGAGTTTTTATTGTGGCTTAGTGGGCGATTCTGAAAAATTAGACCCCGCCGTGCGTGCAAGGGAAATTTCTCTCTGCTTTGCATCATGTTTTTCCTTGAAATACGGTAAAAACTGATTTGAATATACCTTTTCGAAGTCGACATTTTTTAATTATTTAATCCAAAGAATTGTAAATTTGATTCAAGAGAAATTTTAAAGAAATCATTTTATATGGTAAATTACAAACTTTACTTGCAACTTTATTTAAAATATTGATTTAATTGTCAAGAGAAAAATGGCCAGAATAAAGTGTAAATATAGAGTGGAAATCCAAGCTTGTACCCTCAGTTCTATTTTTATCAGCCCTCCTTCTATTATTCCGGGCCTTTCTCTTTGCTTTCTCAAAAAAGCCGGAGCGGAAAGAAGGAAGAAAAAGGGCGAGATTCAAGTAGAAAGGTGGCCGGTCTGAAGTAGTGGCCGGTCGATTGCGGCCGGGGGAAGCGCAATACAATGGAAAACAGGAACCTCGGACTTTGTCGCCTCATTTCTCCCGCGAAGAAAGAGAGGAGGGACTCTGTTTGTTTCCCGGCTCTAATATCACTTCTGGCTTTCTTTCTGGAAAGTCACCCTCGTGTCGTTCCTCGCTTCTCATTGTCAAGGAGAAACTGCTAGGTGTCGCCGTGAATTCATCGGAATTGTTATTACTCCCCGGCCGCCCGACAACCTCTTAAATACTGCCTATGTGTGCCGGGCCGCGTTATTGCGAGGATCGGGATTTTCAAAAAATTACAGGATGCTGCTTTTATTTCTGTTTTCCACATTTTTTCCGCTCGTTCCTTTTGCTTTTGGGATTTGCCGCGAGTTAGGCTTTTATTGGCTTTTCCTCCAAATTGGCTGATCTTTTTGGGGATATTTTTTTAGTGCTCGTTTACGTTACTTTGTTACAGAGGATTTATATTTCTGGCAAATGAAATCAGGGTCTCTAATAGTTTACAGGTTCACATTATTTGTATATTATACTTTTCGACAGAAAAATATTAGTGTTTTCTTATTAAAGTAGAAAGTAGGTAATTGAAGTAAAAAAATTTAATCCTGCACCGATGTGGCAGAGATGCTGCGTTCATGCAGGAAAATAGTGCAGCGGTAGTGCCGCTCTGGACACTATCCCGCACTACATGTTGGACGAAGCACTGGCACGGGGTCGGTGCGGCATTGGTGCTGATCACCAGGTCGACGTTTCAATTTGACGACCGGCATCCGCAATTATTCACCAGATCGACAGCTAACGCAACAGCCAATGTCCATAGCGAGACTCGTCCAGACATCCAACGGCTTTAAACTCAAGCGATGGATCGCGCCCACTGGCCTACCAAACTCGAGCTAAAGATTGAAGCATTGGGTTCCAGCTAAAACTCCGGTGTTGGTCATTTATTTCTCCTCGATCACCCAGTTTTGGAAATTAAATCACGTTACGGATTTTTTTTTATCGAGTTAAATAATTTAGTTTTTTTTATCAAGGTAGATAATTTTTTAAACTTTTTTTCGCGAGGAGGTTAGGTTACAATACACAAAATCCGCAAAGATTACGTTCGCACTGATTAGACAGTCGCATCTCAGTTCGAGAACTCAGCCAAGTTCAGGATGCGTGGTGTAAGAATTTTTTACAGTATTTAATGATAAAAAAGTAAAATCGAAGATTAAAAATACAACATAGTATGACTAATTATTTTTTAATTGAGTTAGAGATTGCGTCATCGATTGTGTAAATGGCGCGATTCGGGTGCAGAGTTCAGCTGTCAACGGCAAGTCGAAAAACGCGAGCAGATCACTCTGCACTTACCGGGCTCGCGAGACGGTCGTCTATTAAATCTAACAGTTGTAATTAGACTTAATCTTTTGTTCGTCTCGAAACAGTTGTCGTTTAAGTATTGGCGTTAAAATTGAATAATTATAAAAGTAAATAACCGATTTTGATCTGAAGCGTGGAATTTTATTTTAAATCCAAACCTTTATCCTGAACACGAACTAAAAAAATTTTCCTTGACTTTGAGCGGCTATATTGAATTTTCTGTGAAAAGAATGAAAAATCTGATGCTGGATTCGAAAAGAGCAGACGATTTTACATAGAAAACAACCTTTCTTATTCTCATCGATTTTCTTTATTTTCCAAGTTAAAAAACAAACGACTGTGAAATGGTCGATTAGGAACTCTAAATAAGTCTTACACTAATCTTTAAAGAAAATTCTTCACAAACGAAAAACCATAGAAGCACTAAATTGACACTGGAAATAAAGTCAAAGCGGAATAGTTTCGGTCTCCTCGGCAAAAGGCACACAAAGCGCTCGTTCGCTCCTTTCGAATCTCGCGTCTCGACGCCTCGTACTTTCATTAATAACGACTTGTCTTCGAATTAAGCAGTATTGTTGCGTTCACTCTATGCATCGCCACTTAAGCCGTCTCGCGGTCGAGGAAGAGAGCTTTAAAGCTATGTGCCGAATTCCGTCGCGGCTAAGGAATGAAGAGGCAGAGTTTCTTGCGTTCTCCGTCCAATTTCAACTTGTTCCGAATTTTCGAGCGTCTTATAACGAATATCCATGGATAAGGCTCAGCCGGATGGGTGCTGGGAGATATTCAAACTTGAAATTTTAACGGCGGTGTTTGGAACTTTGAGGTTTGGGCTTATTGGATAATTGGAACTGAGACATTTTAAACAGTAGACTGAATTATGAAAATATTTTTTCATTTTTCTACTTATTTTAAATACAACTCTTAAAATTGTCAAAAATAAAAATTCACAAAAATTTCAGTCATCATTTCAAACCAAAGTTAAAATGGATCTCCTGACTGCCTCGAACACAAAAGAAAGGCCAAAAGTTGTCCGATTGCCACTTAAAACACGGAATATGCAAGAGCCGAAGCAGGTTGAAGTGCGTAGCGATAGAGAGAGAGAGAGAGAGAGAGAAAAGAAGGTGCGGCGTTAAAAAGAGCAGGAGGAAAAATGAATTGAGGGAACAAGGCAGGGAAAAGGCGACGGAGAGACAGGCGCGAATTATAAGTTTTAATTACTCTGAGATGAGTAGATGGATTACTCGACTGACGTTCTATCTTTTTCTCCCTCTCCGCTGAGTTTTAACAAGTTGTACGCCGCTGTGCGCGCCGCTAATTCTGACGGGCTGGACGTTTGCGCAAGAGCCCGTTTACGTAATGTTTACGCGCTTATTTATTTAATAAAGGACAGTTTTATGCAACTGCCGCCAAGGTGATTGAATGACTGTGACTATGGGGATGGCTTTCAATTTAAAATTTTCTCAGTTGTGGAAAATACACTCGGAAATTTGGAATGATTTTCATTGAAATTACTGCGAATGTCACTTACCTAATGAATTTGATTAACGATAGAAGATTGGTACTGGCCCCAAAGATACTCGCTCCAAATCTGAAAGTAAACAAATTTAAAGTAGTTTTAAATATAAGTTATTCGTTTAATTAAAAAAGTTTGAATGAATAACAATCTACAAAGAAACACAAAGCCCGACTACAAAAGCTCGCACAAAGAGCCTCAAAAGATACCGAAAAAAGGAGCACTCGAGAAAAGCGCCAGAAAAAAGGGGGCAAAGAAGAATCATATCCCTTACTCGAACATATTTCGCGAAAGCGTATAAAATGCAGTCGAGGCAGCGGAAAGCCATATTCACTCGCTTCTTTCTCCTCGACTCGCAAACGGCAGCGAAATATATATCCATCGGCTCCGCTTTTTTCCTCCCGGTCCTTAACGCCCTCGAACAGGAAATAAGTATACATCCGGCAATAAAAGCCGCTGCCTCCGGCCTCGACGCGTTTATGCACCCAACTTGCCGCGAAATCGTAAAATCTGCGCCTCGTCGAAATGTCTTATTGGGCTGCATCAATCGGCTGCAGCCTTGGAGTTGCTTGAGAAATTCACATGGAGACCTTTTTTTACGCCGAGGGCGAGAGAATGTTGCGAAGCTGCTGAAGCCGGAAAAATTAGGCGGGATGAAGTTTTAAAGGTCTTGCATACTCTTTATTAAGTGAATATCGATGAGAATTGAATGTAAAACTCTATATTCAATGTGTGACATTAGCTTTACTATTTATTTTGTCGCATATAACGGGCGAGGATTTGGAAAAAGGCTAACCGGTGTGCGGAGATCCGAGTTACCAACTTCAGTCGTCATTACGACAATCAGAACGCTTATAAACAGTGTAGCGACCGCGACTGTTCTGTATTAGGACGCCCGCTTCTTGCTCGGGTAAATCGAGTTCGATCCCTGATGCCTTACACATAATTTTTATCACGCATTCCATTTCTATCCTCGCCCCGTCATAATGGTGTCCAACGTAGGGCGTTATTTATAACGGGATTCTCGCTTGGGAAGAATTGCAATAATTAATTTTAGCCCGATTTAACCACACAAATCGTATGGTGTGGCTCGCAAAAGTCTGCGCCATCGCAGAGTGCTATGTTTTCTCTCTCTCTCTCTCTGATTTTAGCCAAACTTCGCACGCCCTTGGCTTTTGCTGCGACATCGTCGGCCTATCAACAATCTTAGATAGAATAACACGTTACAATATTACAAGCCAGAAAGAGGGGAATTTCATTCGTTACGCGCAAATAGGTTTAGAGGACTTCGAGACATAAATTGACGTAACATAATTTTGTATACTATTTTATTATATTATTTTACAAGTATACGTACGATTATAATTTAACGCTTTGTCCGTCAATTTATGTCTCGAAGTCCTCTAAACCAATTTGACTGTACAAGGTTTCATTTCGGTCATTGTAGGATTTAGTATTTTATAAAAAAATTATTTATAAAAAAAATTTTATCCTCCGAAGTATTAAGGTTCATTCTTAGGGAGTAATTTTGAACGAAAATTTGACCATTTCCAAACTGAGATATCTCAGGCCCTACTAAATCGTTTTTATTTTTCAAATAAAAATAGAAAGATATTCGAATTAGTTTCAAAATGCTTTTTAAAAAATTAAAATCAGTAAAACGAATTTCAAGATATAACTGTTTAAAAATGGACATTAATGTAAAAACAGTGTTTTTTCGCATTTTCAAACTTTGTATACACTTTTGGTTTAGATTTGTTCGTATAATGTATAAATATCCACTCAAATATATATATATATATATATATATAGATACAAGCAATTATACATATACACAATAACATTAGTGCACAGAGTCAATAAAGAACACAAAACAATTAAAAATACGAAAATCTGCTACATAATGATAGGAAGTCGGCGCTGAAAATAACTGGTAACGTTTGAACGGGAGCGGATTATCTTAGGTAATTATAGTACCTATCGAACGGCGCAAAGCAAAGTTGATTATTTCAAAAAATCGCTTAAAACATGCATTTTTACCAGTTCTTTCACTAAATGGCCTACTATGCTTCGGCGTCGTGGTGATGTCGGTCGATCTGTTTGTAGGCCGGTAAAGGTTGCACGACCCATAGTTCAGGAAAGTTGCCGGTAGAGAAGGAGAAGTTAAATAATTTAACTAAATATCGACTAATCACCGGGAGTGTCTTCACTACAACACTCTGCGGTATGCCGTCGACACCGCTTGCTTGGGACGAGAAGCGCGACATTGCTAGGATGATGTCACTAGCATTAACACTTTTAAAGTGAAAGTCTTCGAAGGGAGCTTCAGAAATTGCTTTCAGCCGTGCATCCATGTCATCAAGAGGGGAAGGCGAGACACCAGCAAAGTACTCATTCAGATCACCCGGCGAAAAGCTACCAACTCCTCATCGCATCCTGTTAATAGACCTAATTTCTTTAGTTCCTTCCAGACGTTGTTGTTCTGTCGGCGTCGAATAATCTGTTATGGTAGTAAATAGTTTTGTCCGTCTGTTTGCGGAGGGTTATAAGCATCAAAGGGCGACCAATCACTTTGGTTCAAATATTCAGTCAAAGAGGTGGCTGAAATATTTTTAAAATCACGATACTCAAAAGATTTGACTGAATAAGAGCATGTTTTGTATCCCATTGACATGCTTATGACGTTACATTTGCTATGAAAAGTCGCCGGGATGCTACAGTGCTCAAGTATGACGTCGTTATCATCCACGAACATTATGTCGATCCAGGTACGAGACGTGGAAATAAAATGCGTAGGACCATGCTGAACCAGCTGTAGTGAAATTTCAGTCGATAATTTGCGAAAAAATTTGGCATCATCACTCTCTTTCAGAAGATCGGTATTTAGATCGTCCATTGTATTTTGCGCCTCCTCCTCAAGATCAAATGTAGTGCCCCTACTCCACGCCAGTGTTCGCCACAATTTTTAAAGAAAAACAAAAGGACCACGCGTGTGCGGCGTATGTCGCTTACCTCATTCCCTTTCTTTGTGCCGGTGAAGCTACACGTCACGCGAAAAAAGGGAAAAAAGAAATCAAGACGTAGTGATCGTTCCTTATCGGATGATCGAGAAAAGTTGATCACACGCTTTGAGAGATTGGAGAAAAAAAGGGATCGGAAGAAGAGAAAATCGCCACATCACAAACATCAAACGTACCTCCTCCTCATCATCGAGAAGCACGTTGAGAGATCGTAAGACATTGTCTTTGCTCGTAATATAGGAATAAATAAGTTTTCATTTCCATACGTTTGAATATAAGATCGATTTCCTCTTAAGGATCCAATCGATATGTTTGCTAAAGATTCTAATCTTTAACCCTTTTGGGAGGGCAAACGGAATTTCAGGTTATATAACCGATTTTCGATTGTTCTAATCGTGTTTGGCTTTTTAAGAGTGCTCTACCAAAATTGACCAAGTCCGAACTGACTTTGGCGCCTCCTTCAACTATGAAAATTTTATTTATTAATTTAAAATTAATTGACAACTCTAAATCCATTAAATAAAGCTTTCCCACTTCGTAGATAATATTAAAGTATATTTCAAAAAAAGTTTCACGAAGAAAGGAGTGAAAATAAAAAAGTAATCTGGAGGAAACAATTTTAAGAGACAGTAGACTAACATAAGCAATCTACTGTTGCAACTTGAAATGTTTCCTCCAGATTATGTCCTCATTTTCAATTCTTTCAATCTACCCTGCCTGTGCCAAATTTTAAAGCCTAAAGTTTTTGCTTGATTTCTAAGTTTTTTAAAAGAAATATAATCTTCTTTGTTTAAGTATTCATTTATATAAATGGAGGCTACAGGCAGAGTAGAAACCCAGCTGAAGCGCTTAGAATCAAGATCCCTAGAGCTGAAGCCTGTTATTTTAGATTTTGCAGTTAGAATTTGTTTGCGTAGACGAGCACTGGAAAGCTCAACCAGCAAAGCGGTGGCATTCCTCGAACCGTCTCCTCCTTTCTTGGATGTCAGTGATTAGACCAAATTTTTTATTTTCAGGTGTTAAGGTAGATAAAAGTGAACCCAAGACAGCAAATGCAGTCTTCTTGAACTATGTTGAGTTTAGCAAGATCTACGTTACTTGATATGACTAAAGGCTTTTTAAGCTTCGCTTTCTCTGTGAACAGTTCATTCGTCCTTATTCTATTCGTGTTTAAAACTACATTTTTTCTAGAAAAGGATTGGTCACTGACATTTGATGCATCTACCTGAACTACAAAAATCGAGTCGGAGACGGTCTGCACCATGGCGGCGACCCCAGTAGTCAAACTGCCGAAATTTTGATCGATAGCATTAAATTCCTCGTTGAGTCTACTCTCTAGATTGAATAATTTATTTAAAAGTAAATAATTTATTAGAGAGAGAGAGAGAGAGAGAGAGAGAGAGAGTTCCATTCAGTAGCGGACTCTTAAATCCTCGCATACTTTTCTCTTCTCTTCCCTTCCTGGAAAGTGCGCTCAAAACGCTGTCAGTTGTTACTTAAATTTAATGATAATTATCGAAGATCCTGGTTTGTGTTAACAGCTATTAATTATTTGCGGATGCTGATTCATCGCTTGAATTTCACTGCACTATTGTAATAATAAGGTATGAACTCAAATTCCACATGTAACTCATTCGGTTAATACCATAGCGATCAAAATACAATAATTTCAAGAGCATATATTCTAAAGTAGTAATCATGATTATTACAACCTGCGATTAATTGTTAGAAATTGAATTCATTATATTGTGAACTAACACCTGACAGAAACCCTCGATATATTATACAATATCCAGTTTCGCAAATTAATTAGTTTTTTAAAAATCAACTAAAGAATCATAACAAAAAGCTATAGAGCTGTAGCCGCGAGCACTGATCAAAATGCATATAATTCTGATTGAAATGAAATATTCGAATTGAAAAAGGCTACATATCAAATAACCCGACAAAAATGATGACTGCAGCCGACCCACTTTCCCCATTCGAAAATAAATCACGCGGAAAAGCCACCGCGTAATAATTCTCCTATAAAAATGAAATAAGAGACTCGCAATCGAGGCCGAAAAGAAAAAAACATCCCATCGCGAAAAAGGCCGCCTGATAAATCCGGCCTCGCGATTAATGAACAAACGAATTGCTTTCGGAGGAAGGGGGAGGCTCGAACAAAAAGCTCGAGTTTCGCGCGCATTAAATGGCGCGTCGATTTTCCATATTCATCGTGCGCTCTCGAATTCCTGAGCATACATATCGCGCCGACGAATTATTCGCTTCATCAAATCGGAATTCACGCTACGGACGCGACCCGGCCGAAGATGATGAAGCTACGCCGAGGGCCGATGATCCAAGCCTGCCGCTGCTGCTATTGTTACTCGCGGCCGGGGCGACATGCCGCCTGAATGTATAATGCCGTTGCTGCTGCTGCTGCTGCCGTGCTGATGAGAGCTGCGTGTAGCGGCGAGTTTGCCTTTTTTGTTTCTGGCTTTTTTACCGCGTTGATTAAGTTTCGCTTTGATCAATATATCGTCCGATTTTGCCGCGAATCTTGGAATATTTTTTTAATGCAGAGACAAGAGCGGATAATTAATGGTTTGATTTTTGGGAAAAGTGCGTATTGGTATTTCTTAAAAATCAGCATTAAAAATTAGTAATATTCGCGCAGTTTTATATATTCAAAAAGTATTTATTATATTTTAGAACACATTTGCAAGAATAACTTTGCAAATAACTTTGAAATTTAATAATTTATTTCAAAAAGTCCAGCATGAGCGCTTTAAACTTTAAAAATCATAAGCCCGCCATTTACGTAAAGCTGGCCGCTCCAAACGTTACGCAAAGCTCGAAATTAATCGGCTACTTTTGACCCGACAAGCTTTGCTCGGTTATTTTTCCCCGAAAGCTCGGTTACGGAGTTCAAACAGCAGTAATACCGATTTAATTAGGTTCGCCTCCGCGACATAATCTCAAACGCCAAATGCACCTCGGCCAAAGTATAATAGGAGATTACGCCGAGCTGGAAAACTGGGCGCTGCCATCGACGCTCGATAAATGCACGCGCCAAAAGGGCTTTTGCCAGTGTCAAAATGAGCGAGTGTGCAAGGGAGGTTTTCGTGTTTCCAAGCGACCCTTTCACTGCCCGCTCAATTAAATGAGCTCGTTTTCCAGGGAACGGAGGGGGATTAGTTTAGCTTTTTAACGCTTGGCGTTGCTGCGCGGTCGATGAGAGCGGCTGAATTTCGACGCTGATTTAACGGAATCGCGCTTGACGGTGAAAGAATGCTGCGTTGACTTCACGGAAAGCTGATAATTCTTCTGATATTTTTACAAGTACATACGATTTAACTTTGATTAATTGTTCGTTAAAAATACTTTAATGGAGGAAATAATATGCAGGCTTTATTATTTGCAAAGGCAATTTTATCATTTAAATAGCCCATACTAATTCTCGTTAATTAAAATAATGCTAAGCAAAATGAAAAACCAAAGCAACAGAAAAGGAAAAAGCTAGCCGAGCTTAAAAGAAGCCCCCTACGGCTGTTCGATCCCTGACGAATCCCATCCTTTCTCCGGGCGGCGGGATCATTAAACTTTACGGAGCGACATCAATATCGAGGAGCTCGGGGCTCTGCATTCACCGCGTGTTTGGCGGACAATTAACGTAATGCTCGGCGCATTATCATAACTCACACCCTCGCGCAGGTGCACGTGTATATCCGGCAATTGCGAAAAGGGGCGCGGCAGCGGCTCGGTCGATAAAGCGGCGCGCCGAGAGAAATAATTTCGCTTCCCAAAGCAAGTAATTTCGGCTTGGCCCGCCTCGTTTTGAAATACACACGACAAGGTCACTTGATCCGCGATCGTTTAACGACTGCCGCTTGTTTTTTGCTTCTCTCTGTTGTTGCTCGGTGGAAAGTTGCCGCTTTGACTGCAGTTAACGGCGTTTAGTGTATAGTTTTTTTTTTGTTTCGACGCTTCTCGTTTCGTTTGGTAAGTATCGCTTTTCGCAGTGTCGATGCCGCTCTCGCTTTTCGCTGGTATTTTAAGTGAGCCGCACTCGAGTTTTGTGTTACGGAGTTCTAGATATGTTAAAAGTTGTATGGCTGCAGGCGAAAAAGCGGCTGCGGTTTTTGGGAAAATCAAGCTCAAAGGTATAAATCGATTACGTGTAGTATAACGACGCGTTTTACAATTCTTTCGATTTTGGTAGCAATGTATGGGGTTTTTTTTTTTTTTTTTTTTTTTTTTTTTTTTCGTTTGAAATAGCGAAACTATTATTAGTTTTCGTTTTTTTCCGGAACTATCCTTTGTTTGAGAAAGAATTACTTGAATATTTTCTAAAAAAAAACTAACAAAACCGTTTAAAAAATTATCTCAATAAAGATTATTAATAAATGACGACAATGATGCCGTCGATTAACTGGATTTTCATTCGCGCACAATTGCTTTCTAAGAACAAGTGGACCGCCGAAATATTGCACAATTAATGCGTCAATCGTTCACGCTCGATGTACACGCAATTACTTATTGAGCGCAAAACCGATAAGCACGCCGAAGAACAAACGAAATCGGCTCTGGCGGGAAATTTTACAAGATGCCGTAGTAGCGTAATAATTATATAACACCCTTCAAGCCTCGTTGACTTCGCGGCGGAGTGTGCTTATTCATAATCTGAAAGGGGGCTGCTTCATAGTGAATTGCGTTCTCAATTTTCTTTTGCGCTTGGAATTAAAGACGAGTTGTTAAGTTAACAAAAACATTTTTAAATCTCCAGAGTGGATTGTTTATTAAAATTAAACAAATAATTTTCCTTTTTACGTTTTATTATTTGGTTATTATTAGCATCGGTATTGATAAAAGATCTTGGTTGCAGAATAGAGACATCGACGGTGAACGCTATTTTTCATTAATTAACATCGAAAGAACTCTTTCATCAGTAGGTCAACAAAATCCTCTCCATCGGCGCCTGAAAACATGCAATGGCAGAGAACAATCAGCAATTTCTCAAGCTTGCAGCTCTAAAACCATTGATTCAAACGGTTCAGAAATCTACACGTGACTGGCACGAATCAATTGTCGTGGACGTTTCGAAAATGTTGACAAGAGCATCGTCACTGCGTCTTTTGATTCGAGCCACGTGTCGAGTGAGGATATGCAAATAAGCTCGATTTATTCGTCATTAGAGGGACAAAGATGGACTAGTTGGGGTCGCTATTGCTACTGGTATTGTGTCGCTTAATTTTCCCTTGCATATGCACGGCTTTGTCGCTGTTTGTGACTATTCAAAGCGGGGCATAAAGTTCTTGTGGGAAATATAAAGGATTGGAATTACTTTTGTTTATTGATTAATTACTGCATGTGATTTAGTTTGATAGATTTAGCAAATGAAATTAGTTGCCGCTGACTTGCATCGTCAAACAACGGAATCTTAATAAATTCAATTGGACGGTAAAAAATTCTAGATTAAAATTCATAAATTGACACATGAATATGGATGATAAATATTAATTATAAAATATCCATTTTCTAGCTTAACGTACAAAAGCTCTTATCGCCGGAAATTGCGAAAATCGATGATCCAACTTCAATCATTCTAGTAATCAAATTCAAAATTCAACTAACCTTACAATTTAGCAATTCTCCTTACTTCATCTAGCTACATCAAAAACCCAGCCAAGCCAGCACAACCCAAGAAAAACTCACTCCAAGACAACTCTCTCCGTAAAAGTCTGCGAAAATAAAGTCATCGATTGCCTCAGAAAAGCCGGAGTGCACTTGCCGGTTATGCAGCGTAAGACTCTCGTCCCGTTTAACTTCGCAAACGAAAGACGGCTCGCACGAGAAAGAGGGATGGAGATCAGCACCGAAGTGCCGCAGTTTGACAGGCCCCTGAGCTCTTATGATTGATGTCTCCCTTTTCTTCCTCCGCGGCGTATATATATATATATATGTCTTCATCGTCGACACGCGGATTCACCCCCCCCCCCCATCGAGATTACAACGTTTCGGTCTTCCGTCTTGTCCTCGTTTTTTTGTCTTTCGGTTTTGTTTGCGGCTTGAGTGATCGGCGTTTGAGAGAGACGGGGGAGCGCTTTAGCCGGTGGATCGATGTCTGCTCATGAAAACTGAATTTATCCCCTTTCTGCTTGCCTTTTTTATTAAGTACTCGGCGGATCAGTGCATAATTAATAAAAGTTTCAAGGGGGTCGGGGATATGTAGAGAAAAAGTAAGGGGTGAGATTGATTTTGGATTTAACCGAGGCTGGTTAAGCGGAGATGAATATTATTGGAGATGAGGAAAGATTGGTTTGATTAAGATTCTTTTTTGGTTTGCACTAAAAATTAAATGAATGTCTCTTGTTTAGACAGGTTCTCTATACTTTTTAAATTAAGAGCGTATTAGCAAGCCTTCTTTATTACGTACAGTAAAAATGTTTAAAACTTCTTATTCTAAACTTGAATGAATATAATTGGAACAGAACTAATAAATTTATCTAAGAATATTGATAACTTTCTGCTACTCTAACATATCAGAATAACCCATTCCACAAAAACCCATCCCCTATCAATAAAAGAATCCAGCAATTCGGTCCTTATTATTTTCTCCTCCAGCGTTCTCCACAAGAATCGTCCAGCGATAAATAAAAGCAAAAAGCGCGGTTCGAGCGAATATTCATCGAAATTTTTATCGGCGCCACGCGCCTAAAAAAAAATAATAAAAAAAATGCAAGCTCGAGAGCAAAGAGAAACGCAAGAACGAATCGTTCGACGATCATTCGTCGGTTCATGTGTCATGTTCCGCGCGCTCGTCGAAACACTGATATGAATCATACATATTGAACGATATTGGGTTGCTTCGAAGCACGTACGGAAAGAGACAGAGGGAACGCGTTTATTTATTGACGTACGCCGCTATCTGCGCGCCGGTAGAATGCAGCACTTCATTAAGCCGTTTCTGACTTAGGCGCCGTTAAATTAAAAAATTGCGAATTTTAGACGCCGCCTTGACGGTTCGGGGATTTTTTCGCTGAAAGCGGAAATGCCGGGATTGTTATGTAAAGTTCATTGTGCTTCTTGATCCGATGGAACGGTATATTAAATTTCAGACTCGCGGGAATTCATGGATTCTATGAAGTGGCTAGTAATTGGAAGGCACGGTTGATTGTGTTTCCGGTACTGTTTTGTCGGATTGCAAAACAATTTCACCTGTTCAATTATCGAGCCAATTGAGAAAATTATACAACGAATGCTGCCCGCTGTATGAAAGGCTGAATTCCTTTGTGCGTATTACAGCTGATTTCTGAATGAAAACATTAAAAATTTCATGTGCTATTTTAGGTAAAATGTTTTAAATACTCTAAATTTAATTTTACAGTTAATATATGTATATATTTTACAGATTCCCTTATGTCAAGATACAAATCCCCTATTATATCAAGATCATTAAAAATTTAAGCTCCTCTAAAAAAACCCTACCAAATCCCGACAAAGTCTGGAAAACGTCAAAAGTACCGACCTCCATTAACCCTCGTACCCATAAAATCTTGGCAAACAAAGCCTCGCATAAAAAAAAAATGTAAACAAATGTAGCGACAGAACTAAAAAAAAAGGGTAAAAATGGCTCGGTCTTGCACAAGCAGAGCAGAGCATTAACCGGTCGTGGGTCGGCTAACGACTGAGGCGAAATCTCATCGGTGGGTTGGCGCGTCACGCTCCTCTTTATGTTTGCACGAATTTATGTATTTGCGCGTGCAGCTGGCAAACGTAGCGGGGCGACACGTGCCGAGTACGATGCGGCATTCGGCTGCGCCGATCGTATACTCGACCGGCCTTGGGAAGATCGGAAATTTACGGATACTCGGAAATGGTTATGGAGGAGTCGAGCCTACCGGCTCGATCAATATTCCAGCCTGCGCTGCACTGGTTGCAAAGCGAGGAACTGGAGAAACAATCGAGATTTGCGCTTTGCTTCGTCATGCGTTGCTCTTTACTGCTCTTCGTCCCTACTTTATACTTTTTTAATTTAAGAAACAATTGCGGAATACAAATAGTCATTTCAGCTTCGTACGATTCCTCATCCATTTTTTCAATCACTCACTTTAGTCAATAACAATTTATAGTTTATTTCAAGTAAACAAACATGGCGGAAGAATTATTTATTCTAGATTAAATTATAATGTTCTAATATGAATAATTTATTTGTAGTGTACAAGCATTTTTCAAAAATCACATTAATGGGAATTCGTAATTTGTTTGAAAATTAAAAAATGTATGAAACTTATTGTACAAAGTATTTTCTTTAAATATCTTGAAATTGGTATTCTTTTGCAGGATATATTTAAAATAAAATAAAATGGTGAAATATTGTATTACGGAAAAATGCAGAGGAGGACGAGAAAAAAAGGCACCGGACTTACCTCGGCTGGGAATCGAATCCAGGACCTTCCGTTTTTGCAACGGATCGATGCCTATGGACTTCTCTTCTCAAGTCCTCCTCTTATCGTCTACGGGATGACGTCTCGTAATCAGGCCCCTTAAACGCGTCATCCCGTGACAATTGACAGAATATTGTGTTAAAACGCACTGGTAATTATTAATTATCATTGAAATAAAAAGTATCAAATAATTCAATTATAAATTGGACATTTAGATAAAAAAATTTTTAAAAATTCGATTTTATCTTCCAAGAACAAGTTCTTGTGGTATTTCTTGTGGATAGGTCAAGACCTATCCTCTTTTCATAAACAGAACTGCAATCCAGTTTCACGGCGGCTCCATCTGAACAAGATAACTATTATTCTGGCACTCGCCTCCCTATATTTGATCTCGTCGGAATGCGATAAAAAAGTTCCGCACAATTAAAGATCAGTAAAGAGCATCGGCCCCTGTAACTAAACGCCCGCGTTTGATCCCTGCACTTTTAAAGAGAGTAATTGTAATATCGTGAAAATCCCTTGAGCTCCTCTCACAGTCGAACAAAAGACCGATTCGACGCGAGGCGAAGTAATTCTACAAAAGAATTCCAGAGATTCGGCACGAGAGAATGCCAGAGTGGAGATAGAATGGTCGCTGTCTTTTTTCCTCCTCCTCGAAATCGAATTACACGGTCAGTTTTCAGCTCGACGACGACTAAATTAGTTCGGAAATTCCCGACGTTCGGGCGCCTCCGTACAAAGGGGATTCGATTAATCAACTTGTAAAATTACGGTCGTGATTTGCAGCCACTCGTAATTTAGCGCCTCGCGACGAGGACGTTGGCAGCTGCCAAAGGCGTTATTGGTTTTTCGCCAGACGCGATCATAGTTGTTTGCTGACAAATTCATGTGGAGAATTAATTAAAAGTCGCGACGAGCTCCTTTTTTGTCGGCATTCCGTTACAGGGAATCGTGTTACTTGATGCTTTGGAAAGTTACGCTATTAACAGACTAGCTTTTAAGGGTACGTTATTGTTGTTTTTACGATTATACGACGTAGTTCCTTATTTTTGCGATTGATAAGCTACTTAATTGTTTAAAATTTTTCATTTAACGTATATATGATCTCATTAAATTTTTACGCGCTAGAATAACTTTTGCGGTTGCTAATTCACTTTATATCAATACAAAAGTTTTAATTACAGAATGGTTCGAAAAATTATATAAAAGATAATCCGAAAGCTTTAAATACGCAAAAAGTTAATTAACACTGACATTGAATTTTTAAAATTTACAAAGCTCTATTTAAGGACGTTTGTCAGGAATTTAAAAAATCTACGATCTTTCTAAAAATTTAATAGATTGTTCTTTATGCTAAAAAAATAACCTCTGAATTTTTTCAAATTTTTCCATCTTTTATTTTCAAAGACATGGAACCGAGAAGAAAAAGATTTAACATGCATTCTTATGGAAAATGAAATTCAATCTTAAAAAAAATAGTTTCTCAAGAGAAAGATTGTCTCAAGAGAAGCCGGATGATATTGACCTCTTATTTACAAGAAAACAAGCGAGAACGTAAACAAATCGTCGAGCTTGTTGGCTGCGGGAAGAGGTGCGCGGGTAAGCGGTGAGCCCCGCGCGAAGAGAGGGGTCATCCCTTTCCTCGCCCGCTCGCAGAAACTGACAAACGTCCTTAAGAAATACGATTGAAATGTCGACAGTTTTCCAAATATAGATCAGATAATGAGATTTTGTTAGCCCGTAAAAAGAGTTAGAACTAGATGGTAGACGCATTTACTGGCACTTTTGAGGAGCAGCGAGATGGGTTAAAACTCTCATGGCAGATTCGACCGTATGAAATTTTAGCAAGTACAGTGGGGGATGAAATTCCACTCAGCCGCCGAGTTATTTGAGATTGGAATTTTATTTAAAATCGATTATTTAATCAATTCTTTGAAACATCGATTCTCAAAGAATCGATTGCTCTTTTGACAAGAATCGAAATATGCTCTGTCTGTCTCTCTCTCTCACACCTGGAGCGGGACTTGTTCTCGATCTCTCGAGCGAGCTCTGTACGAGACTGCAACGTCGTACGAACGCGGCAGTCAGTTTCCTCGCGGGCACGAGCAGAAGGGAGCATATCTCGGGAGGTCTTGGCAGCCCTCAATATTTTGCCTTTTACGGCACGGTGCAACTATCTTTGCGTGTGCCTGCTCGCCAGGATCCTTGCCAATTCGTTGCCAGTCTACCTGGCGGATAAGCTGGCGTTTCGCCCCCTCAATAGGCCGGGTTCCAAGCGATGCTCGCGCTTCGATTTGCTAATTTCCAGCACTCGCACGACGTGTTACATGCAGTCATTTCATGTGGGAGCCCCGCGGCTGTGGAACGAGTTACCTGAGAGCTCCGTGCATCGTTTAACAGCGCGCTGTTTATGTTTTAACTTGCATTACAGACCCATTTGAGAGACGGAATGTCGCCCGACTAACTCCTCTGCGTCGGATTAATTTCGCGCACTTGTTTTTGCGATGTTGCTTTAGTTTTTAGTTTAATTTTGTATTTGTATTTTATATATTTGACCTTTATTTATTTTATCTTAGAGTACCTCTAATCTTATTTTATTACTTTTTTTTCTTTTTTATACGTATGTACTTTTTAATGTTAGACTTAGTTATAAGTTATTTTAAGTTTTGCTTGTGGCGCGCATTGTTATGGGGCTGGCCCCATGTTAAACGTTTGTACATGCCTAGGCTATTTTGGACCTTGAGTCCTTAGCCATTAATAAAACTATTCTATTCTATTCTATTCTCTCTTACAAAGTGATGGATGAAATCTGTCTTCGCAATGAGACTATTTTAATTGGTTGTTGACTAATTTGATTGGTTTGATATAGAAATAGAATAGGCGCCAAAGTTAGGCGCCAGTTTATTTGTAATGTGATTGGCTGATCAGTTTATTCGTGATCTGATTGGCGGAAAAATAGTTGACGTGAGAATTCAATTGTGACTGTACGTAAGTGGTGCTCATTTAAATTTTTCATTACCCGCATTAATTATAACCACGGATGCCATTTTATACGCAGATATTAAATATTTACTAAATATAAAAACTATATTTTATTACTTATTCATCCGTTGCCACATATTTAGTCTACTCCAACTTCTCAAGAAATGACAATAAATCTTCCAATAAAATGTCCAGCTGATTAAAACAGTGGGGATTAAATTCCCAATATCTGCTTACAAACTAATTTCAGCCAGTACCCAAATTCTCCATCTTTTAAAAGCCCAATGAATCACTTAAAATTAAGAGCCAACAGCACACACGACTTTCCTCGCGCAAGAGAATATATGGACGGCGGTTCCAGTGTCATACTCGAAAAGTACCTCATTAAAACGAAGCAGCGGGTCTCGGGTTAAGCTCGAGTTCGGCCTCTTGGACTCGGCCCGGAGGACAGTTTCGGAGGTTATCGCTTTGATTTACGCACAGTCCTGGCGTGTATACCCGCTAATTTCGCGCGGAGAACAATTTGATTCCGGGGTAAACCAAGTCCGATAATTGTGTTCTCTGGAAAAATACGGATGAGCGATAAGTGAATTAATGTTTTGAGCTTTGCCGCGTATTGCTCACCGAGACTCGTAAACTTTTAACTCGAGTTGCAACAAGTTTGTTTTGTGGTCGGCTGCGCTGGATAGCTTGAATCCAAGATTTTCGAAAAGTATCGGCGGAAATTTTCGGCTTATTCAAACGAGTACTGTGGCGAAGGTTAATTAATTGTCATTTATGCAATTGTGGCAGCTGCTGCAATTTTAGTAAATAGAATATAATAGGTTGAAAAGTAAAGGATTAATTACTATAATTTATTAAGTTCAAGTAAACTATGAGTAACGTACGTTGACCGGATCAAGTTTCAAACAAGAATCGCCAAATGAGTTTAAAAATTTTCTTTGAAAATTTCTTTAATTTTTATATCTCAGAAATGCCCCGATATAATGAGAAAAAAGGTAAAATCGAGCAGCGTCGTAATACGAGGCTAAAATCGCAAGTCAAAATCGAACGTCGTAGAGTCGAGCGAAGGCAGAGCGACGCAGAAGGCAGCAGACGCTGTAAGTGCGGAAACCGCAATCAGAGAGAACTTGATGATATTCCCGGCGTCGTCGCGCCACTTTGAAGTCTTCGCTCCTCCTTCCCTCCCTCCGTTCGAAATCGAATCGGGAGTTTCGAGCAATTCCGCCGCTTAGGTCTCTCGCGCCTTTAAGAATCTCTCCTCCGGGGAGAGAGTGAGAGAGCGAGGCGCCGGAAAAATAAGTTGGATATATAATTTGAGAAGACGCGGAAAATAAGCCGTCTCGGTCGAGGAACTTTATCTGGCGAGCGGCAAAGGAAAGGCAGAGGCGAAATGAAAGAGGAGCCGTCTTCCCTCTTGCAGTCACCTTCACTGCTGCTTCTTCTTTGCCGCGTTTGCCGCTTCCTCCGCTCTGCTTGCTTTTTTTACGGTCTAGCCTTTCTTTCTCTTCTTTAAACTATATTTTCATTGTCGTGGCTCGGATTTTAGAGCCCAGAGCTTCATTTATAAGGTGCAGCTCTTGGGTTAATTGCGATATTTAGTAGCGGGTTTCGAGTTTTAAGGGAGCTATGAGTTTTTACCCGGAGTAGTCTTTGTACGGAAAAAAGTCAGAAAAGCTCTCTGCGTAACGCAATCTCAAAAGCAAACGTGTTCTGCCGTAATTTCAGAAATCTTTCAATTTTAAAACTTTAATCTTATTATTTTTCCCGAGATTTTTGCCACTCTTTCGCTCCCGCTCTTGTTTTCCGGTCCTCGTTTTGCGCGAATTTTTTCGGACCTTTTTTGCTTTCAAAACCGCCGCGGAAATGGACAGCGTAAAAACCGCTAAGTTAATCCGTAAGCATAAGCTGGCAAACTCGCGCGATGAACAAGCTTTAAATTACATTTCTAATTATGAAGGGGCTCGCATTATGTGTTGGCGAGGGAAAGTTACAACTTTTCCTCGGGAGAAGAATCAAGTTCCGGTTTATTTTCGAGATTAATAGTGAGCTGCCTGTGCATTACTCGCAACTAATTTCTGCATATGAAAATGCAAAACGATCGATTCTCGTTGCTGCGGCAAACTGCTTTGCAAAGAAAAATTCCATATCGTCTACTTTCCGATGCAATATATCTTTCTGCCAAATGCACCTCAATAAACTCCTACCCGCAGACAGTGGAATTCGGTTCTCAGAACCGAAAAAAGTCCTTCCACCTTTCTGCAAAATAAATCTGCGTATAATTGGCTTTCATTTTTCGCCCGGCAGATTGAATTATCAAGTCGAATTCTTCATCGATACGCAAGCAGTCGGAGGCCGCCTGAATAAACGGATCTGCTGAATTCTGATTAATTAGCCGTAATAAAGAAGAGAATCGCCTTTGCGTCTGATGGAACGGCGAGCTGCATCACTCGCGCGCATTTCCGCGAACAGACTTTTTTAGCTCTCTTTAATATCGAGTTTCAACGGGCTAAGAGAAACAGAGAAACTAGTTCTGTGTACTCGAGCATTTTTCTTCTTGCTTTCAGAATTTTCGTTTTATCGCAACATATACATGTCGATGAAAATCCCGAGAAGTAACTGTTACTGCTTCTTTTTCTTCTTTGTTGTTAGTTAGCTTAGTCTCGATTTTTGTACGGTTGCTTTATCGCTTCATTTTATCTCTTCCTTGCGTGAAAATTCTTTTCTAGTTTTTTTATTTATTCTGCTTTTAATAATGCCGAACTTGTTAATTTTTCCGCCGTTGAAACCTGCGCTCTATTGACAACCATCAGCCCTCAATCAAGAACCCAGAAAAAGTGCCAAAAATACCCAGATTACAGCTAAAAAAACTTGGAAAATAAGAGAAAAGACCGAATCCGGAAAGAGCGCATATCCGTGACTTAGGTAAGCCAGCATTTCAATGCAAAAGCTGAACGAGCTGACAGCGCGCGTTCATCCGACCTTTTAGTTTGTAAACGCTTCTACACGCGGCTTTTTCCTCCGTTTTGCGCTCTTTTCCGGCACTCCCGACGCACATACGTTAATTACTTGAGCGGCCGTACGAGGGATTACGAGGTGGCTTGGTCTTTTTGCTTCCTCGTTCGAAAAGAGCGCGCGTAAAGAGTGCCGGGTGGCCTCGCACCTCGACCGGTTGTAAAAATGCAAGAGTGGAGATATCGCGCTCGAGTGCCCACGAGATTCTTTTCATAAATCGGGGCCCAAAGCTTTTATCATTCAAAGTTAAAATTGTACATTTTTAAGGTCCCTTAAGTATTCATGGGCTTTTGCTTTCGTTTAGTCTAGTTCCTGCTTGGGTTTGGCGTGCGAGCCTTTTGTTTTTGCGGTTTTACGAGCTCCCGGATATGAAGCGCAGCTCTTTGCTAACCGGAGTGGATTATTATTAGTTTTAAACTGCTATTTACATCTTCCTTTAATCAAAAACAATTGCCAATACAGTTAATAAGGATAAAGCATAAAAAACGTACTCATTAATCGAAAGAAAAACCCTAACGAAGCGCAATAAATTAGGAAATAGCGGCGAAAAACTAGGACACATCCCCCCTCTAACCGGCCGCGAAGAAAGGAGCCTTCATCAACCTCCAGATCCACCCTTCAGCGGGAAAAAAGTTTCCTTTGCTCCAAGCTCCGTGCGGAGTCGCCCGCCGAAAGCCCGAAAGCCAAGTAAATCTGTTCCAATTCCCTCAGTTCCCACCACGTACGCACTTGTATGTGTGCGTCCCTCCGGCTTCGGGCACTTTTTTCCCCCCGGCAGAGTAGTATCTTCTCGGCGCGGAGTGCGCTTATTCCTGCCGCCTGCGTAATTTCACTTTATTACACGCGCCGGGGGGTGGCTAATTGAATTAGCTAGTTTTTAGCAAGAAGCTGGATGCACGTGCTTTTGTTTTTTATCCGATTGCAGGGCGAGTTTCTTTCTGCCAAATGGCTTCAGTTATTCTTTAGTAATTTATCTAATTTTACCATTGCATTTTTTCACCTCCGCCGGCGCGAGTGCGCATTATTTCAGCGCTGCTCTTCCTTACGTTAATGGGACGGCTTTAACGTGGTACCATGTGACCTTTTCTCCTTTGTCGACGGGCAGTTATAATTAAATTTTTTTAACCTTAAAGTTGCGTGCTGCTTTGTTGAGTTTATTGCAAATTAAACAGTAAGTTTCGAGATTCTCTTTGAAAATGTAGAAAAAACTATCGAACAAAAATCGTTGGCGAGGTCCTTTACATATTTATTCTAAGAGAGTTTCTAAAATGTTCATATTAGAAGACTATAAAAAATCGCAGAATAATATTGTCGAGTTAAAGTTTTTTTGCATTGCGCATCTACAATTGTATTATGATAAATATTTTTGTAGCTCCTGCAATACCCCTTAGCGAACATTTCTCGTAGCCCAGGGGATCAAAAAGTGTTTTATCGCGCATATAAATCGAGATTGAATTAATCAATTAAGGTCGGATATACCGGCGGATAAAATAATGACACCATCGAGGAAACGCATAATGCGTCCGAAAAGTTTATAATCATTAACGGCTAATTAACGTGCGTTTTAATAAGCTGGCCAGATGATGCGTATCCCTTGTCGACAGGGGTTCCATTATGTTGTCCCGCCATTTATATGGCGCTGTTTTTCCTATATATTATTTTTGGCTTTATTGTGTCTTCATAAATAATATCCTTATCGATTTGCCGTTTTTAACAAGAACAATGTTATGTAGTTGAGTAGATGTTGTGCAGTTGTGATTGTTTAAATTTTTAGAAAACACAAAATTAAAAACAATCTATAAACAAACATCATTAACGATTCTACGTATATAGAAGAAATCAAGTACAAAAACCTGATGTAACAATTATGTAAACATATTGCAACTACAAATGAAATTACAAATACAAATGTAATTATTGTAATATACTCGAAAGGGGGATGCGACGCTAAAGAAGTAAATGAAAAAAAAAAAAAAAAAATTGTTTACAGCTGAGTTTAAAGGAGATACTAAATATATGTAATCATTGACATTATTAAATTTTGATATAATATTTTGACCGTTGTAAACGTCATTTTAGACAATAATTTAGACTGTTAAATAAAGAGAAGTTAAAAACTCATAAAAGAAGCTCTGAAAAATGTTGGAAAACTCAGCGAGGCAGGCGGCCCTTTGCCAAATTAAAAATCGAAGCTCGAGAGAAAGTCAGTCGCAGCTCTCCCTCCGCTTCCATTCGCTCCGGATGTTGGTTAACCGGAGGCTTGGGCCGGCTTAGCCGCCGGTAGAGATTTCCCGTTAGAATGTTCCGAGTCGGGGAGCTGGGCTGGGTTGGGTGTGGGGTGTTAAACACCGAGCCGAGTTTCTCTCCCGCGACTTGCGGCCCCCTCAGTTTCTAAGCGCGCGCGACGTTACCTTTGGTTATACGGCGAAATCGGCCGGATTTTACGGATTTTCGGATTTTATGCTCGCTTTCAAATCCCGCACGCGCGAGTCTTATCCTTCCTTGCGATTCGCTCGCACACCAGCTTTTGACGCCCGGGATTGCCTGCCGAGCGATTTGCGACGATACGATTTAGTCACTCCTGTAGGCTCCTTTCCACGGCTGGCTCTCCATTGGCTTCCTTTGGTCATTTGCTTTTTACTATGAAGTTTCCTTTTTCGGGCGTCGAAGCCCGTCCTTTTTATGGATTTGACACAATATTCAATTGCCAGTGAAAGATAAAGGAATATGTGCGTGGCGAATATTTCATTTTCTTTTCGTATGTTATAATAACGATTTACGAGTTTATCAATAAATTAATAACCCGATCTAAAGGAAGCTTCTGCGACCCAAAGCAGCAATAATCAATCCAGCCTGAAGAATGCATCTCCTCGCGAAATGGAAATCAATTATTTATCCCGGTAAAATGGGAGGGGTTTCGGTGACAGTGTAAACAGCGGGGCACGTGCGCGCATTTCGGATGATCCCAGGCTGCTCCAAAGCCCCAAGGGTACGACTCCGTAAAAACTTTTATCCGCAGCGTGTCGATGGATTCTTTCTTAGAAATTTTTCATGCAATGAAATATTTCGTTATCGTCCGCCAAAGCGTCAACTGTTTTGATAATATTAATTCTTGGATGGGCTATCGATTTTTTCCTGAATTATTGAGACTGCCGGCAGTTGTTACACTTTTCTCGAGTTATGCAGGTGAAAAATTATTCCGTCTTGGCATTACGGAATTATGTAACTACGTTACATTATGTTTGTGGAATATTGTAAATCAATTCTTAGAAAAAGTCGTAACGAATTAAACCTCGCTCATCGCTGAACGAAGGAATAATAATGGTCTAAAAGATTTAATAACGATTGAAATCACGGCAATTGTGGATTACTTAATGCTTCTTTAAAACTTTATATTATACATATATAAGTCAACTATCAGAACAAATGGCATAATGCTTTGCAGAAAATAACGGCAGCAACGTTTAAATATATTATTGCTCCTTAACTCACTGCCTCGGTCGGTAGATTTGAAACGAAAATTACCGATTAACTCAGTGCATAAAGGTGGCACTAAATTCCTCGCTTCTCTCTCGACTCAATCTCGCGGTTTTTAACGTTATAGCAATAAGCCGCGCGTTCGCCCCCAGCCGAGAAATAAAAGCCGCCTGAACCTCGCCTCTGAACGACAGTCGTAGAAAGAAAATGTGATTTACTCGCGCTTTCCTTCCTTTTTTCGGCAGGAGGAACGACGAATATCGCGCGCGTTAAAGGCGCCATTTTTTTCCCTCGCTCCGAGTATAAACTAAAGCATCCTGAATATATTGAAAGTCTAAAGCGGCGCGATGTAAAACTTGCTTAATGCCGGGGCAAATAAAAGCTATTCGCAGGAACTCGGAGAAAAAGGGTGGAACACTGTATAAACGATAGTCTCGTGCGCGCCGAGGAATAACAGCTTTCCTCCGAGGCGACATTCCGCCATATATTCCGTCTGCTGTATATGGACGGTTTTAAGGTGAGGCGAAAGAGGACTCGCGGGTGTGCTCGTATTAGAGTAGAACGATTTATTCCAGACGCAGATATTGAGATTATTCTTAGAAAAGTGGCTTAGATGGTTAGATAATTATTAAGCCAGATTTGAATTAGGTAATCGTAAATTTACTGCTTTTTTACTAACTATTTTTAATAAAAAATTCAATCTTTATTTTTTATTTCTACATAATTAATTAATACTTTAAAGAAAATATGCACTGATTCTCGGTGAATTAATTGCAGTCATGAATCGATTGCGAATTTCAATGGTAATAATTTACTGAAAACAGGACTACCTTCACGAATCAATAAGTAATAAGTCGAAATTTTAAATCAACAACGGAGATAAATAAATTAATTTGAACAGCCCGGGAACATATACATTGCGATCAATACAATATTTAACATTTATTGGAATAATCTTTTGGCGGAGTCATGAACTTGTGAAATCTATTGAAATCTAGAGAAGTAGGTACTGGTAAACAAGCCTCAATGATATTGCAATTTGGTATATCAGAATTACGTAATAATTAAAAACGAATTTGCCATGGATGATCTGATTGTATAATTAAAACAGTTTCAGATTATTTAATTGCAATCCACAATTTTAGTTTTAATTAAAGCCGGATTGCTGGTTCAGTTTTGATTAGCGAAATGCAAAAAACAAACTTTTCACTCCAGATGACATAAGTATCATGTTTTATAAAAAACGTGCATTCACGTAAATTTAAAAAGCTGGCGAAAACGCACCAAAACGAGAGTTTTAAAACGCTTAACCTCTTAAACTGGCCCAATCGGGCCCAATTATTTCAGCGCTATTCACAGTGTGAAATCCGTCGTTCACTTCGAGGATTATACGAAGTGCGTTTAAAGCGATTTCTAGTCGAATCCATGCACTTTAAACTCTTTATCTACCAATAAACCAAGAGTGCAGATGCATCTCTAAAATTTTGAAAATATAAATCAAAGTAAACAGTAGGCAATGAAAAAGTTGCTTCGACCCCCTAGAAATTCACGACACCGGCTGCAAGTGCGTCGTCACAATATTAATAACGAATGCCTCACAGTAGGATATTAATTTCAGCGGGCAGCACTCCGCTCCGTCGAGGTATTTACAAGCTGCGTCAGGCTGTTGCAGACATAATCCCGCCATTTCATTCGGCCGCGCCGCTCCGATAAATGCCTCGACTCGTTACATCGGATAAGAGCGGACTGGAATACACCCCCAAAGTACGCATATGAATGGCTATGGATGCGATCTCTCAAAGGCAGCGCCGATGATTAGCCGGCGAACAATCCCGGTTAATTGATTCGCATCTTTGAGTCGCGCCCCGGAGGATTTTTATTCTGGCCGCCGGTGCATATTGCCGGTAATCGCGCTCTATTAAAGTCACTTTGTGCGGGAAAAATGAAGGATGGACCGAGCCGACGTGGATTTATGGCTTTGCTCCGGCTGTTTTGCCCGGCTCGAACTCTTCGGAAGGATTTCAAGCGAGATTTTATCGTTTTTTCCAGCTGCGAATCGTTAATTTCGCGTTTTTTGCCGGCGGATTTTGTTGGCTAGAAAGAAGTATGAATTAGACGTGGGTTAAAAACATTCCGGGTGTATTTTAAACTTAGTTAGGTCGTTTAGTAGGCAACAAGGTAAGGAGAGCTTTAATGCTGTATGGATTTCAAATACATTTAACAATAAAAGTTTGAACAATGAGAGCTTTAATTCTTGAAATAGAATAACTATGGAAATAATCAGTCTGGAAACTTTTGATCGCAGTTGTGTCGAGTACAAAGTCAGCTTCCGAATGACATAATTTTCATTATTATCATAGACATTGTAATTTCACCAGTGTACGGTTTGTTTTTTCACACAAAACAATTACATTACAAGTTAGAAGCAAATTACAATCTTTTTCATGTAAATCAATGAAAACCAAAGCAGGTCAGAGTGAATTTTACATCGAAGTGTAAACCTGCTAGATCATTTTTCATTTCATTCAGCAGCGAATTTCGAGGCAAAAGAGAAAAGGCAAACTTGCACGTCCGTCCAAATAAGTGGAATGACTCAAATGCAACGACGCGAAAATTTAAAACGACTACCGGGCTTCGAATATTGTTCAAAGGCTCTATTTTGCCTGTTAATCGTATAAAAAGAGGAAAGATTTTAGTTTGATTTAGGTTGATATCTTCTTGAGGGAACGACAAGTTTTTTTAAAAAAATTTATTAAAAATATGCCTGTTGCTTAACACAACAGATAAAAATATTAATTAAATGATAAGAGAATTTTAATAAGATTTGAAAAATTAATCGTGAATATTTTTATTTATAAAAATATAGCTTGCTACTTTATCCTTTTTGTAATGAAAAAGTTATCTGCGAATCATTTAATTAACAAGCATTCATACGGATTAATTATTTTATTAAAAAACGCGTAGATATAAATTTAAGTATACCAACTATCGGTCACATTCGTATGACACCAACTCATTCATTGATTCAAAGTTCCTAATCGAGAACTGGACGCTATCGTCCTTATCTAATAGCATCCAATATCGGCCTCGGCGTCAATATTAATTCAAAGATTAGCCCCACGCCTCTCTCGATTTCGAACGAAAAGACGGAAAAAATGCTCAAAGGAAAAAGAAGACGACATCATCCATTATCTCGGCTTTTGCGCAGCCGAGGAGTTGGCGCAGGCATCGCGCACACTCGAAAGCTCGGCATGCCTCCAAGTTTCAGCGGCGCGGCAGCTCAACAGCGCGTCAAAGTGCTCCCGAGCAATTTCCGAGCAACCGTTCTCGAGTCGACGCTGCTAAAGGAAGCGAGAGAGAGACTCTGTTTGCCCGCTGAGGGCACCTTGGAGCTGCCTCGGAGAGCGGACTTTTTACCTGCTCGACGGCCTCTTCGCGCTTTCGGTTTAGTGGAAGCGTAGGAAGATGTCTTTCTAAATTTTTCAACCTGGGATATGTCTTCGTGCGTTTCGAGGTATCATTTTGTGTCTCATTTTCTCTCCATGCTTATTGCTATATAATATTTATTTGGACTTATTTTTTAACCTCTTACAAAATCTAATTAAATTTTATTATCTTATAAATGTAAATAAAGGTGACTACTAACCTTTCTGTACTAGATAATCTATACTGCCGATCCTTAGCCTTCTACAAATAAATACAATTAAGAATCAGTAGGAGATACCATTTACACTGATACTAGATCGTACAAGATACATTTATTCTATTTGAAAATAAAGTTTCTAACTTGATTCTGATTTTTAGTCCAGAAAATTTACGAAATATAAACAAATGATTGTAAGCACAGTCCACCACCTTGCAGAATCCAAGAATCTCGCAGCGGCGCTTCGGTGATTTACGGAAATCCACCGCGGGGGTGCGAAGCTCTGTGTGTGCGAAGTGGCGAATTCGGCGAAACTAAAACCGCGACCTTCGCCTCCCACACTTGCCGGTGAAAATGATATAACAGGAGCTCGGGATTATGCAAATATTTAATCGCGAGAAGCGCTTCTCGCGCCGTCTAATGGGAAGAAATTGCAACGCCCGCAGCGGATTAAGAAGCGCCTCGGTTAAGAGCAACAGAGTCTTGCGCCAGTCCTTTTTTTTCTCGACTCCCGCCACTTGTCGCCGAGATAAGAATTTAATTTTTAATTTTTGACCACTTTTAATCCTCATTCCGAGACTTTTTTTTTCGCCGACCGACGCCTCGTTTACGCCCGGAATTTCGTAATTCTTTAATGGTTTAATGAAGTTTCGGGCGAACTGCCGTCCTTGTGCTCTGCGCTACGTTTTTCACCGGGAAACCGCCTCTGGGTAATTCAGTCTACTTGCCGAAAAGACTAGTTAAAACGGTTGCTTTCGCGTTTGCTCTTATTTTTATTTTTATTTTTATTTTTATTTTTATTTTTATATAATAAAGAAATAAAGTAGGTAAGATTACGGAAGTACAAAGAATTTCGCGCAGTCAAATTTATAATTTCTTTCTCATTTGAGCAACAAAGAACTTGGTCACGGCTATACTTTGTAGAAATTTCTGGAGCCTTTATTGCACAATAATACGAAAATATTCGAAATTAAAAATCAAGCCCAAAACAGCAGCTAGAACAATGTTCATCCGGCGAACTATTTAAAAGACATAAACTCCCTAATACAGGAAAATTTTCATTTAACTCGGCCCTTAATAAAGTTGCATGCTTAAAATTCCCGACAAAAGCGTCCTCCCAAAAAAGGTAATTAACATTTAGTGCAACCGGCCAGCCGACGCGTGAGAGTTAAGAACGCGCGTCGTCACCCTCTCCTTCCCCTTTCCTAGAATATAAACCCGGAATACACGATCCGACTCGTAATAACCGCATAATGTACTTATGAATTTATTGAAAATTTCAGTGCAAGTCGGGCCCACCCTCGCGCATTTATATTCAGCACGATAACCGCCAAGAATTTCTTATTACGAACTTTGTGGAAAAAGAGCTCCTACAGCAGAGCACAAGGCTGGAGGGGAGAGGGAGGCGCCCGGAAAGCTCACTGGAAACAATATTCCAAAGCGAATAAGTCGACTACCGTGGCATATATTGGGTTCGTTCACTCGAAACTTGGCTGGATAGAAGGTATTATGGTCTGTGCCTAATTGTTTTCACTTGAAGTTATGAGGCGGAGCTTGATATTTTAAGAGTGTGCTCCCTAATAGAAGGAATAAAGAGGATCTTTGTGCCGATATATTAAATAATTACTATTTTAATGATTTTCATTGGGAAAAATGTTTGTGCTCCAGAATTTAGAAGAAGAATTCCAGAAGTAGAAAAAAGTACATTTAATTTACAATTGTCCTTTTAATTCAGCAATAATTAGTTTACTCTTAATGAAACTTTCATTAGCAAGCCAACGAGAAACATGTACTTTTAATTAAACCTCTGTAACCTTCAAAGTAATTAAAAAACGTTCCAATCCGTCCTCCTCCAAACTGCTCGCTCATCGATGCATCAAATCTGAAGAAAAATTAACCACAGCTCCCCTTAATTTGCTTTAATCCATTTGATAAGGTAGTCCGCCCCGGCGCATGTAACGTGCCAATAAAAAGTTCAGCCACTACGTGTGTATACTCGCGGGAGCGCGGATTCACGCGACTCCGCAAACAATTAGGTTAATTATTTAAGCTACCGAACCAAATGAGAGACGTAGATGCCGCGATAAAGGGGGAGAAATAGAGGGGGTTGAGGGCCGGAGAATGATGGATACGTGTTTATGTAAACAAGGTTTATTGATCATTCTCCAGAGACTCGTTTTGGAGACGGGTACTCCTGGACACGCTTTTTTTCGCGAGTGATCAAACTCGTTTTCGGAATTGGGGGAGGGCAGGGGGGTGTAATTTTAGGGGGCGTGTTTTTTGGCTTTGTTTAATGAAAATTTAATGGGGATTCGAAGCGGGAGAGTTAATGTTAAGAGATTTCATTTTTTTCTTGCGAATCCATGTATGTAATGTTAAGTGGCAATAATTATTAAAACGACGATGATGATATATTTCTTCTGTTATTTTAATAAAAAGTAACTTTAATTACGAAGCAATAAAAGTTCAATTGCCATTTCGTGTTTTGAATGCGAAAAGCATGAATTTTCATTCAAAAAAATGTCCAAATTATTCAACATTTCGAGCTTTGTTTTTACAAAGCTTTGTTATTGAAGGTATTGAGTAATACATGTGACAGTTTTCATTTAAAATCAATTTTCAATTAACCATTTCAATACCTCAACCAAAGTCACGTTCCATTTAATTTATTTATTAATTCAAACTCCCAACAAAAAATTACCAATTCAAACCGCTTTAGAATCAATTAATTAAACTCGACTACCCACTCCGCTTTTCAAACAAGACACCTCGGAACAGACCTCTCGAGCCTTCTCGGAAATCCTCAATCGAAAAAGCCCCTCCGTCAAACGCAGCGCCCTCCTGCAAGTCGCGTATCGCGAGGATATAATGAAAGAGACAGCAGCCGAGTTATTAAGTAAGCGGCTCGATTGGGGCGAAATTCGAGGGGTCGAATAGTTGGGACCCGCAAACAAGAATACAGACGCAACTGCATCTCTCATGGCGTCAAATATTGGCTCAGTGCGCGCGTTTATATACACGGATGCATTAATCGAGGGGCTCAATTCCGTTATATGGGGTGCGCAGGTTTTCCGGTTTTTAAACGAATTTTGCAGCTCTGCTGGTGGTTGCTGTACACCAAATTAGATTTGCTTTTTCCGCGGAGGTTTGATTTTCGTTTTTAGAAGAACTGCGAGGCTTGTTTTCATGCGGGAATTGTCGTAATAAAGTGCGTTATATGTTACCTGCTTTTTTTGTCGTCGCGTGGACAATTTTTTCACGCAATGTTATCTGCAGCATTTATCGCTGTGATGTTATAGATTGAACAATCGGTGCTAATGCTTTGATAAGGGTTGCGTTGAGTTGCAAAATGAAGAAGGTTATAAAGTATCTTTTTTTTATATTAGCTATTTAATGTCGCATCCCCCTTTCGGGTATTAGCGACAAAGTTTACTATATATAGTCGGCAGGTTGAACACGTATTTTTACTTTTGCTTGGTTTCTGTAGGGGTTATCGCGGTCGACGAGTTCGATTCCCACCACCGAAAAATCCGGCAAACATTTTTTTGAAATGTTTCCGAAAATTTCGGACTGACAAGCAGCCTTGTCTCGAGAAGAGCTAAGTCGAGCGTTTACCGTGAGGTAAACAAACTGATGATATAATTTTTAATTTTAACAGTTTTAATTTTAACATTGCAGTATTAATTGTTAAATAAACAATTGTTTATTTAACGATTAGATTCACGGTTCTAAACGAAACATTCTCAAACGGGCAGCAGAAAGGCAATCCAAAACCAGGCCGCAGGATAAAATGCGTTAATTGAATTTTTTAGCGTTACTACGACTTCATTCTGCAAACTGCTCTTTTTAGTTTTTCTCTTTCTCTGGCAAACTAAGTCGATCGATCGAAGATAGCGGCGCTGCAGAGTTCGAGGAGATATATATTTGCCGATCTATCATCCGAGAGAGCAGAGCGGGGTGGCCGGACGATGGATTGCCCGTTTTCTGAATAGGAGACATTTTTAATTCCTCGTAATGCTCCTGAATTATGGTCGAAAAGCGTGATGCATCGATGTGGAATTTATTAAAAGATTTTTAAACTTAAGGGATGAAAGTAATAAATGCAATAATGATTGGGTGTTAATATAGATCGTACAAAGAGTTTAATCTTCGTTCATGTCGACATATATAGAAAATGAAACTACTTTTACAAATATTGGCATTTTCGTGCTGGTGATTATAAAAAATGTAAGCATAAAATTTTTAATTAAAACTCCCTTACATCGATTATGTAGATGCACAATTGTCAATAATATACTTGACTAAATATAAAATACGTTATTATTACAACAAGAGTTAGTAGTACTTCGAAAGGTAAACTTCGATAAAATTCGTTTCCACCGCGGTTGTCCTCGGCGATTATAAAACGTAATTCGCTGCATAATTACGACTCGCGCCCATATTTGTTCTAGGTTTTGGAAGCTACCCTCGCTTTCTCAAGCAAGAGGAAAAAAGCAAACGTTAAAAGCAGATGGAACTTTATTTTATTGATTTTCCCTTTGCCGGCTTTGCGTGTAATAGACGAAATTCGTGCGTATACAAGAGTCGAGTACGTCGATTTAATTGGCTTAATTTGAAAAAGTTTCACAGAAAATTCGAGTTCGCGACACACAGCGGACGCCAATTAATCGATCGGAATAATACAAAATTGATTGACTAGAGTTTTATTAGAGTTCATATTAAGAACTAACGAATGATTGTTCGTTTCTCCTTTGGAAGTTCAGAATGCAATAAACGACCTTTCTCTGAAAACTTTTCAGGTTTTCCCGTTTGCCAGAGCTTTTTCAATATGCGGACGATCGTACAATTATTTTTTGTTACCTAAATTTACTTTTTGGCAAATTTTACTAGATTATTATTTACGGGGTAGAATCTTTCGATTTAAATTCTATTTTATAGCCAATGAGTATTATAAACTTTTAGCAATATTTTGGAAATAACTTATACTTTTTTGAAGGATTCATTTAAAATTCATCAATCACCGTGCAACTTTCTTTATCAAAGAATGAATTATTCATTTTTATCGTTTGAAAGTAACGCTAAACTTTAAATAAGATTAAAATAATTAAGTTCCGTAACTTGGCAAAGTCTAACGAGATAATAAACATTCTAAATGATGAGATTTCCGAATATCTGACAGAACTTAATCTTTTTTGAGGTCAAACTACAAGCAGATAACAAAATTCCTTCCAAAAAATATGAATTTCAACGATCAAAATGATTCGACTCTCGAAAAACGTCATTAATTTTCCCCTTTAACATAACTTTAACCGTGAAAGTTTTTAGTTAAATCGCCGTATCGCAGCGCAAACGATCTAATATACCGCGCCGAATCAAAACCAGCGAGATTCGTGAGTCGAGCTGCGAGCTGAATGGCACTCGACCGTACCCTCCTGTTTCCCTCCCAGCAAAGCGGGCCGCGCGAACCAATTAACCCTTACAAAGGACGCCGCTCTCGCTTCCGTCCAAAAACATCCGAGCAAAAACAGAGGACGCGAAAGCCGAAAAAAGAGGAACTTTATCAGCGCACGTTTTCTTTACGCTAAATCGAGAGAAGGAGGGGGGCTTTGAATAACCTCGACGAGAACAACAAAAATCTAAAAAGCTCGGGACCAGCCAGGCAAACGTAAAGCAATTTCACACTGGAGATCAGAAAGCAGCTTTCGCGGGAGGATGTTAGGCGTATAATACTCGAGAATCACTGAGTCGCGTATCCTAAATGCCCAGAAAATTGGAAAATATCGCCCCCGTCGTCGTAGTCGGGCAACGAGCCGAGGGAGTATCAAAACCGCCCCTAACTCCGAGTGCGGCCGGGTAATTTCATACTAGAGGGCGCGCCTGCGGCATATCAAAATCTTATTCTTTGCTTTGCCTTTCTACTCCTCCGCCGCTCCTCGATTCCGCAGCTTTTTAGCACGAGAGACTTTTTTCTGTTACTTTGAGCGATAGTCGATGCAGCTTTTTTAGTAATTTAACGGGGCTTGGAAACTGTTGCCGGAATCAGATTTTTTTAGAAAAAATACTGTTTTTTCTTTTTTTTTCTTTCTTTTTTATTGAAATTCTCATTTTTTATATTGCAGTTTCGTACTTTACCAGTGTCAAATTTCAATGCTAAACTGAAAAATATATTGCGATAAATCACTATTCTGATGTGAATCTCCAGGACTGCAATATGACTCGATATTACAGCTATAAAAAATTTTTATTACGGTAATGAAAGCTTTTATGAATGACACAACCGTTTCTTTTAGTATCCTCAAAAAGGCCCTCGCCTCCTTACTAATAAATACACACACGCGCGCGCACCCATCGATTCAGCCCCAATTCTAAATTCTAAAAAGTAATGGCAACGTCTCGAAATCGATAAGGAAAATCCGTAAAAAGGAAAGCCTCTTCGGTTCCCTAATTAACAAATAACTCGCCGCATCAGAGTAGCAAGAAGAAGAAGAACCATTTCGCAAGTATTCTCCAGAGAAAAAAAGAAGGAGAAAAATAAAAGTTTGCCGATAGCAGCGGCGGCGGTGCATAAGTTCAGCTTATTCGAGATTTACAATCGCTGCCGCCGCAGCTTCTCTGCAATTTTTAATTTCGCGAAATCTCCGCCTCGGGTCGCTCGAGAAATCGCCTTTTATGCAGTGGCGGGAGGCAAAAGTTTCTCACGTGTTGCGCCCCATGCAGATATATATATATATATATATATATTGCAAAAAGCGCCGAGCGACACAAGGAGTACACCTGTGGCTTTTCCTCTCTCTCTCTCCCTCCCCTCCGCCGAGTCGAGCTATCGATTTTCTTTAATCTCGAGCGAGCTAAGCCAGAGATATGCTTATCGCGAGCGACGGATATTCCTGAGATATCCCGACTGACGATTGCCTGGAGAGCTGTGCTTTTTTTTTAGACGCCTTCGAACTTTAGGCTGAGGAGAGGAGCCTTTTGAGCTTTCGCTTCAAAGCGCAGCAGGTTTCAGACGCTGAAGTATACAAGTTTCTTTGGGCGTTCGGTGGTTCTTCTTGTGATCGTTATATTTTTGGATTGGGTTATGTATATGAGTCAGGATTTCTCCTTTTGTCAAAGGAATAAGAAGGTTAGAAATAAAGTAAAAATTTTGTTGTGCCGGAATAATACGCATTTTTAAAGGCTTTCTCTGTAATTTCGGGATTATTTTGTTTTTGAGGTAGTGGTAATAATAGAATGAAGTCATTGAAACATATGACGAGAAGATTGTTTTATAGCTGAAATATGAGTTTTACTTTGTGGAAATTGTTTATATTGAATATAATTTTGTAATAATGAAAACAAATGGACTAAATTTTAAACAGCTTATATATTACTTTTAAGCTTTTATGGGTAATGTAAATTCATAAAAAAATTAATTCTTGTAATTTGAGCATATGGATTTTACTTAAATTAAAAGCAATTTGAACGAATCCAAAATTTATTCGATAAATTGTACTGTTTACTGCGGATTTAAAATTTGTATTGCTAAAAGTTATTTAATAAAATTTTTGTTTATAAATGGCAAGCGTTCAAAAATAATTATTACTTTCATGCGTTAAAGATTAAAAAATAAATCTTTTTGACACTTGCAGTTGAAAATATAACTAATTCTATAAAATTCATTTTCGTTCAACATTATTGATTATCTCTTTCGAAATTTCGAAGTAAAAATTTAAAACATTCTGCGAATATGTATTCATGAATTTTTAGTATAACTTAATACTCCTTGTTTTTCGCTAATTTTGTAAAGTTAGTATTTCCTAATAAATTGAATAACAAAACTTAAATACTTGGAATTTCAACTTCTTTTTTAATCCTTACAGTCAAAATGAAGTGAATAACTAGAGTATATATTAAAGCTAAAACTACGTGAGAAGGTACATTTTTTATACTAAAATCTGTTAAATTAATCATATTATTCCAACAAGAAAATCCTTTCAAAATAAAAAAATAGAATTTTAGATTTAAAAGGATTTCCCTGTCGAGACAATATTCATAATGGCACAGATTTTCTTGCTCATAGCGCTTTTGCTGCAGTACGTATTTCAAAGGTTCGTCCAGAAACATTGCGAAATAAAACTTAGATTTCAAAATACTTAAAAAACAAAAACAATTTCGGCACTTTAAAAACAAATGAAAACACTTTGAAAACATTTTTTTATTCAAAACAAGCAAAAATAACTGAATTTATGAAAAAATGAATGATCCTATTATTTTCGTTTAGGATTTTGACAAGAATTTCAAACTATAAATGGCTATAATAATAACCCTGAATATCATTACGGAGCATAACGGTACGTACGTGTGACAAGCTTAAAACAGCTTCGACGTATTTTCACAATTTATTAAAGCTATAAAAAGATTGTGGCTATTATTAAAGCGTTAAAAACCGTGGTAAACCTATAAAATGAGACCATTTTTGCTCTCATAATGCAAAATGCAATTATTCTCCATATTTCAAGAACGAATTTAAGCGCGTCGATGCGTAGCTTTATTGATAAATATGCTCTAAAATCGTCGTATGGAAATTATTCCATTTCAGTAAATTTATTATTTTATCCAATATTTTAAAAGGATTTTGAAATTTGTTACTCTGTAAAAATCAAATTTGATGATTGAGGAATTTGTTTTTGCAAGGTTTCCATGAGTTCACAGGGAGGAAAATATATTTCAAAAAATGATAAAATATACCTTTTTCAAAATTCAAGTTATTTTCCTCTTCGGGATTTTTTACTGTATATATTTATTTTAACCATGGCATTTAATTTCTTTTCATATAACTGCAGTTTTTAAATTTATCATTAAACTGATAAAAAGAATTTACGATTACCACATCTCTAATTGGAGATAATTGAGTAAACGGGAAAAATCGTCGGCGAACGATCGAAATTCAGAATTCATCGTCAAAATTGCGGCCGTCATAACCAGGACCTGTGGAATTTTCTGCATCATATTTGAAATTTCGAAACGTTTTGAATACATTCTTTACCGAGGGCTGTTATTATTTTCAGCCGCGTACACCGCAAAATTACCTAGTACAATCATTCTGTAACTGCTTTTGCGAACTTGTTCTTTCTGCACTCGAAACAGTTATACAACATTCCAGAAATGTTTACGGTACAGCTGTATCGCAAACATCGCTGCAAGTGAAGAGAGAGGGGGGGGGGAGTAAGTAATTTTATGTGAGAGGGTAATAACCAAAATTTGGCTTCCGCGAGAAATTCATTAAAAAGTACTCTGATTTTAATGGAAGGGTTCCTGTGGAACTGCAGTCTTTGCGGGAGAAATTTTTGCCCCGGGCACCGGTTTGACTCAATTATGATGAAATGGTGGATGACTTGTAAAAAACCTCTAACTAATTTATTCTTTTGTCTGAAGTTAATTTATTCGTTTGCAGATTGTTGCAACAAAACGCTTTTGTGATTTTTATCATAAAGCCACATTATTAAGATTAATGCACAGGCATTATCATTATTAACATTTTATTACGAGTCGAGTTTTTCTTATTTTTGCAAATAAACTTTTTCCACCTAAAAATTCCACATGTAGTTTACCTTTAATACATGATAAAATTAATAAATCGCACACAATTGTACACTTCAGAAACACCCAAAGAAACACCAGTAGTTACTCACCAGTCTGGTCAGCCAATCCATCCCAGCCAAGACAGCATCATCCCGCAGACGATCGTTGGAAGCGCGGCGCGGTCGAGTCCCGTCCGTCAAGGAGCCCCCCCCCCCCTCCCCGCGAGTTTCTGCTGACGAAGAGAAAAAGGCTCACGGGAAAGCTTTCATATTTCAACTGCGGAGCGAGGAAGTGAGACGCGCCACGTGTGTTCCGAGCCCGCATGCATGCAACAGTCGGACAGGTGCTCGATTCGACGTATTTTTTGAACTGCTTAGTTTTTGACCGATTACGGTTTTATTTTGCGGGAAGTTAGAGTTGATTTAGTAACTGCGTTGGTTGGAACGAAGGCTTTGACCTTTATTGAAAATCGATTTTTATTTTTAAAATGCTGCTGATAATAACGGAGTTTAACGAAAGTTTTTAATGAATCAATTCGTAAAAAAAATTGTAGTTTTATTCCTATATATCTTTCTATAGTGGCTTTCTGATAAAGTTCCAATTTTTATTTTAAAATGATAACTCGAGGCAGCAATAATAAATTAAAATTTTTTTTGCCTTAGTTAGGTATTTATTTTGTGATGTATGGAATTATGAAACAAGTTTTAATTGCGACTTCAAAGTTGAAATATCAAATGAAATCGCAGTTTGAAAGAACAAACATATTTGATATAATAGAGATACAGTACCGAAATAAAAAGAAATTGATGAAACTATACGTATTCAGACAAAATTTTGACTTTATATCAGACTGTAATTTTTCATGCATTTCTCTGGAAAGTATTGAATGAATGTAATTAAATTCCGTATAGCCGAAAAATATAAAGAATTTTTATTCAATTGATTCTCTCTTCGTAACGTTATATTATGTCGCGTAAAAATTTTATGCGTATGAAAAACCTTTTATGACGGAGAATAAAACAAATAAATTGGTCAGAGCAAAATTTGATTACCATACGAAAGAATTAAAATAAAATTTGCTTGCAATGAAAATGAAATTAAACCCAATTTGTACTAAATCGAGCATTTAACTCGACATTTGAAAAATCATTTATTCAAAACTAATAAATATTCATTGAACGTAAACAAGTTTCGTAATCGAAACTTTTTGTATCCCAAGCATATGTTTACTATTCAAAACAACGAAAAAAAAAATAAATAATAAATCTAATTGGTTTATAAAAAATTTGCAAGCTACTTATCGTTTCCCAAAAGCTTTTCCAGGAAATCGAGCTTCCTTCCTGCAGTCTTATCACGCAACCGGCTCGAAGGGTTACCAAAACTAAGTGCGCTGCTCGCAGGAGATACCGGAATAAGGAGAGGAGACGTGGAGGTGCTGACTGAACGGTAGCGGACGAGGAACTGAGTTTCGAGGCGCACGTCGTCGTACTCGTCCTTCCGGCGCTCAACAGTAGAGTGGGGGGTAGGAATCCCCCTTTGTGCGTGCGCGGATATCGGGAGTGGCCCTCGCGTTGGAGGCGCGCGCAGCCAGCGACTCGCTCCCACCCCCCAAGCCCCCAATAGCGTTTTTCCGCGGCGCTACCAACACCCCCACCCCCTGGGTTGACTCCGCGCGCTTTGCCCCCACCATTCGCGCGTCACCCCCTGGACGTCGCCTCCTGCTCCAACGCGCGGTGAGCATATTCGGTTGCCGATGTAGGGATGTACCCCCTTCTCTCCTTTTGATGTCTCTTACTCTCTTTGCTGCACAGCGCGCTCTCTCTTTCTCTCTCTCTCTCTCTCTTTCTCGCTCTTTGTCGATCTCTGTTATGAATTTAATACGCGGGACTTTCGGATTAGCAGCTCGCTTTTGGCCGGGGAAAGAATCGGGAACGCATTTCCTGGGGTGATGATGAGGTGGGATCATCTTGCCTAGATGGAGATTTTGGTAACTTTGGTAATATCAATTCGGATCTCGGTTAAGCTTAGGGTAAAAATCTTCAACTACTTATTTTACATTAATTTATAATTTCAAGCTCACTCGCAGAGGACACCCCTTTTGGATCACGGATTTCCTTGTAACTTCGGGTTATGTATCTAATGTGAAAATATGAAGAAAGCCGCGTCCATTCGGTCTAACGCTCGATTTTTCAAAAGTTATGAGCTCTTTTACCGAAAATCT
>JAWWEO010000045.1:16950360-16996324 GCA_035582975.1 Ormyrus labotus | reverse complement strand
TACCATTTCTAGAAGGATTTTCACCGTTAAAAGCGGGGTTCGAAAATCGAACCTGTAAGCGGGGTTCAGCGGGGGGGATGCGGGGGGGCGGAGTCTTAATTTAGCCTTACAACTATATATAGAGATATATATATATACATTAGTTTCAGCAATGTAGTTCAAATTTTTATTCAAATTTTGTTTGCCGTTGATTAAATTCTAAAATGGACATAAATAAAATAATAATACAAAAATAAATAATTAAATACAGAATAGTTGGAAATTCTGTTGTTAAAATTGATTGTTTTTAACGGAGATAATATTGGATTTTAATGTTAGAAATAAAAATTTATGAACAGCAAATATAGAAGCTTTATTGCATTGCATAACTCTGTTTTGCGAATGGATTACGTAAATGTGTAAATAGCGGGTAATAAGTGAATAATAAATTTAATAAATAAACTCAGAAGTATAAGTCTATTCTATTTTATAATTCAATTTAAAACAAATAAACTACTCCAAATTGAAGTAATTTAGCGCAGGCATAGTAAAATATAAAATGCAAACTAAATTATAATATTCAAAAAGAAGGAATTATTATTTTATGTTATAATTAATATATAAAATTTATTAATTAACCCCATTATCAGTTGTATATTGACATACGTTAAGTACTCACATATAATTTTGTTACATAAATAAAACATTAGTTGAAACTTTACTCTATTGCAGTAACCAGAAAAATTGGCTTAAATAATTTACTCTGCACAATAATCACCCAACTTTCATAACGTCAATTACTCTTCCATATTACAAGATTTTAAAATTCACGGCCTACATATTTTTTATTACTGTAACCCGAAATAAAATCCGCGAAAAAGCACAAACGCTACATCCCATTTGTGAAAAAAAATAACGAGCGGTTACTAAACGCTGTAATACAGTTACGTGGCCCCACCTAAAACCAGTGGTATAATAGAAGCGGGCAATTAACGAGGCGAAAAACAAATTAAAAGAAAATTTTATTCGACCTTTTTCCTTCGCAAGAATTACCGGCGGAGCGCTTTAAGCCTCCGCGTCCTCGCATGCATGCCACCGAATTATCCCCACCGCCCCATCCATTCTCATAAACTTTCAAGTGCTTCCTCCGCGGCCAGTGCTGGAAACAATGTTGCCTGCCGTGAAATTCATCAAGCCCCGAAAGACAGTAAATCTTGCGGTACTGCGTTTATCGGCTCTTAAAGTAGCTGTTAATTTTTACTGCGATCAGGTTGGATTGGTACGTTGAGCTTTTATTTTTGGGATTATTAATGAGCTGACTTTCTTCTGCTCGACAATGGGATTTGCGAAATGCGCCAATAGGAAACTTTCTTTTGTTTGGTACTTGGTTATGGTTCACTCTGAGTGGAGGGTAATTGTGCAATGCGCGGGAACTCTTCGAGTCTACGACCTTCGTCTAAAGGTGGAAATTGTTTATAATGTAGGCAAAAACGAGAAGGAGCTTCCAATTCGTTTGGCGTTTATCTTCTTGTTATCATATTGCTGCACAGTGTCCACTGGGTCTGTCCCTCTTTTTTTCCTTATTTCTAATGATCTTTCCAGCTAGATTTTCTCTTTTATGTCTCTTCAGGAAACTGCATCTTTCGTTAATTGACCTGTGGTTCGTGCTTGTATATAATATGAAGTCGAGAATACTTGAATTGCCGGTTTACTTTCATATAAAGTATCATTATCGTTGTTAAAGTATGACATAATGAAACTAAATAAAATGGAGAGCTTTTTTTAAAATCATTTTGTAGAAATGATTATTCTAATGGTCTTCGGACTGCGAGTAAAGTAGAGGATTTTTAGTATTAAAATTGAGAAAGACTATCATAAAATTATACTTTGTGTTGCTAATATTTAAATCCATTTGAAATCTGAACAAGAGAAACCTGAAAACTTAATGTTTGATTTTATTATAGTACATAAATCTGGGTATTGTTATCTAGAAAACTCCTTAATCGTCAACAAGTAAAAACTTTTATGTCCTATCTTGCAATTCACAGAAAGCGATTCAGTTTAACATTTTGTTTTTTTACGATTGTTATTATCCACGTCGTATCTGAACTTTTCACTTTCACATAAATCTACTTTGCACGCTTGCATATAAAAATATGAAAAGTTCAGCTGGACTCGAAAAGAAAAGATATCAAAGCAAGCAACCATTTATTTCGCCTATTATTTTAAAATACATTTTAATTTATGCAAAAGACCTCCATATACGCAGAGTACTTAACAGCGCCCCGTTCACACAATTTACATATGAAAAAATTGAGCGCTCTTCTGCCCAAAACTAATGTGCAGCCAGCATTAATTTCCTAATCCAGTAAGTTTCGTAACCCACTAAATCGAGCCATTCGCCCCGCAATTAAAAAAAGCTTCTCACGCCACTAAAATTCCAACTCGCAAGCTTGCGCAACATCTCTCACCGCGCGCATAAGACTTGACTTCGTGAACGGTCGTTTAACCTCGCCGACAGGGCAAGACGTTCCTTCGGAAACTGCGCGTCCGGCTGCGCTTAGCGGAATGCTAAGCACCGGCCGCTCCAGTTTAGGTAACCGAGAATCGGAGTCGCACCGTAGCAGAGAGATCGTGAGAATCGCCTCGTAAGCAGACAAGGTTATTTGAGGTTTCACAGCTGCTTATCGCGCCGGGGAATGATGCTACTTCCCGCGCTCTTTTTTTCCTTTTTTAATATTGTAACGGGTAAACTGATGGGAATATATATATATAATATAGAAATTAAAATAAAATACAATATTCTATTGTATTTTATTGTCGGATAAAGTTTTTTGGGCACTGGAAAATAAAATACTCTTTGTCTAATTGATATAAACAAGAAATATGTTTTTATGTGACGTTTTATTACACTGCTCAATTATCCTGAAAGTTCTATCTAATATTTACAAGGAAGTCCAACAACATTAAAAATTGAAACTTTATTCGTAGAAAACATTCACTTTAATACCCACAGTCCCACAAAGCATGACCCAATTAATAACCAACGACCACAAACACGTAAAATTAAAGCTCGCGCGGAGAAAGAAATCAGGCTCGAACCCAATTTCCCCGAGTGGCCAGTCGGTGAGTAATTCGAGCCGGAGTTTTCTCGAAAAGCCGCAAAATGTAACGCGAGCGCGGCCGCTAACGAACGCATCGCCTTGCGTTTTGACATCTCCGGCGACGACACGCAAATTAATCCGGGAACTAAAGATTTAATCGCAAAATTACCGCAAAGCCGCGGGACCGCAGTCCCGGCAAGTGCTCGCTATGGAGAAAATCTGCATACAAGAGGTCGGTTCGATCGCCGTACCATTTTTCTTGATGCTTCGAGGATCTTTTTAGGCGAACTTTACCTATGATTGAACTTGATTAAATTTGTTCTTCTTCGTCGTCTAGGGTAGCTGTGATCGTAGTCGAGATCCAAGGCTACATTAAAATATCTGATGGGAACTGGGTGAGCGTTAGGCTCTAAAACATTCGGGTAAGTCATCGCTAGGCTGAGGAGAGGCATATGAGTTAGTTTGGGTGCAATCTGTCACCCGAATATCATATACGCATCTTGTCAGTGTAATTATTGAGCTAAAATTAAGTCGAGGTACTAGATAATTCTGACCCGGTACTAGATCCTAATCAATTTTTTTTACATGATGATAGAAAGATGAAGCGACAATAAAACGATTGAAAACATCGCCCATTCAGGGCCGGAAATTAGATCTTGCCGATTCTCTTTAGTTTTTAATTTCTTTCGAAAAATTAAAGTTTACTTTAATTGCAGAAACAGTCAAAGGACTATTACGAAGTAATAATTTAGAATTTTAGTTAAATATCATTTGTTATCTAACTTCACCCGCCTAAATGATTAAATTTCTGCTCTTGCACTTCGCAAAGCAACAGAAATCTACTATCAATCAATTACCAAAAAATTATTCTAATATTACGTAATATCCTAATATAATTAATATCCGCAAGAAAAACCTACTTACACATAATTCTCTCATAAACATGCTTTCCTCCATCATACAAAAACTAGACCATCGCTGAATTAGAAAACGAATACCCACATTCGATACTCCGACTTACGTAATCTACAAGCGTCTTATCAATCTTACCCAACGCTCAACAACGATCTAACTCACAGTCAATCTTGCTTCCAAACAAAGCCTCCTTCCTTCCCCCACTCCAATTTTCACCGCAAAACCCTAATCGAAAATCGCTTCCGCGGAAAAGGTCGGCTCTCATTTCGCGGGAACATTGTTTTCCTAGGCCCATTGACGGGCCGCACGCAGCGTACCGTTAGTCGCTTGGAGATAAAATCGCCGGAAACGAGCGAGAGCCAGGCTGCGTGTGTGTTTGCGCACCAAGCTAGACGAGGAAGTAATCGCCTCGAAACATCCGTTCAGTCTTGTTTACGCAGTTTCAGCGTCGCTCTTTTGAAGGGAACTTGTGGAGTTGGATGGTTGTGGGTGGCGCTTAAAATCGGCGATTGGTTGCTAGTGGAGAGTCTTTGGGTTTTTGTTAGCGAGAGTTTCAGTGCTGCAAAAACATAGGAATTTGTGAAAAGGTGAAAAGGAAAACTGACTTCCCACACAGATCGAAATATTCCTGGAATATTCTTGCAAAATCTGGAAGAAAACATAGAACCCTTCGAGTCATTTTTCATTGAAATATTCCTGTAATATTTATGCCTTCAAAATTTCTGAGTTTGAAAAATTACATGAACCTTACCGGAACTTATCACAAAGAAGTCATTGGAATATTTCTTGGTAATGTTTGTAATGAAATATTATATATATTCCAGTCGTGCTTCATTGGAATATTCCAGTAATATTTATATTTCCTTGTAATCCCTGTCTTTGTAATTTTTTATAAATTATTACTAGAGCTTAGCAAAAAAAAGTTTTATTCAAATTCTTAATACTCCATAAAAATATTCTGGAAATATTCCTGGAATATAAAACCTTCCACTGAAATATTTCTGAACCATTAATAAAAATTTCAGTAAGTATTTCATTAAAAACTTGACGTACTGTTTCTTTTAAATCTTTCACGGGAATGTTTATGGAATGTGTCAGCAACGTTACATCCGTGTTGGCATGTGAAATATTACTGAAATTTAACTTGCATATTTTTCAAAATATTTCTCTAAATTAAGCATTAAATCTTACACGAAATAATTAATTTGCGAAATGTTTCAGTGGAATACAAAAAAATCATTTAAAGTTTTTATTGGTATATTTTTGAAATATTCATTAAATGTTACAGTAAAGATTACGTGAAATATTTTCTGAATTATTGTCTTGTAGGATTCCTTCGGAATTTTTCGGAAGGCTTAAGAAATATTATATCTTTATCGATATGTGAAATGCTTCTGGAATTAAAATATTTTATGAAATCTTACGTGCATGTTCCGTAAATAATTCAGTGTAATATTCATTCGTATGATCTTTTGGATCCTTATAAAATATTTCGTAATTATTTCATGAATATCCCAAATGTCATTTCTGCGGAATCTTTCGCAATATTTTCTTTCGGTCTGTGTGGGTTCGATCATTAATTTCTATTTACTGTAAAATAGAGATCATTCAATCAAAACATATATTTTACTTTTTTAACCGAAATTGTAATTAGCTTCCATACATACATTAGCTTCCATCATATATTTGTTTTAAGGTTTTTTTCTGTTTTTCTTTTTAAGGAAAGATTTACTAATATATTTTTATTCGGGAAACTCCGCTGCTCTCTCCTCAGAGCTCTATAGTTTTTAGATTTATCCAAGACCATGTTAAAAACTAGTTATAAATACTCATTAGAACTTACAGAATATACTGAATAAAATTTTATGTGAGTTACCGTGTAAAAATTAAAAATAATAACATTTAAAGTTAAGTTACTTAACGCGTTCTCTTATGAGGTCCTCTGAGAGACAGGAAATAGAAGACTTTTTTATATATAGCGATTCATGACGACATTGAAAATCTAGGATTTACTAGATTCATCTTCTAGTTTTCCAAACATATAAAATTTAGTATACCTTAAAATAAAAAGATATTAATTATTAACGAAATCAAAATCTTGCTTTCATGGTTATAGTTGCAGAAACAATAGAAGATCGAAAGGTACGCCATACAATTTGACAATATCGCAAGATATGTCATAATTATTAACCTAATAACCGAAGTCAAATGTACTATCAAAATTTATTGTGACTAATGCTTTATTTGAATTAAATTAAACAAAATTATACATCAAAATATACTAAAAATTTGGAAAACATTTTTTAAATACTTTTCATGCGACAATAAAGTGTTTGTAAAGAAATTTTTTTTTAATATCTCAACTGACTAGAGAGTACCTATTGGACCAATTCGAGGTATTATTTTGCTCGATTACTGGTTCCTCTTGCTAGCCTTATAATCCGGTCATTCAATTAAAATCAAATCTGTGAACTTCTTTGACGAATATTCTCTCGTACTGAGTATTCTCCATAGTTTATACTTTCGCTACTGTCGATCTTGATTAGTATTTACAAACATGATGATCTGCAGTACCTTGGCATGTTTGTAATTTTAAAACAACTCAGAACCTTCTATTACCATTTGGAAAGGCATAATAATATATTAACTTCAAATTTATTGCTTATTTTTACTGCTAAAACCTTTTTATTGAATTAAAAAGCGACGGGTATTTTGAATATTTGTTCGCGATACTATCAGACATTCTTTACGAGTTTGCAGGACGAGGATTTACATAAATTGGAAAATTGATAAACCGGTAAAACTGGTTAATCTGACATTTTAGCACAGAATTACGGTAATAAATGAGTAGTAGAACGCCTTTCTACGGGTAAAGATTATTAATATCTTTCGGACGCCACTATATGTTATGTTTAATTTACAACATCTATATCAAGTTGTGCATATTATTATTTATAAAAGCAATGATTAATTGTGTGCACAATTAATATGTGCACGATTTATGTGTACATAAATCATACCTTGCCTTTTATTCAATAAACAAACAATAGGTGAAACGTTAACTTTAATTTGTTGTACTGCTTAATTTTTTTATAGAGAACCGTAAATTTAAGGCTATTCTAATTAAGATTTTTCAGATAAAAAATATGACAATTATTAATCATTGTGATTTGAAAATTAATTATCCATACTTTCAATGATTCTTACATACTCACATTTATCTAATTGTTTAAATAGGCGCAGTAATTTCCCTGCATCACTTTCATTCCAGAACAGAACTGCCAGCCAATTAAGAAAAACTGTTACGTATAATTAATAACCATTTTTATTTATCAGTAAGCAGCCGCGCAATTTCCTAAACATTTATCGCATCAGGCAAAACGCCGAGTCATTAAGTGTAATCATACGCTTGTTTTCTGCGATGCGTTAAATTGTCAAAGCAGTTCTCGTAACTCACGAAAAAGAGACGAAAGCGCGGCCCACGCTACATAAATCTCGCGACTTTCCAGCAATTACTTTATCAGTGCGCTACATCGTTGCCCGTGCGGACTGCCGAGGTGTCTTGGACAATGGATTTTTTGTTTTCTGATGAATGTGCGGACTTTGTTTGCTCTCGCTAAGTGTAAGCTTGTTGCAATTAACTTTTTTTAGGAAACTGGAAAGAAATGCTTGTTGATTTGGTTAATGAGTTTTGGACCATCAACAGCGGATGGTCTAAGATTGTTTTCGTAAAAGCCGCATTTTTTTTAGTTCTGCTGTTATTAATTATAAACTGATACCGGAGATAACCATTTTGCAAGCATTAAAATGTCAGTTATGTAATTTTTATAATATACGTATAATTTTTTTTTTTAATGCAATTATTTGTTAATGATAATTTGGTAAAAGTAGAGAATTCGTAAATAATATTAACTATATATTTGTATATCTGTATCATAAATTTCTTCCATAAATTTATTAAAATACTACGTAAAATACAACGCAAACTCCTCAGGCCCATCAAATAAATCCAAATCGATAAGCATCAAAAAGCGAAAAGAAGACTGCGACAGTATCAATGTAACCATAACCGACAGCATTCACCCATGCCTGCTGTGTGTCCGCGACGCTGTGAAGCGCCTTCACAGCTGTGATGCTTTTGTGACGGCGCGTTACGTTATATTGGGCTCATCGCTGATTGCCGAGCGTTTATTGCGCTCGACGTCTAGCCGCGAATCCGGCAGTATTTGCGAAAGAGCGAAAATAATAACGTGTGCCGCTTAGATTTTCTAGTGTCCGGCTGGATTTTCTTTTTAATCTACCTTATTTTTTACGAGGCTATAGCCCATCGAGGACTGTTCGGGGAACTTGTCGTTGCAAGAGATCAGATGGTCAATGGACATTGTTTTTATTTTTGCGAAAATTGAGACGGTACCTTGTTGTTTCTGGCTCATGATTTAGTGCCTGGAAAAAATTTTGTTGACCTGTTTTCGTAGGAAAGTTTTTCTTATTCGCGTGTTGCAGTATAAGGATTCTTCTACGTTGCTTTTTTCGTCTCTCAAAAATATAAATAATACATGAGCTGCTCTAGTGGGAAACATAGTCAATGTTTTCCACTAGAGCAGCTTTGTCTATGGATTTTACATTTATATTTAAAGAAATTTATAAATTTCAAGTATCTGCTTATAAACTTTCAACTCTTGCCTTTACGTACCGAAAACCGCTGCCAATTCATTGGCACTTAGCTTCCTCCTAACCAACTTATGGTTTCAATATTATCTCTGAGATTCATTAAAAACAATCGGTTTCAAAAACATAGTTTCAAACTATTCTTTATTTAATTAATTATTTATTTTTGTATTATTATTTTATTTTTCCATTTCCATTTTAGAATTTAATGAGCAACAAACAAAATTTAAATAAAAATTTTGTTATTGGAATATTTAAAGTGTTTTAAATACGAAATTTTTGAAACTCTATGCGAAAAGCCCGATTTCGCACAAACTTAAATAAAAATGCATGTGATAAATCAAACTTTGTACAAGTCGTATAAAAATATAATGTTCAATACAAGAGCAAAAAGGTGACTTTAATCTGGTGTTACCTTTTTACATTATCTTCATTTTGAAGAAAATTAAATACAAATTTCAAATAAATTTAATTTGCTCCAGTAATTATTATCCTAAGAATAGTATATTGTGCAACAAGTGCGGGAAGGAGACTATGCGAGCGCGTGTTAGCCGTAGTCGAGTGTGCAAATTTCACACGAGTGGAATAGCTTCCCGCACGTGTAACACACGATTTTTTTTTTAAGAAATGCATGAAAATGGTACTTTTGAGTGCTTAGAATACAATATACAAGATCAATTTTTTTGTTTTTATTCATTTATTTATTTTTTTACGTATAAATAATAAAATTATATTTTTATGTTTCATTGAGTTTAATTTTTAATAAATTTTGTTAAAAATAATTTTTAAAAAATAAAAAAATAAAAAAGTCAAAATGATGTAAAAAACCGTGGGGAAATGGGCCATTCCCGCACGGCTCATTCCGCACACGTGAGGGATTATGAGTTTCCCTCACAGAAAATAAGCACGAGAATGTAGCATTTTCAGGCATGTGTTAAAATAAAAATAATTTTTTTATTTTATTTGAACTATGTTGTTGAAACTAATGGAAACAGGCATAAAATAATAATAATAATAATAATAAAGACTGTACTATGTTATAAATATAATCGCGATACCATATATAATTTAAAATCGTTATAAAACAAAAATTAGTAGATGAATTTCAAAAATACAGACATTTTTCAAAAACCATCTTAGGAACACTAAACACAATTATATCAGGTGCTTCAAAGAACTCCAAAAATTACTATCACAAAGCTTCCTCTAGGAGGAAGCAAAAATAGTAGACTAAGAAAATTAAATTTCACAAAAAACGTATTCACCTACTCTAATCCAAAAAATGTAAAAACACGGGATTAAATACACAGTAATTCACTAAACTTTCCTGGTCACGAGTGCAGAAACGCGTACTTCGCGGCGTCTGTGAAGTTAACTAATTGATTTTGCTAATTAAAATACGGCCTGGAGAGCAGTGCATTAGTCTGGCCGCATATGGAAAGCAGCTCCGCGATTCGCATTCCAGAAGCGCTTGCAAATCATACAGCGGCCTGAGAGCTCTCTGCTCTCGTTTTTCGAGCGTGTTAATGGAAATTGATAAATGGACGCCGTTTACGCCTTAATTAATAGCGAGAAAAAGCCGAGACTTCCTTTCGCGGCCGTCTTCTTTTCTTCCACTTTTACTTGCGAGGTTTATTTTTACGAAAACTTTTGCTAATATTCAGGGGCTTATCTGATGCTCGCTGGAAGGAGGTGTTTTATGGCCGTTTCTTCATGTTTCTTTCGAAAAGTTTGATGCTTGGATGGTCTGCTTTGGTTAGGTTATTGCAAAAATCTTGCTAAAGCGGTTGAATATTTACATGGTTGGTGAGGGATGTTTCTTAAACTTCATTGCTTAATTGCTTTCCGCATTTATATACTATTTTTGTGCCTTATCATGCCTTAACGTTTAATAAGTATAAAATATATAATGTTGTATTTATTTTTATATAAAATAATGTATTTATAGCGTGAAAAATATGTTTAATTGATTGATTGAAAAAAGTTTTTGAATCTAAATGTATCTATTTTAACGGTGCTGTATTACATTAAGAGAAAAGAATTTTTGTGCGTAAGTAATTTTTACTGTTTTTTAATGATACATTTTAACTTTTAAAGTGGAATGGAGATTTAAATATTAAAATCCAGTATTTTTAAAAGTAAGTATCCAGTGACTATTCAAGATAACAAATATTTACAAGCTATAAAGGTCAAAATGAAGGAAGATTTTAGACTATAGACAAATAGATTTGATTTTAATCTGCAATTGTATTCCTTCTTAAAGGAACCAAAGAAGAAATGCTAATGTTTTACCGTGAAAACGTTAATATTAATCGTTAGTTTTTAAATACTTCCTGGACTAGACGATTTGCAATCCCAAAATGGTAACCATCGAAGCATAAAATACAATCTTTTATCGGTTAAATATTTTATATGCTCGTAACAATTTTATTTTCTAGACCAAATCACCTCACTGCGATTACTGAAAATAAAACAGATTTATATAAAGTATATTTCTAAACCATTTCTACAAATTATTTAGGTTGTCGATCAATTAAATTTCAGTAAAATGACTTTTGATTTTTCTACGTTCCTTGAAGTTTTAATTCATCATCAAGTTTCTGACAATGTCGCCGATCACTACCGCACAGCGCCGCAGAGCGCCGCGGAGCGCTCCATATCATTCAGTTCATCGATTTCGAGAACTGCTGCAGAAACGATCGCGGTGAAAAGAGGCGCCGAGCGGCCAAGCGAAACTCTATATATCGTCCATTCGATCGGCTGTTACCGATCCCTTAAGTCAATTTCTGAAAAGGGGCTTCCTCGCTCTAATACCCCAACTAGGCTCGTGTGCACGTGACCGTTCGACGCCTGTTGGCCGGACACACTTCGAGCACGAACGATTACCGCTTATTATTGACTGTGACGGCGATTCTAGTCATCGTCGAGGAGGCAGCGGTACCGATTACCGCTCGTGCGAATCCGCTGACGTGGATCGATGGCCCGATGGATCGGCTGCCGGAGGATCTTGTGCTGTTCTTTTTATTTGACTTTCCTACTTTTTTGCTTTTGAGTTTGGGATTTTAGTGGAGCTGTTTTACATCGTTTCAATACATTTGGCTCGTTCTTGTTTTACTTATTGTTAGTAAAATGTCAGAGATTTGAGATGCTTGTCTTAAAGTCTTGCTATTTTTTTAGAGATTTAAAATGAATTGTTCTGCTTATTTGTTTACGTAACCACATTTACGTTGCGCAACTTTTTTTGTTAATGAACAAATTAAGTATACAGATGAAAACTAGTTAATTTTTAGCAAAATTTTTCTAAAAAAATTAATTTATTCACATAGAAATTTGATAATTCACTTGAAAACAGTCCCTGAATTTCCATCGTTTCCAAGCAGCTCACAACTCCATTAGTCCCAGCGATCGTCACTGCGACAGTTCAAGTTCGCGTAATCCAGCTAGCGCGTGTCCGCGCTTGCGGTACTGGGAGTTAATACCCGGCTAGTGCAAGCAGTTACTCCGCGGGGCACCATAATCATTTCTAATTACTTATGCAGGCGCAACGATTCACCGCGCAAACTGCACGCACTGCTGCTTCAGCGCCGCTTTTGCTCGTGAACGCGAGGCCTCGGGGAAATTCGACTAGGTGATGGCTCGAGGAGGCTCGCCGGGGGAAATGCTAGATTCAGTGTAAATTAGTTGCTGCTGCTTTTCATCGGAAGCTGTTATGGCTGCGTTTTTTTTTTTTTTTTTTTTTTTCTTACTGCAAGGAGTACGAAAGCCTTCTTTTGTACAAGATGCAGATTTTTAATTGGGAATCGGCGGGTAATCCGCACTTTTCTGATGTTTATTCATATTTGCTCGGTTGAACAACAGATATATAGTTAAAAAAGTTTTATTAAAGTTGAAACAAGCTCAATGATACTTCTTTATCTTGGCAATTCTTATTAACGTGCATCAGTAATTGTATAAAATACGTAAAAGAAGTAATGTCTCGGATCAGATCTAATAATTATAGTTCATTAAAATATGCGGAAGTTAAAAAAAAATAGTAGCGATTAAGTTACACAAGTCAACCATTCTTTCCCGATCATTCCGAGAAAATCTTTAATTTCCAAAATCGGCAGCCATCGTCTAAAGCAGCCCTCACCTTCCTTGCGCGATCCAAGCCACTCTTCAGAATCTCGGCGGCGATAAAGATGATTCTCGCGGTCGATTGTTCCTCGAGTAGGTATTGCGAAAACGTTCGCTCGCTCAGACAGATAGACGGCGCGCTGCGTGATTCCTACATGAAGGAGGCTTGACACGGTTTCCCATTATGAATGCGTTTCTTTCACTTGACGAGGAGGGCGCCGAAGCAACGCTCGCAAAGTGAAATGGAAAGCCGAAGGCGCGGATCTATTTTTTCTTCGGGGGAATGCTAAAGAGCTTTTTTAAATATGACATGTTAATTATTTATTTCAGATGTTCTGATCTCGGTTTTGATGCGTTTGGGAAAACTTCACTTTTAATTGTTAATAACTTTATTAATTGTGAACAATATCTCTAATCGAGTTTGCAACTACTGCGCAGTATTTTGTTCATTAATCACTGAAGCGAAAACTCAAGGTTCTTTGTGATTCGTGTAACCGGTTTACATTATTCGAATCGTGTAAATAAAATCCCAATAAAGGGTTTATGTAACACCGAGCAAATTGGATTTAGTGTTTCTATAGGTATTGAATTTCTTTATTAGCCTTTCATTTTTCGGATTTATGAAAAATTCTTTATTATATTTATCCTTTTTTACCGCCCCCCCTCCCCCGTTATTTTACTTTAAAATTTCTATTTCATTATGAAAACGGCCATTTTTTTCTGTTTATTAATAACCATGACTTGTGCCATGAAATACTAAAGGTCGGGTCAACTTGAACTGGAACTGTCGAACTCTTGGACTGCTTTATGTATGTCCTGTCAAATTGATCTTCATCCAGACATGCTGTTCGTGTGCCACGATTGGCTTCACGCTTCCTAAGGCTTCCTGCTATATCTTTAAAAGAACCGGCTCCAATATTACGCTTTTTAACCCAGAATAAAACTGATATTTTAAGAAGAAATTTTCTAAATTTGGACATCAAACAAAAATACAAAATTATTTTTGTTTGAGGACTTGATATTGATTAAAACTTTTAAATACACGCGCCGTATTTAGACATAAAACTAGGTTTCAAAAAGATATTAGTCAAAAAATAAATCAGCAACTATGATTTATAATCTCATTCAAATAATCTTCTACGATTCAAAACAAATTAGCAAAACACTGAACATCATCTGCTCCTCATAGAATGAAGCCGAGGCTTTGCCCTCTTCAATCAATACGAATCCCCGCGCTAGAAAACAAAATGTAAATTGAAAAACATTGTCTGCCTCTCGAGCTTACGTAAGGAGCAGGGGTCGGAAAAAAGAGGGAAAAAAGAGAGAGGGGAAGAAAAAATAAGCGCGCGCGAGACCACTGCGTCGGCCTCAAATTCGATCCAATTAGGAGGTTAACAGGTATCTGATTAGTATCGGCCGCCGAGTCGAGGGAAAACAACCCAGTGACCATTGAGACAGCCTGGCTGCCTGGCTGCTGACTATGGCAGCTCCAGTGTGAAGTTTCCAAAGCGTACTGGCCGCGAAGAGACCACGATGGCTGATATCCTCGGTTAGTGCGCTCGGATGATATTCTGTGCTGGATTGTTGTGAACGTTTCTGGATGGCGAAGTTTTGGTTTAGAGATTCGGTTCGATTGTTGAATGAACATGTTTTAAATTTCGGAATTTGAGAGGTGGAGGTAGTTTTTGTTAATTAATTATTTAAGATTTTTGCTGATGTCTGTCTTCTTGGACAAGTTTTTGAGAAGGTTTTGGCTGGGATAATTATTCGGTACGGTATAAATCTAGTGTTCCTAATGGATAAATATGAGAAATGCGTCAACTCAAATCTTCGTAACTTTCACTATTTTCCTTAGTGGTACTTAGAATTCATCTCCGTACTGTAAAGTAGCTATAATTGTTTACACAATAGCTATCAAATTTATATAAATTTAAACAAAGCCTTATGTTATCAGATTAATTAATGCATTTTGATACGAGTCTAAAGATCGACTTATCGTTTGATCTGCGATCAGATTAATTCGTGAGAATTCTTTTCCTTAAACTGTTCCAGTAATAAAAAACTAAATCATTCGTTTCCCACTATAAATACAATTTTGCTACTACGGCAAATGTTTTATTCCGGTTTGAAACCTTACACGTGAAATTTGTTAACGTCGAAGAACAGATTTGTTTAGTCCTTATCCGGTGACTTTCGCCCAATTATAGCTGTTCTATAATAAGAATATAAAATTCGGTCAATTTAGAGTAATCGTTGTCTAATTTTACCATTAAAGTTTATATTGCTATATATTTAGAATATTCCATGTAAGAGTATATTTCGACAATATACTCTTACATAATCAGATATAAATCAAATATAAAAAAACTAGGATTGAAAATCTTTTAAGAAAAAAAAACATTCCTTTTTTATCGTTTGAATAATTACGAAAAATCAAGTTTTCTTTAACAATAGCTACCCTTCTTGCTTAATCAACAACAGCAAAAAAGTATTTTTTCACTCTTCAACATTAGCAATCTACCATTTCCAGAAATGACAGGCGGCGGTACTAACATGGCATACCGTGGCCTAAGTCAGCACGTAAACTTCGATGCGATCCCCGACCCGGAGGATCGCTTTGCCCTGGAGGAGCTCATCGGAGAAGGAACTTACGGGGAGGTCTACTCGGCCCGCGACAAGGAGACCAACGAGCCGGTCGCCATAAAAATCCTGGAAAACGTGGCCGACAATATCGAGGAGATCGAGGAGGAGTTTCTGGTGCTGAGGGATCTCAGCATGCACCCGAACATCCCTGCTTTCCATGGTTTATACCTCAAGAGGGCTAAGCCGGCGCAGGAGGAGGATCAGCTGTGGTTCGTCATGGAGGTGAGTTTCTTGAGAAAACTTTTTATTTCGCGATTTCATAAAATGTAAGATATTGGAAGGAAGTTGCATATGTTCTTGAAGTCGTATAAAGCTTGCAGGATTATCCACTTAATCTGGAAGCTTATTTCTTAAGATGAGACTTAGCAAAGTATAGATTTGATATCGTACAAGTTATCCTTTTAGAAATAGCTTCTATTTGCGTTCTAGAAATAAGGTTATCATTGAAAAAGTTACAAGGTCTATTGAAAGCAAATTAGTTTCCTTGGCGTATTCCTTGATTTAATACATAATTGGAATTTTTTAATTACTGAAATGATTCTAATCCAAAGAATAACTCGACGAGTTTCTTGTATACTTTATGCAAAATTTAACGATTATTACTAAAGTAATAATCACATAGCGTGCTTCCTTATCCTAAATGCATGTATATAACTAACTTTGGCTAGACGGAATCGGAATACAATACTCAATTAAACTACTGTTCATGCACGTAAAAATACTTGGCTTCATATAATTAGATAATTTCAATATTTATAAGTTCAATATAAGTTCAATACAATAAGAAACGTCTATCTAAATACATTGTCTGCTTTTTCTGTTTGCCCGTCTATCAATAAGGGTACAAATCAAACATTTTTCAGAAAATTTCACTCTTTACCCTTACTATTACCCTTCAATCAGACTTTCTTATTTATCTTCAAGTATAATATAACCCTTTATTCCCAACAATAGCCTTCAGTTTCTCCAGTCTACGATAGAACTATTAATGACAAAAAGCGAGCCATAATTGCAGCAATTCCTCGGCTAAATTCAGCTCAACCGCTCTTCTATCCCCGGGCACGAAAATCTGCTCGATGATCATCATCTCGCGGATCACCGATCGCGCGAACTTTCGAGTTATCATCCATAAAATCGGACCGATAGCTCCGAAACGTCACGCTCGATCGGTATGGATTTTTTTTTCCGAGAAAGTAGCGCATTACGTGGCGCGTTTCTCGCCGTATTATAATCGAAAACGAACTGTTTTTCTTTTTCTGCTGAACGATCTTTGGTGCCTCGGCGATTGTAAATCGGCGATTGTCGAGTCGCTCGGGGAGAAAGTCATGGTTCGTTGTAGCCGATGATAGAAATTGCTTGTTTTGCCAGCGCGCTCAGATCGGATTTTCACGCTGTGTCCGTTAGAGTAATGGTCCCGATGCTGACGCTCGTGGAAATCGGCGTAAATCGAGCGAGCGCTCGCGCGGAAAATAAAGAATGGCTTTTAAAGAGGGCCTCTCTGGAAATGATCGTAAGCGACGGATTTATTATTTTTTCTTTTGTGAAGTATTAACTGGCCAGGGATAACAAAGTGCGCAAGACTTTCACGGATTTTTTTTTCTTTTTCTTGAGGGTGGCTGGAGAAGTAGACTGGAATAATTTACGTTTTTTAACTAAACGTTTATTATTATCTTCGTTGTCAGCTTTATTCTTTGTACAAGTTTATGAGGATTAATAGAGCATTTTCTGAAATATTTATTTGATGTAATAACGTAGATTCAAGATCAATAAAGCAATTGATTTTCCTTTCTTTTTTAAAATATTAAAATTTGAATGAAGAATTTAAGACAATAATTAAAAACTTCTGAATAAACATTTCAGCCCAAAATTCAGTTGTCGAGTTTAAAACTTTTTAGGGGATGATTTTATGTTTAATGGAATGAAATTTATTTTAAGAAAATTATCAGTTTTTGATTGAAACCATCAATTCCTTAATACCGCGTAAATCGAAAATTTTTAATAAATATTTTATAAATAGAATATTCGCCATGGTGTATAGGAGAGCAATTTAGTTTTTATACTTTTTATGTTGATAACAGAGTTTAGTACTTTTTTAATTTCTTTTCTAGTTAATAACTTCAAGTATACTTAGAATTAACTTTAATTCTACTTTAAACTCGTTTATTGATACTCATTAAATTTCAGTGCAGCATCAACATAAAAAGTGAAAGTTGCTCTTTGTCTTGGATGATTTATAATCCTAAGTCCTTTTTACAGCAAAGTCAATAATCCCCTGTAATAATCAATAAAAAATATTCCTGCCTTCCTAAAGCCCGCGGCGAGAAATTTGAGAAACAACAATTTTTTCCAAATCAAGTTAACCTCGCAAGCTCGTTAACGGGTTTAGCCTACTTCTATTTCATCTACATCTCAAATATCCAGAAAGGCAAAAAAAAAAAAAAAAAAAAAAAAATACAGGCATCAAGACATGCCGCTAAAAGTCTTCTTTCGCTCGATAGCTGTGCACGGGCGGCTCGGTGACGGACCTGGTTCAGGGTTTGAAGAGGCGCGGAAGCCGCTTAACCGACGAGCAGATAGCCTACATCTTGAGGGAGACAGTCGAGGCCTTGATTTACTTGCATAACAATCACTGCATGCATCGGGACGTCAAGGGCCACAATATCCTATTGACGGAGGACGCTCGCGTCAAGCTTGTCGACTTTGGGGTCTCCTCGCACCTTGCCGCTACCCACGTCAGGAGGAACACCTCCGTGGGAACGCCGTACTGGATGGCACCCGAAGTAAGGATATGCCCGACCTTTCCTTTTTAGGCGACACCTCATTATCAGATTATACCACTGGACGGCATTAAAAAGAAAAAATTTCTAGCCATATATGTAATTCTTTAACACAAGAAAAGCTACTTTGTTAACAAAACAATTTTTTTGCTCTTGTAGCCTCACTTTCTGTTTTTGAATTTTGGAACCATCCGAATTTATTATAAGCCGCTAAAATAATTATGAACAGTTTATCCCAAACAATCTATTGTTCACTTCTTTTACTATCGTATTGTGATATATTTTGTTGACTTTACAATGAGTATAAGTGATTAGAAAATTAATTTATTATGGAAGAAAACTGAAGACACGAGTTCAAAAGCATTTTCCCAAGAAGCCTCGCCGTAAGCCTAATCATAGCTCGTTCGGGGCGTCGCCTTGTTCCAGGTGATAGCGTGCGAGCAGCAGCTGGATTCCTCCTACGACTCTCGCTGCGACGTCTGGTCGGTTGGCATAACGGCGATCGAGCTGGCCGAGGGTGACCCTCCCCTGTCCGAGCTGCATCCGATGCGCGCCCTCTTCCAGATCCCCAGGAACCCGCCTCCTTCGCTGAAGAACGAGGACATGCACCTGACGGAGCTCGTCGACTTCATCGCCGAGTGCCTGGTCAAAGACCTCGAGCACCGACCCTTCGCCTGCGAGCTCAAGGATCATCCGCTCCTGATTAACATCGAGAACAAGACCGAGGAAATCAGGGCTCAGCTGCAGGAGGAGATTCGAAGGCAGAGGTTTGTATCTGTTAATATCCTGTATATATTAAGAGCCTGCTTTCAATATCTCGTCGTACAACTTCTATCATATTGTGCTGCTCATTAAGATTGTCAGAATTCCACAAACTAACTTCGTTGCTGAGTGATGAGGGTGCATTATACTTTATCTTTACATTTACTTTTTATGGCTTTGATAAAGACAGAATATAATATAAGAGTTGAAACGTCGAAACGTCGACGAATATTTCTTACTACTATTGACAGTTAAATCGTCAACTTGCACTCCTGCACTTATAACTAATTATTTAGTTTTAGTATTGAAAAGAGCCCAATTATAATAAAGTAGCTTTATAAAAAATCAACTTAAACGGAATTTTTTAGAAGGATATTGTTATATCTTGTTACATAAAATGTAATTTCCATTCGAATTCAGATCTGACGGTCGAGTTCACCGGCAACCGGAAGTAACAACGAAGCATGGAAAACTAAAGACCGATCGTAAAACGAGGCCCGAAAAAATGTACATGGATGACCTGGCTGCATTGGATATGCTTTCTGAGGATGCTATTGTTGACCAGTTGCAGAATCGCTATCAGAGAAATCAGATTTATACGTACATCGGAGATATTCTCGTGGCGGTGAATCCATTTACAAATCTTGGCCTTTACACTGGTATGGTAAGTAGCATTTAATATTCTATCAACTTTCTAGGAATAATTGTGTTATTCATTAAAAGAAATTTTCCGTGCGACTTTTGTTTGTTTAAGAAGAAAATTCTGTACTATAATACAACTTGGTGAAAAGACATGATTTTAAAAAAACATTAGTTCTCCATTTAGCCACCGGCAATAATAATATAAGGCTAAACTAACAATAAACTAAAGCTTATTATTGATTGTTCAATTATTTATTGTATTTCCATTGAAAATGAAGGAAGGAGAGCAGAGTAAATATCCGAATTGCCTTCTCCACAGGAGCAGCGACGCTACAAAGGCCAGGCGCGCTCCGACAACCCGCCGCACATCTTCGCGGTGGCGGATGCGGCCTACCAGGCGCTGCTCCACCAGCGCCAGAACCAGGCCATAGTGATAAGCGGCGAGTCGGGCGCCGGGAAAACCGAGTCGGCGAACCTGCTCCTCAAGCAGCTGGTCTACCTGAGCAAGGCCCCGAACCGCAACCTCGAGGAGCGGATCCTCCAGATCAATCCCATAATGGAGGCCTTCGGCAACGCGACCACCGGCATCAACGCCAACTCCTCCCGATTCGGCAAGTACCTGGACCTGACGATGACGCGCAGCGGCAAAGTCACTGGCGCGAGGATCGCTGTTTACCTGCTGGAGCAGTCGCGGGTGGTCGCCCAAGCAGAGTGAGTCTCTGACTTATTTTTCTGCCCAAGCCGCCTGAGCAGAAAGCACGTCTTTCCGAGTTATTTGCTTTGCATGCAAACATTGGGCTGCTTTTTTCGGCTTTTTGGCTTTTGATTTTGCTGTTGGATGAGCGCCTACTTCGGCTGATAATTTTTCGCGGATCCTAACTTAGCAGACATTACTGACCTATATTCTGACGAGGAATACTACGGCTCGCCCTGTGTTCAAGTATAGGACTGAGTAATACAAGCATGCCTGTGGTAGTAATATCTGGGTGATACATTTGCGTTGAAAATTATTTTATAACTTCATTTAATGCTTTTTACTACAAACAATTTTTTTAAATAATAAATAATCTATTACCCTTTTGTAAAGAAAAGAATAGTACTTATTATTTATGCAGAAAAAATATAAATTTTAAAGTTAACTTGAGAAAAAGACCCGCGGTATTAATTGATACATTTACCAATGAAAAGTTAGGTAGATAGATAAGTGTTTGAATGTTTCAAATAAATTTGAATGTTTTTGCACTTCGAAGCATAATTTAATTATTCTGGGACTAATTGTAAGAACGGAATACTTATATATCTGTTCTTGAAAGAACTGCTATCATCTTAATATTTTAATATTATTTACTAATTTCTTGTTAAATATTTAAAGCAAACGAGCTATTCGACTTGAAATTTTCAAACTGCCTTTAAATAAGTGCTGTTATTTAAAATAAGCTAAAACTATACATAATAGATTATTAGAATTAAAAGGGAAAAGCCCAAAGTAAAAAGCTATATTCCTTCCAGAGAGGAACGAAACTTCCACATCTTCTACTACATGTACGACGGCCTCGAGGCAGACGGTCGCCTAGGCGAATTCTTCCTAAGCACTGAGCTGCGAAAGAGTCACCGCTACCTCTCGGACAACTTGGATACCTCGCAGACCCACATCGACAAGTTTCAACAGCTAAAAGTCGGCTTCAAGGTCCTGGGATTCCAGGAGGCCGAGGTCGATACGGTCTACAGCGTCCTCGCTGCTATCCTGCATCTTGGCGACATTGAGTTCGTCGAGGTGCTGTCCGAGGATAACACCGACAACAAGAGCAGCGTCGTGGATAATGAGCCGGTTATGCGAGGTGCTTTTGCATTTGAATTTTGCGAGTTAATTGACTGAGACAGAATTTTAATCGGGTTTCTTCAATTTGAAACTGAATGGAATGAAACAAAGAAGACATTTTTATTTAATCTTCAACTTTACTCCTATTACTGATTTGTTTTTATTTTCTTATCTGCAGTATCGAAGCTTTTGGGCGTCGAGCCAGATGACCTCATCGAAGCCTTGACCTCAAACTCGGTGGTGACCCGAGGCGAAACAATAACCCGCAATAACACTGTAGCCGAGGCCTGCGCAGCTCGCGACGCCATGGCCAAAGGATTGTACGGGCGACTGTTCGACTGGATGGTCAATCAGATCAACTGCTTGCTAAGCTTTAATCGATCGCCGAATTACGAGCCTCTAGCCATCGGTCTACTCGACATCTTCGGCTTCGAGAACTTTCCGAAGAACTCGTTCGAACAACTCTGCATCAACATTGCCAACGAGCAAATTCAGTATTACTTTAACCAGCACATCTTTACCTGGGAGCAGCAGGAGTACATGGCTGAGGGGATTCCCGTGGATTTGGTGGAATTTTCCGACAACAGACCTGTACTCGATATGCTGCTGAGCAAACCTATGGGATTACTAGCTCTTTTAGATGAGGAAAGTCGATTCCCAAGAGCTAATGATAGATCGTTAATTGGTAATTTTTTACTTCAAAGATTACGAACATTGTTTTTTCTTTAAGCATTTTTTTATATTTGTTTATAATCATTTTATTAATACTTTTTTACATACCTCGTTGTCGATTGACGTTAGTAACGTTTATATCGACTAAGAAATTTCATTTAAGGGGGATCTTACACGAAATATAGACTATATTTTCTAATTTTATATTGAAACTACTTAAGATTTAATAATGTGTTTGGTCATATATGTTCAAGAGGTGTTCCCTATGAATCGAATAAAAATTTAAAAGTTGTAAATATCATCAACAAATGCAGATATAGTTCATTTAAAAAAGTAATCGTTTAAAACATGGGAATGTTTTTTGTTTTTCATTCAATTTTAATTCGAAAAGTTTCATTTTCTTTCTTATTCAATTTCAAGGGGAGTTACCAATGCAAAAATTAGGGTAGGTAGATTTATCGTTGAATCTTCGATAAATCTATGAAATTTGACGAGAAATCTATAAACAAATGAATATAACTTTACCGGTTTTAAAAATACCCTAGTTTTGCTTTCCCAAAGAGAAAGCTTTGTAACGGCAAAATTTTTTAAAACTTGAATTTTGTTGATTTTCGATATTTTCAAGGTTTTTGAGTCAGAAAAATTGCCTGAAATAGAAAAATCATTAACGTTACAAATATTTAAGATCGAAATTTTTTTTTTAATTTGATGATTTTAAGGTTAATATTTCAAAAATAAAGTCATTTTTTGTGATGTCTGGATGTATGTGATTATCCTTAATTTTGTCCCCAGGATAACTCTCGAACAGATGGATATAATGAGCTGGAATTTTGCATAGGTTTTGAGCATGTTTGAACTTAGAACTGATTAAATTTTGAAGTACTTCTGATAATTTTAAGTATATTTTTAAAGGAGGTGTCGAATTAAAAATTGACGGTCGCAATGCCGTGTATTTTTTTGTGATTAAAACAATTTTAAGGCATTTTCGACCACGGAATGCTAGGCTATCGGGATAGCTGCCATCATATGAAAAGGAAAGGTATAATAACTTATGAAAAATAAAAATTCGAGTTAAAAGTTGAAGATGAAAAATAAACAAGCCAGATGAGCCGTGTTGTAAAGTTACACGTATTGTGACAAACCTGTCCGAGATCCCCTATCACATATATATAGCATATAACATAAAATGTATATACTATATATATGATATATATATATATATATATATATATAGAGCATATATATAGTATATAACCTATATATAGCATATATATAACATATAATATATATATATATATATAGTATATACATAGCATATACATATAACATATAACATATTAAATAAATATTCTTCAGGTATTAAGATAGTTGCCATGGCAAAGTTGAACGATAGGTTGCTTTGGCAACCATATTCGACCAATAGTCTTATTATATAATAAAAATATTTTCATCGCTGTTGTCGATGTATGAATTAAAACTTGCCATGGCAACGAATAGCGATTGGTTGCCATGGTAACAAAAGACGGTTGCGCTTAGCAACCAATAGTTTCTCTATATAATAAAAATATTTTTTCACCGCTGTCTTCATTGTAGGAATTAAGGCAGTTGCCATGGCAACGATTAGCGATTGGTTGCCATTGGCATAAGACGATTGCCATAGCAACCAATAGTCACTATATAATAAAAACATTTTCAGTGTTGTAGCCGTTGTACGAATTAAGACTGTTTCCATGGCAACGGTTAGAGATTGGTGGGCTATGATAAGACGGTTATCGTAGCAACCAATATATAGCTTATTGCCATGGCAATCAATCGCAATTCGTTGCTATGACAATCAATTGTAATTCAATTCTATGCCAATTAATAGTTAATCTAATTTTTAAAAATTAGTACTAAAGTGCATAGATATTATAATTTCTTAAAAGCAATTTCAATAAAATGAATTTCTTTGAGAAAGCAATCTGCTAATTCAGTTAGCAGCGGTTTTTGCATTGGTAACTCCCTCTGAAATTGAATAAGGAAGAAAATGAAACCTTCCAAATAAAAATTGAATGAAAAACAAAAAATATTCCCATGTTTTAAACGATTATTTTTTTAATGAATTATATCTACATTTGTTGAATGATATTTACAGCTTTTAAATTTTTATTTGGTTCATAGCGAACATCTCTTTAATATATATTATCAATCACATTATTAAACTTTAAATAGTTGAAATATAAAATTAGAAAATATAGTCTATATTTCGAGCAAGACCCCCCTTAATTTTATAAGAAAATTGTTATTTTGAAATCTTAATGTCCTGATAAAATATTATTCAAAGTGCCACAAAATAAGAAAAAAAGATCTTTTAAAATATATGGATAGTCTCAAGAGTAAGTTATACGCAACTGCAAAGAGCAGATAACTCGATAGAAAAGTATACGCCAAAACGGATGCGCAGCCACAAATCTTTGTCCTCTCGTTTCAGAAAAGTTCCACAACAACATAAAATCCAAGTTTTACGTGCGACCCAAGTCAGACGCTGTTTGCTTCGCCATTCATCACTTCGCTGGCAGGGTCGTCTACCAGGCGGACGGTTTCCTGGAGAAGAACCGAAACTTCCTGCCGCCAGAGGTGATACAGCTCGTCCGCCAGTCCCAGTTCGACATGGTTCGTTTCTTGTTCCAGTGCCCGATCACGAAGACCGGCAACCTCTACTCCGCGATCCACGACACCGATTCCCGGAAGTTGTCGCCCTCCGGACACAGCACGAAGGTACACGTCTTAACGTTTTTCTTCCCGCAGCTCGTTTCGGCAATTGTTTTTACGATTTCTTGCTGCTTTTTACGTCGGAATAGGAACGGTATTCAAGTCGCGGTTTGGCCTCACAGAGCAGAGCCCAGCAAACCGTGGCGACGTACTTTAGATACTCGCTGATGGATCTGCTGCAAAAGATGGTCTCTGGCTCGCCGCAGTTTGTTAGATGTATTAAGCCGAATGATAATAGAGAGCCAAAATTTTTCGATAAGGAGAAAGTCATTAAGCAGTTGAGATATACTGGAGTTTTGGAAACGATAAGGATTAGGCAGAACGGATTCTCTCATCGGATTCCTTTCAATGAGTTTCTCAAGAGGTACACATAACTTTTTTTTTAAATATTAACTTTTATTAGTTATTAAAGAATTTTTTTACAGCGATTAATAATTATTTAAAGAATAGTGTTCCACTTCTTTATATATTTGACGCAAAGGAAGTCATTGTCATTAAATGTCATTAGAGGTTTCTAATTTATGTAATTAATTAGTTTATAAAACCATTTCTTTTTACGTAATTGTAAAACATAACTGATAAGTAGCAATTTAGCTGATGAGAAAGTTGCTCTAAACTTTAAACGTAGCCTTTACAAAGAAGTCTTTTTGTATTTTTTTTTTTTTTTTTGTATAATATAAAACTGCTTCATCGCACTAATTAAAAGTTCCTTGGCCATCGAAAAACATTTTGAATGATTTTTCCAAAACAAAGATTTCCTCGCACATTAAATTACCAAGCCGTATTGCAGGTACTGCTTCCTCGCGTTCGGTTGGGACGAACGCGTGATAGCGAACCGAGACAACTGCCGCCTGCTGCTGGTCCGTCTGAAGATGGACGGCTGGGCGCTAGGCCGCACGAAGGTCTTCCTCAAGTACTACCACGTGGAGTTCCTCTCGAAGCAGTACGAGGAGCAGCTGAAGAAGATCGTGATGGTGCAGGCCTGCGTGAGACGATGGCTCGCCAAGATACGATTCAAGAGGGAGAAGTGGCAGCTGGCCGTCTCCGTAGTCACCCTGCAGCGACACATACGAGGCTGGCTGGCTAGGAAGCGCGCCATCGAGGCTATCAAGGAGAAGAATCTTCAAGAGGAGACCACCATACTTCAGAAGGCTGCAGGTGAGGGTTTGATAGTCAATGAGAGTGCTTGCATACATTGATCTCTTTTTGAGTGAGCTTGTGAACTTCTAATATTCTAATATTCGTAAAATACCTAATCAGTTTTTTGGAATTATATAATTACTGACAGTTGCGAGATACAAGTGCTAAAAAAATCATTTTAATCAAATGAAATAATTTAAAAATTTACAAATAATTGTTCCTTTATTGGTTGCAGAGGAAGCAGCAAGCAGAGTTAAAGGTTCAAGAGAAGCTTCGGTAGATGAGAACGAAGAGAAAGCCGCAGTTATCATACAAAGTCACTTCAGAGGCTACACGATTCGCAAGAAGTTTGGCTATGAATTGGAAGAGCGTTTCAAGAGGATTCTAAACGAATATGATGATAAGAAGGAAGCTCATCAGGCGTTGTTACGTGAAGGCCTGAAGAACGAAGACGCTGCACTTATCATCAAGAGATGGTACAAGACAGAAGAAACAGTCCGAAAGAAGCCCCCTGTACGAGATCCGATTCATCCTAAGTTAAGACAAGCTGAACTGATCAATTTCGCGCAGACAGTAAGACGATTTCTATTCTATATTTAGTTTGGAATTAGATAAAAAAAAAAAAATACTTTTTACCCATTCTCTTTAGGTGCACATGAAAAATCAAGAAGTTCACAAGAACTTACGTAGAAACAAAGCTGGCATTCGATTAACAGACGTTGAAGATCCACCAGAGGATTACGTGAGACCAAAAGGTTTCGGTATGGTCCAGCAAATACTGCAATACCGGAACGGAAACCAACCCGAGGCAGAGGATACCGTCAAATATTACCGCGATCTGAAGGAAGAAATGAGCAGGTAAATATTGACCCGATTCTATAAGATTGAAGCACATTCCAACGATAAATATGATAGATAAGAGATTTGAATGCCAAATTTTACCATGATTTTGGCACTCGCATCGAAAGTGGTTCAGACTTCGAAGAAGAAGAAGTTGGCTGGGACTTACCGTTGATACAGCTAGAAAATGACCTTCAGCCATCGACGAGGTACTGCTGCACGGTTCTCAGTGTCAATTGAAGCTAGAGTACATTATAGTATCTGTACCAGCTGTGCTTCATGCGTTTCTCATCCCCTTCATTCAGAATATATCATCATTTGATGACATTCTTCAAATTTTCACGATACATCTCTCAGAAGCATTTTCATTATTTTTTGTTTGCTAAGTTCAAAGATAGGAATTTAGCTAAAGCTTACCGTTGTGTAGTATTTTGTTAGATTTATGTTTTATTGAAGACCCGAGTAAAAGAATTTTTATTTAAATCCACACTCACTATCAATACTAATCGACGATTTTTATACTTTAAGATTATTTTAATCACAAATCTAATATGTAAATTATTCTATTATAATCACATGTTCTACAACGGTTTAAATAATTCGTGGAGTGTGCGAATTCCGTTTACTCGGGTGTAGCGATTTTTGTATCTCCCAAACACAAAACACCAACAATTAAAGCTCGATTTTCCACGACAGGAACCGCATGGGTCAGATCCTAGAAATAAATGCAGAAAGGAGAGATCGATTGCAAGCTCATGGCGATTACACAGTTGCCCCGGAACAACAACTCTCGGACATCTGGCACAAAGCTTTGAGAAATCCGACCGAGACTCAGGGGGCGGACAACAACAAGTCGATCAAGTGCGAATTTTATTTTAAATTATGTCGCTATTTCTGTGGGCATGTGCATTAATGTACGTCTTAAAAGTTGGAGGTAGTTTTTGCAAAAAATTTATCGTTTTCTTCTTGTTCTGATATTGGATAGTAGAAAATGTATTTTTTTATGCAAAGACTACTTTAACGTTGCTGGTGCATGTGCATCATTATTTGAACTTTAATTTTGACTTATTTTCAAGGCTTAACTAAAACTTATAACTTTTCTAATTTGATATTGTTGGTTTTATTTTTGCTAATCAGAGGTATCATGGCAAACTTTCAGGTACATCTTTTCTTTATTCTACTTCTTACTAACTCACGTCTTTCTTTTTAAAACAGATAATGTAGTCAATATTTCTTCATTACTGATTTGATCTTCAAAATTTTTCGAATACTTCCATTCATCATTTGCTATAATCCCTTGTGGGTCTCGAATGTTGCACATTGGTGGTACTTTGTCTCTGCACACTAATTTACAAATCCTTTGCTATTAATGTTTAACAATTAGGTTCTTGTATGAAAAATTCCATTAGGTCCATCAGATAGAATATTGAAAAATAGTAGACACGTATTTTTTCTGTTTTTATACTTTAACTTTTATTAGTAAGATATAACAGATTAAAAATCACTATGAATGTGACGTGACCACGCGTAGGATATCTATATTGTATACAATCGTGGCGTCACACGAATTTTCGAAGGGCGATGTCTTTGCTAATAATTATTAAATTGAAAAAAGAAAACGTACGTGTCGATTATTTTTCGATATTCTATCAGGTGGATTTAATGAAATAAAAGAAAATTTTTCATGCAAGCACCTAATGCATCTCTTACAATATAATGAAGAGATTAACAATATATATGTCCCTGCAGTTCAAGGACTAATGACCTGCGTAACAACATGCGATCCTTGTCAGAGAACAGAGCAGCCAACAAACAGCTGCCCATCATCAACAATAATTCGTATACCAACTCTCCAAACGGCATACGAGTCGGAGCTGGCTACCGGATCAACGAGTTGAACATCCAGTCGAACGCGATCAATGGCATCGCGAATAACAAAGTCAAGCAACATCATCCAAGGTCGAATAATAACAATCACGGCGAACGAAGAAGCGAAATAAGCCGATTACCCAAAACCAAATTGGTCGATCGGCTTAGCAGTCAGGAGAATAACAACAATAATAACAATATCAAGATGAGCAATAATAATATAAAGAGCAGTAATGGATTGTCTGAGAAGAACAAGCAGCGGCCTAATGTTGCTCGTAACCTTGCCAATAGCAGACCCAGCATAACCGTTAAATCAATAAATGATTCAGTTGGAATAACTCCAGATTTAAGGAAACTCCTACGACCAACTGTCACAAAAATAAACGATGAAAAAAGGAAATCGAACTCTGTGCAACAACAGCAGCCCGAAGTAGAAGACATAAACGGACCATATAACTTTCGAAAACTCCTAAGGCCAGCCGAATATTTGCCCACTGAATCGTTGCGCAAAAGGAAAGGAAGCCTTGCATGCAATGGCGCCCCCATCGCCAAAGACAAAGTTCCTGGAAAACACGTGAAGAGAAGAGCGCCATTGGCTCCGAACCTCAACGGTAAGATTGTCTCGAGCCGGAAGTGAAAGGAAGGTTTTCGAGGGCTTCAACTTGGGCTTTTTGGTTTCGATCTTTTGTTTTGAAACTTTTCTGATAGAATCCTCAATGTTTCGTCTTTCAATCAGATGTTTTGAGACCTTTTATCGGATGCGGATGTAGTAGTATTTTTGTTAAATGGTTGTGCAACGTCTTTTTAAAGTGAAAATGTCGCCCGGCTTATCCCGGCTTTATTCGTAGGAGTAGCTGTGATTGGCAAGAAATGTGATTAAAAATTAACTAAAAAATTTGCAATTAGTTAAATATATTTTCACTTGAAAAAGATAAATGAACGGATCATGATGGAATGTGAGTTATAAATTGTAACCGAACCGAGTAATTAAAGTAATCAACGTGCGCATGTTTAGAACTAGTCATTTTCGATCTAAACGTACTATCGCGGAAAGCTAACTTCATTAGAAGCAAAGAATATTGTGTTCGTTATGACTTAGAAATATTATTATAGGTACCGAATTCAACTTCCATTTTCGTAGGAAAAAAGCTAGAAAAACTTTTTTTCGAACGAAAAATAATGAATTGCAATAAAAATACGAGAAATTTATTTTGTTAGAAATATTGTACAATAGATTCTAGTGAAAATGTTACCTTTGATGTTATGTAATAGTTTATTGATTCGTTTTGTTGATTTCACGGTTTTAATACAGACATTGTAATAATTTTGTGCAAAAATCGTTATCGTTATAATATTAAAGATATATAAAAATATTCTATGAATAAAATTTAGTTGTAAAATTATTTTTTTCTCCGTTAAAAACCAATCCATATTCAGAAAAGTAGTTAGAAATTACTCTAAGCTGCGAAAGCAATGCACTATTTTATTTTACCTTTTCCCATTACGCTTATAGGAAATTCTTTGAAAGCAACTTTTTTTTATTGAAATGTATTTAAAAGGGAAGATAAAAAGGCAATCTTTGGTAAGTAGATACGCAGTTGTTCTTGTAAGGTAATCTCCTTAAATCTTTTAAATTTATTTTATCTGCTACATTAGATGCAGCAAATGAGTTGTAATTTACATTAAGATATATTTAAAAGATTCTAAATCTAAAGGGTTTACCTTAAGGTTTCATCTAGTTTAATTTTTAATTATATTTCGTCCTCGATCTTCTACATTACAACTATAGTCGTCCCGATTTCGCCCTGACATCACACGCGTTTAGAGTCGAAAAACAAAGACTCCCCACTTATCCCCTCTCCGCGGAGCCTCCAGATTTCATTCTTTTTCCATGTGCGCGCGGCAACGCACGTGTTTTTGAGTCCGTCCGTAATTAGTTGGTTTGTTTAGCTTCTAAATTCTTAAAAAATGGGTAAATCAAAGAAGAGCGATAAGAAGGATGATAAACTTCATAAGCTTTTAAAGAAATTGGATAAGATAAATAAAAAAGTGAATAAAATTCAGAAGATGGAAATTGAGGAGTTGAATTCGCCGTCGATCGGATAAAACTTGGAGAAGGATAAACAATCGGCTAATCTACAGGATCTCCAAGGGTTGGTAGGTCCAAAAATTGAAAATGAGCATTCGAATGATGATGAAAGCATAAAAATAGTGAGTGAGGAGCCAAATAAAGCCGAGAATGATTCTACAAAAGAAACGGATGAAGATTGGTTAAAAATAGTAAGTACAGGTTTTAATCGTTTTAGGGAAATTTATTTAGTTGTAATAGAGTATGAAATAGGATAAAATAAAACATTAAGAATTGAAAACGTCATGTTCGTTCTTACGGCGAAACAAAGACGAAAATGTAGGCCTGTGTTCACACAAGCGGTGAAACAAAAGGTAAGAGACAATCACATGAGTGAGATACAAAAACTAGCCGGATCGGCATTGTCCGTTATTGGTTTATTAATATTTAATATGTATGATAATAAAGAAAAAGGTGTAGATCTTGCTATTGACATATTGACACAGCTAAGATCCTTAGTTTGATTGTGCATAAACAATCTATCTCCAGGAAGACATTTATTGAGCCTGGATTGTCCAAGTAGACAAAAGCAATTTTAGAAGATACAGAAATAGTTTAGTTTCTTTATGGAAAAGGTCTCACTGATAAAATTAAGGAGTCTAAAGCAATAAATAAATTAGGAGAAAATCTGAAAATTTCTAAAGCTGCCCCTTCTACATCAGCGAAGCCAGCTTTAACCCTTTGATGCATACATTTTTTCTTAAAAAGCCGCATTTTTTTGCAATTTGTTTATTTATAACTATTTAACAACAAATAAAATATCAAATTTTGTTAATTAGCCTTGTAGAGAAACTTCCTAGCTAACAAAAGAATCTATAACCATTTATATACACCTATAAATAAAATTTTTATAAATAAAGATCTTAGACGAAATAGGTGGTCAGTATATTGACCACCATGACGCAAAGGGTTAAACAATCGAGCCCCGTTAGTGAGACGTCTACTAACTCAGATGGGGAATACGTTTACTACAGGACGTCCGAGACAAAAGCTGTTTTTCAAAAATAAACAGCAGTTCATAAATCACAAAGCGCAAATGCCTCAACGTCCAAAGGGTCCTCCGAATCAAGAGAAAAAGTATTAGATACGATGAGTAAAAAAGCAGGAAGGTTAAAACTGTTTTACCATCGTTGGTTAGAAATCACTGACGATAAATTTATTTTGGAAAGTATATCGGGTTACAAAATTCTGTTTTGCGAAAAACTTAATGACCTTAGAGAGCACAAAAATATTGATAAATTTTCGAAAAATGATGAACAAAATAGAAATTTGTGACATGCTATTGATTTGTTAATACAAAAGAGCGCTGTTCAGGAGTGTAGTGATTGCGAAGGCCAATTTTTATCATCATATTTTTTAGTTAAAAAACCGAACGGCTCGTACCGGTTTATTTTAAATTTAAAATGTTTAAATCAGTTTCTTTTGAAAGAACATTTCAAACTTGAAGATTTGAGAACAGCGATAGAGATCATTTTTTCCAGTTATTTCTTAGCTTCTATAGATTTAGAGGATGCTTATTTTTTGATTCCGATTGATGTTAACAGTAGACAATTTTTAAGATTTAAATTTAATAATATTTTGTATGAATTTAATTGTTTACCTTTTGGGCTTTGCACCGCGCCATTTGTATTTACCAAAATCATGAAAGCAGTTGTAAAAGTTTTAAGATCATCTGGATTTTCATCCGTGATTTATCTCGATGATTTTCTTTGTATTGACAGTGATTTTGAGAAATGAACAAAAAATGTAAATGCTGCCATTCGTTTATTAGAATACTTTGAAATTTTTTAAATTTTTAGGTTTCGTTATAGATACTAGAGATTATGTAATTAAATTGTCTTATGAAAGAACAAAGAATATGTTAGGGCTAATTGAAAGTTTTTTAAACCTTAACCCTTTCAGTCACGCAATTAAATTTGCATTGTTATGGAAGTGCAAATATACGTTTTCGATGTATTTTTCGACGCTGAATCCAAATCTGACATTAAAAATTCAAAAACATAAAAACAACTAAAATTGGGCGAAAACGAGGGGCCCATAGGGTAAATATCACCCCTTTAGTCACGAAATTCAAATTCTTTTATTTTGGAAGTGCAAATATACATTTCTGATGTATTTTTCAACGCTGAATCCAAATCCGACATTAAAAATTCAATAATCATAAAAACAACCCGTACAACGGGGGTGAAAACTACCCTTTCAGTTACAAAATTCAATTTGTTTTGTTATAGAAATATAAACATACAATGTAAAAGTACTCGTACGATATAGGAATATGTAAAAAAGTTTAGAATAAAGATATTCGGGTTTATACATCTTTGAATACCATCTTCACAAATTTTCTAAGATACCCCTAATTTATTTTGAATAATCCACTTTTCAATAATTGGAAAAAAATAAACTTCCATTTTCAGAGGTTGTTTTTATGGTTATTGAATTTTCAATATCATATTCCGATTCAGCGTTGAAAAATACGTCGAAAACGTATATTTGCACTTCCATAACAGAACAAATTGAATTTTGGGACTGAAAGGCTTAAAGAATGCACTATCAAAGATTTTGTACACCTTATTGGTAAATTAGTAGCATGCTGTATGGTTATCGAATACGGATGGTTATACACAAAAATTTTAGAAAGAAAAAATTTTTCAGTTAGTTTTTAACGATTTTAATTAAAATAATTCAATGAATGTAACAGAAGCTGTTAAATCAGATTTAGAATGGTGGAAGAGTCACATTGTGAATAGTGTGTCTTGTATTAAACATAGTTCTTTTGCAATGACTATGTATACCTATGCCTCCACAACTAGCTGGGGAGCAACAAATGAAAATAAAGAGATTTTTGGCTTTTGGGATACTAATGAACGTAGATTCCATATTAATTATTTAGAATTACTTACTGTTAAAATAGCTTTAGAGTCACTTGCTTTGGAGGTTAGAGATTCACAGATTCTAATTAAAATTGATAATACAACAGCATTATTTAACATTAACAAGATGGATGGAGTAAGATTTGATAACTTTGGTAAATTAGCGCGAGCAATTTGGCAATGGGCTGCAAGTAGATGAAATATGCTATTAGCTTCTTATATTCCTTCAAAGAAGAATACTGTTGCAGATCAACTGTCGAGAATAAAAAATGTAGACACTGAGTGGGAGAAGGTGATAAGTATTATCAACAAATTGTAAGAAAGTTTGGTAGACCGAATACTTAAATCCCTTGCCAAGATTAAGCGCGACAAAGCTGAAGGAATTGTAGTGTTACCCTTTTTGAAAAACCAACCATGGTTTCCTTTATTGGAAAGTTTACTTATTAGTAAACCAATAATATTCGAGTCTAATCCACAATTATTATTATTTTTCTGTAGATCTCTTGAACATCCAAGAGCGAAGCACCTCACTTTAATTGCGAGTATAGTATCCGGAAAGCCTTTAGAAAAAGAAAAATTTCAAAAGAAGCTGTAGATTTAGCGTTAGCTTCTTTAAGTAAATCAACATTAAAGCAATACGCTGGGCCTTTAAAACAATGGAATATTTTTTGCCAAAAAGAGAATTTAAATTTTATGATGTTAAGTTAAAAAGTTTGTTAAAATTTCTTTTTGAGCATTATAATGCAAGTTCTTCTTATGTCACTTTAAATTCGTGTAGAGGCGCCATTTCTTTAATTTCAAATAAAAAGATTGGGGAACATCCCTGTGTTTCTCGCGTGATGAAAGGAACTTATAGACAGAGTCCTCCAAGGCCAAAATACGAATTTACCTTTGATATTTCCATGATACTTAATTTCTTGAAGCAATTAGATGTATCGAATAGTTTAGAAAAACTAACATAGTAGCATTAAAATTAGTAATATTAAAAGAGTCCCAGATGGACTAGAGATAAAGATTCCTGAACTGCAAAAGACGTCTGGACCTGGACGTTATCAACCTTGTCTTCAGTTGCCAGTATTTAAAGAAAAGCCTTTTATATGCATTGTATCTGCATTATTGTTATATTTAGAAAGAACAGGTCCAATTAGAGATAAGATTGATCAACTATTTATAAGTACAAAGAAACCATTCCATCCGGTAGGTACTCAGACAATTAGCCACTGAATTAAAAAATGTTTAAATAATAGCGGAATTGATATATCAAGTTTTTCGGGCCATTTTGATACAATTAGGCATACAGCCGGATGATCTGAGAAATCTAAGACGCATGAATAACATACTTTATTGATAATTTCTTAAAAATCAATAACGTCTTGTTGGAAAACACGAGTGAATTCAAAATCCATTTTTCAAATGCAAATACACATGCCATTGATCACCCGACAATCATTAGAAATGTTCCGTCAAAGACTGCCGCCAGACTATCGACTACTTTTCTCGACGCACAAACAGCTCAATACCTTAAAAACTCCTAGTTTAAACTCTGAAACTTTAACTCGACCTTTTCTTGACAAACAAACACAGCTATTTTTCTAAATAATTTATTAACACATTCCGAGTTCCAGCTCTCGACGTTTCCTGAATCACGTCACCGGCAAAAGCAGACGATTTACAGTATTAATGTTAGTATTATTAAATAAGTTTATTTGAAACCTGCGAAAGCAATCCTCCGTAAATGCATTTTTACAATAAATATTGAGCAAGCTATCTCCCTAACTTATCGACGACGAATCGACGATACGACAAACCTTCTCCCGCAGCCGGCTTCACGGCCCTCCCAGCAGATGTCGGGTGGTCGAAAAGCCGGCGACGCCGGGCGTCGCGACGACCAGCTTCCTCACTCTCCCACCCGCGTCGCTGGCACCCCAGGAGAATACCGGTGCGTTCGGCGTGCGCAGGCCTTTGCTGCGTCCGAGCCGCCGCCGTGGCGCCTCTAACCCACACAGGCCTGCACGCAGTCGCCGGAGGAGGAGGGGGAGGAGGGGGTGCAACGAACCCTCTCTCCGAGTGCGTCCGTCGCCAGCAGGAGAGGGGGCAGGGCAGGCGCTAGGCGCACGAGAGCGAAAGAGAGAGGAGGCAAGTCTCTCCGCACGACGCACGACTCTTGTCGGCGAGTGTCTCACTAGTAGTGTATGTGTGCGTGCGTGCGGCTCCCTCAAGAGAGCTTTGTTGTTATCGCACCCAAGGAGGCTGCAAGGCTACTGCTAGTCGGCTAGCCGAACGACAATCGATGGCGACACCACCCGCTACTTCCTCGGCTGCTCCAGCCTCGACGACCAGCACGACGACAACGACGACGACGACGACGACGACGACCTCGACGACGACGGCCGCTGCGGCCGCTGCCGCTGCCGCGGCGATCGCCGAGCCCGTCGAACCGGCAACCCTCGACTTCAAGAGTCGCAGCATCGAGCAGGTCGTGCTGCCGCTCGTCTCCAAGGTAAGGGGCTGAGGCCGCGCTTCCTCTCTTCTTCTCTCACGTGGATGCTCCTCTCCGAGAGGAACCTAACCGCACCTCCGACGGGAGCCGGCATCGGAGCACTCTCTCTCTCTCTCTCTCTCTCTCTCTCTCACCGAAATAGCATGGGTTACGGGATCTTGTCACGCTTCTCGCTCTTCCCCGAGCACGCGCACGCTGATCAATCTTCACCCTCTCACTGCCGCTGCCAAGCCGGACGAGTATGTGTACACTTCCGCAGCATCGCACACACGTGCTTCTCATTCGCTTTCTCTCTCTCTCCCTCTAGCACCCACCGCACGGAGATTCGGGCTTTCTCGGCTCGAAGCACTTTTTCTGTATCGAGCACCTTGCTGTTTACGTAATGCTGAGACTGCCTTGAGCTTGGATTGGACGGGAGAGAAGGATGGTTTGGTGGATAACTTGTATTTGCAGCTTTTAGGTTAAGGAGTTGATAAACAAAGGGGCTTTAATTATGTGCTGCTACTTTTTATAGAGTATACGTAGCACAAGGAGGGTAGTTGAATAAGAAAGCGATGTGGAAGTTTAGCAAAGTTCAAAGCTCCGGTAAGTGGAATAGGCCTTAATTAAAATCAGCGACAATCTACTCCTGCATTTTTCATAGGTGGCTGGTACGGCTTTGCCAAGAAACAGGGTTAAAGAAATAAAACTCGAGGAGATTCTACGAGTTTGTCCAACGGCATCAAGTATTGATTGCCATCATTGTCTTTCGAGTCAGTGATGTACGAAGCTTTTTTCATAGCACGTGACACGTTCATATATAATTCAGCAATACATCGTTATACCCCTCTATTGAGTTTTGGAAAAGGAGACCCATCTGCATCGCCATTTGCTTACAAGCAAAATTAATAGCTTGTTGTTTCGCGTCAACAATAATTTTACTGTCGCGATATTATTATTGAAGTTATTACAGATTCGAGTATTTTAATTAATGGCGAGTCAGGATTTATTTAAATCTAAGTTAATTAATGTCGAGTAAATACTATAATTAATTGAGAACAGTATTTTATACATTGTATAATAATGATACTTTGCACTTTCTTGGAATTATGAAGCATTAAATTTATGCACTTACAAACACATGCTTTTAAGGCTTCTTATTACGTACAAGACGCTTTAGCATGAAAAAAGGTTTCTTAATAATTGAGGAACCAACTTGCTTACACTCTATTTTGTATATTTATTGAAATAAATTTAAGTTCCATCCATATACATGTATTAAACATGTAAACATATCGTAATCAACAAAAGTTTGATATGGCAATAGATCAATGAAAATAAATAAACCAGAATGCTATAGCCTAATTAGACTAACGCGGAATCATTAATATTGGAAATTCATCAAACATGTACTCTTACCGCAAATGTAATGAACGAAAATTAAGAACTTGAAAGCAAAATCTGATTTATGCAAAAGAGTTAAAGCTAACACGTCAAGTAAAATTTTCCATAAAGAAGCAATGAAACAAAGTTTCAACTCTAAGCTCCTTTTTATTGTTCGATTTTAAGAAAGCAGTTACTATTGCTTTCTTATCCCTGCTTATCGCAAATTAATAAAACAGAATGAAGTTTCCAACGTAAAAAATCCTTAAGCTATTTATCGTCTTTCACAAGAAAGCAAGCAGTTGAAAATGTGCATTTCCTCTAACAAACTTAAAGAGCATCGCGTGGAGTTTAATAAAAAAATCCGCATTCGCGCAATACGCTAATCAGTTAAAATCCGCCCCCCCCCCCCCCCGATTAAGATGCAGGACCAGGATTAAAAAGCTCACAGCTAATAATTCAAAAACCCATCGGCAATTTCCTCGGCGCAGGATTTGTCATCCTCCAACCGATAAGGACTATCAATCAAAGGGCTAAGTTCCCTCGGCGCTTACTCACAACGGCCGGCGATTACATCGCGGGCACCGCGCAATAATAATTCCCCCGTCGCGTCGGCTCCTTGCGAGCAGACTTTTGTGCTCGTCGAGCGTGTCGCGTTTGCGCGAGAGAGAGAGCAATAATTATCGCTCGCACCCGCGCCCTCGCCGCAGGGAATTTCGACGAGCGACATGTGCTCTTCCGGTGCGTGCGCACAAGGGAGCTAAATTTTAAAAATCGATGACGTACCTCGCTCTTCTTGGGTTAATGTGTCTGCTTTCGGGAAGATTTTGTGGGTCAAGGTGCTGGGGATGGGGTTTTATGCGGTTTGATTACTTTCCCATTAGAGGCTAGTTTGCGGCCAATTGCGGAGTGACAAGTCAATTTTCCGGATTGTTCTTTTGCTAGCTTTTGAGGTTACGTGGATCTATTTTTTTTTTTTTAGACAGTAAGAAATTTCTTCTTATTTCTTGAAATTAGTTACAAAAATTTAGTAATAACCATTTTTTTTTATATGTGAAATTATTTATAAACAAAATACATTTCTATTTTTTAAAAAGTTTAATACTTTAAAAAATAAAGCCAAAAGAAAAACTGCCAAATGCACTTTATTATCTCAGAAAGTGTTCATTCAAATGTTTTGCTTTAATAATTCTGAAAGAAGTTATGTTAATTTGCATTTTGTAAATACACGTTGAAGTAATAAATACAATATATCTTCTTCGCTTCAAAGTTTTAGTTTAAGGAATAATTGTAGTACGATAAAAATTCAAACACAATTCTTGTATATATGTTAATATAATTTATAGCTTATGTTTCAGTTTTTGACAAATTTCATGTACGTGCAGTTTACGTGCAGTTTACGTTCAGTGTGCAGCGATTCTCGCGTCCTATATGAAGTTGACATTCACCAACTATATTTCTTCATGCGCATTGTACATGTACCAGTTATATATTTTTAAAGGAAAATACTGAATTATTATAATTGACTATCAAGTCAGGCTGAGATTCTTTTACCATGAATTGCTAGTTGGAATTAATAACATTATACTTAATTTACAAGAATGAAATCAATATTTAAAACAGGCAACTGCAAAGTACACGCACATAAAAGTGAGACATAAAAAAAAATAATTTCCGTTGCAACCCACGATCGCAAAAAGTGCCGAAAAATTCAAGCAAAAATTCTTCGCCTATGCGCAAATATCGCCACGCTCTCTCCTTTTTATTTGTCATCGAGATTCGATTCTCTTTTTCTGCCTCCCGTCGTTTTGCCTGGAACAAATATAGATTTGCGCTCAACCCGCTTGGCGGCACTTTAGTCCACGCTCTCTTACTTCCCTCTCTCTCTCTCTCTCTCTCTCTCTCCTCCGGCGCTTGCTTTTTGCGCGGCATTATTTGAATTTGTAAAGGCGATCCCTTCTGTTCGTTTTTTCTTTCTCTTTTTTTCCTCGGATGTCCCTTTTTCACGGGTCGAAGGCCGCGAGAAACGCTCGACCGAGCACTGATGAGTGAAATGGAACGGTTTTCGGAATTTGGCAAGAGAGTCGGGATTTTAGAATCGGCTGTTTAGAATGCGAGTTTTGGATAAAATGTGAAGCGTCTTGGGAGACTTGGCTGAGGATTTTATAAATGGGTGGGGGTTTCTTTTGACTATATGTATATTACTTCGCGTGTTTTCGAGTGCAGAACTGCGGCGTAGAAGTTGGTTTAAGGATCAGTTGAGTCATTTTCAAGTTCAATGGAGAATTTCGTCCGCATAACAACTAATTAATAACTAATATTAACCGAGCAAATAATCCTCATATTTAAAAAGATGAAAAATCGTTTAGCTTATTGACAGCAGAGCGATCTCAAATTCTCAAGTCCGACAAAAAGGCTCGAGGATCTGCACAGTATCGAAGAAAGGACTTCTTTAGAGATTTTTGCCATTATACTTCGATACGTCAGGCTATAAATAACTGCCGCGAAACGTTCAATGGTCGCTGCGGCGTTCTATTTAAAAATGTATGGAGGCGCCGCTGACGGCCATTCAGGAGAGTCGGCCGCGTTATCGCCGCTCGACACACACTCACACTTTCTTTCTCGATTTTCTCTCTCTCTCTCTCGCGAGCTCGTTTGTTACTACATAAAAACCTATTGATCGACGATGCTATTTGTTTGTCTCCTCTCCCTCGCTGCCTTTTTTCTTCTTTCCCGCGGCTTGGAAACGTTCGTATTTTCCGGAGAGAATGTCGCTGGGGAGGCTTGTCTTTTTTAAAGGATATGTTCGGGGTTAAAAATAGGAGCTCTATTTTCGGCTTCGCGGATTCGATGGTATCTGCATTAGTTTCGATTATTTCTGAAATGAAAAGTGTTAGTTTCGATGAGCTTTTCTATTGATAGTTCGATGAGTAGATTCATGTTATCATATCTGGTCACAGATGTATTTTTTAACGCGAGTGTTACACTTTTCATCTTTACAATTTGATGCGCTTGCTTCAGTTTTTTAACCACAATATTCTTCTTATACGTTTATTTCATTCTCTTTTGCGATATTGCGAATTTCGTGAAGATTTAAAGTATGCAAATAAAATTTTTACGCCTCAAATTTATTTCTGAGCGTATTTTGGTATATACAGCAGCAATATTGACATTCCAACTCTAAAATAAATAAAATGGAAGTAGGACGGAAACGTTAAAAAATGTTTTTTTCTAGAAGTACATATTAAAAACGACTCTTGTGGAAAGGAATGTATGATTTATACCGGAAATTTGTTTTTTGAAAATCTATATATTTATTTTCTGGATTTTTCGATTGTTAAATATGTGGTTGCGTTTTTTCACCTGACTTAGTATGATTGTAAACGATTCTTCACATTATAAAACTTTTAACAAAATTCTAAATAATTGATATATCTAATAAATTTATTATTTGCGTTTACTATTTCTTTATAAAAATGTGCAATAATAATTTATTCATTTTTGCAAACTTCAATTATGCACTAACAAGTTTTATTAAGGTAAAATAAACTTTTAAAACAGAACGATCAAAACGAAACTTTTTTCGTTTAATTTGCCTATTTGACTGCCAAATAATGCACGAAACTTTTCGAAAAGAAGTCAAATGGTGCATAAATGCGGTTCTAACTCCCGAATAACTTAGTTTTATCCAGAATTGTAACTTGCATGTTCCAGGGCTGCTTTCATTTTTTACAATATTTTAAAAACTTGATAAAGATTTTTCACTCCTTCCTTGTCCACATATTCCAACACCAAAATAGATTCCTCTTAAACTAGATTACTCTCAAATAAGATCCTCCTTGTAATTTTCCTCAAGATTACAAATAATTTATTCCTATTTATTAGAGTAAATTTCTTCAACTGAAGTTAATATCCCGAAGCATCGCTTTGTATTTTCCTGAAAGAAAAAAGGAGTGTCATCTCCATAAAAATATCCACAAATTCTAAAATACTGCGTTGAGACGTCCCCTCCCGGCCATTATTTCCCGGAAACTCGCAGAACTGCTCAGGGAAGAAGGGCGGAAAAAAGGAAAACGGAGAAAATTACCGGGTCCGGCTGTAATAACTCCGCCGATATCGCTGAAAGAAGAGCATAAATAAAGGTCTCGATCTATATGCCAGTCCCGCTTTTTCTCCATCTCACATAGACACGCACGTAGGTTACTCCGACGAGATATCCGTACATACACGTAGATCTGCTAGGCAGATACGCGACGGAATAAAATGTGAGTTCTCGTTATTATTCCGCGCGCGGCGCCTCGACTTTTTCGGTCAGCCTCGACTTTTCGGTTATTAAAGGTCAAAGGCGTGCGTTGATATTTTAATAATGAGAGAGTGATGCAATGATTGCAATCAAGGCGCTAATGATCAAGGGGCTGCTGTGGCTATTGAAGTTGTCATCGATTTTTGAGTTAGGAGTATTTTATTTGAAACACTTGAGATAGTTGATAACTAAAGCCGTTAAATCGAGTTGATTAATGCGCTTTGATGAACTGAATAAACTTTCCTTGGCTGGATCGATGTAGACGGTACTAAATTTGTAGTTTGCCTTTCGGATAGATATTATGTACTTGATATCAGAATTTTGAGAAAGTTGCGAATATCTTATTTAACATTTAAATATCCGTAGTAAAAATTAATTTTTTTCATTTATGAATGAGAATCGGGATGCAAGTCAATAACTTTTTATTGCACAGTACCGCTCTATTTTATTTAGGAATTAAATCTACTACAACCTACTTAAATTCATCAACATTTAAATATAACTTATCAAGTTATCGAATTAGAACCCCTTTATTCAGTAACCCTTAAGAAGAATTCCTCATCCACCCTAACGCGATATATCATACAATGGTAAATATCATTGACCTTTAAACCCAAGCTACAGCATTCATCCTCCGTCCTCGAAATCATTAATCGGCCGTTCATTTCCTCCAAATTAAGCTCCCTTTAGAGTTAGCCTGAAAAGCGGCTTATCATCCCTCAACTTCAGGCCGAAACAAAGGGCCCCTTTTTTTCCTTAGGCACATCGTAACGAAGCAGCGCGCGAAGAATCGCGGCCGATCCTAGCGCGAGAGATCTTTGAAAAATCACACAAAGCGCCTCTGTATTCATTGAATCGCAGACAGTTCGGTGCGGGAGTCAAAGGCGAAGAGGGGAAGAGGACGTATTTATAGTAATCGTCTCGGCACGGCTTTGAGCCGCGTGAAAAGATCGGGCGATTTTCTTTCCCGGACGTCGAGCGTCGCTAATGACGCCGGAGACTCGGCCGCATGGGAATGCTCCTGTTTCGTGCGGATTAGCGCACTCGCCTGCGATTGAAGCCGCTGTGATGCTGATACAATAGATGGAACTCCTGAACTTTATGGGCTGTTCGGCTTCGCTTATTTATGAAGGGGGGATTGTCGTTAAATGGAAGGAATACTCGTATTGCGCGGAAATTAATCGTTCAATTCTATGGTTTCAGTATATAGGCTGTATTAATCCGGTTATATAATAATAAACTTATATAATAATAAAAGATGTACTGGAATGTTTTTGTTTTATTTTAAGATTCCTATCGGGGTTCATTAAAATAAAATAGGATGTGCTTATTCTCTTGCGCTTTAAAAATTAAAAAAACTAGACGAGTAATAATTTTCCAACAAATTTGAGCACTGTAAACTAAAATTGTATATATAAAGGAACCTCTGTCTGTTTCGCGCATAATCAAAATTAATATTTTGGATCGCAACAGACTAGACCTCATTTGGTTAAAATTTCGGCCTGCTCGAATTTTTTGAAAATTGCTAAAAAATGACGAAAATTGAAACTTTGAAAAATTCTAGCGGCCGTCACAGGAAACCTTAGGGTCTGAAACTTTGGGAAAGTTATTTTTTTTATATGTACTTTCATATAAAAAAACAATAGCAAAATCGATGACTCCCTCCCCCCCCCCCCACAGCGATTTGTCGATTTCCAGCGGAATGACCCATATATATATATATATACGTAGCAATTAAAAATTAATCAAACAAGATAAAGTTTTAATAAAACTTTTTTTACGAATTAGAGCCTGTAATTGAATTAAAAATTCTCCTTTGAATTAAAAATTCTACTTTTCTATTAAACCGTTCTGAATAAAGAAAAGTTACGTCATTTGGAATGTTAATTTGTTAATGAATATTTATTATTACGAAAATTAGATTATAATTTTTATTAATTATAAAAAATATTTACTATCCTCGGAGGTATTTCTACATATTTTTCGGTCGGTGAATCGATGTCTGACGTCAAATTCGATCTACGAGCTCTGAAAAGTTGATAAAATTGTCTAAAAGTTGTTAAAAAAAGCGCTTTTTCGATTTTTAAGCATTTTCTCCCATTTTGACAAAATGTTAAACTTCACAGTTCAAAAAAACAAAGAAAAGTACATTAAATAAGTATATTTAAGCTTCTAAAATTATGAAAAAATTCAGGGTAATTCGTGATGCAGAAATGCACTTATATGATTTTTTTCAGATTTTTTGGAACTAAAATGCGCTAGAAAAACAAAAAAGTCAAAAACAACGTTTTTCAGGTTTGTGGCCCGAGGGAGGCACCTAGCGGTCTAAAAATTTGGCTAATGAAGTCTTTTTATATGTTCTTTTGATCCATTCAATCAAATATGAAATTCATTTCGGGGCATTTTTCACTAGGAAACCCGGATATACCCTTTTTTGTTTTTCAATATCTTTAATTTGAGAATATTATTTTACATGAAACTTTTTTTAAACATAGTGCAACGAAATAGCTTTCTATCTAACCTAGTTATGATAAATATAAAAGCTATTTATCAACGCAGTAAATATTTGAAAATATCGCTAACTAATATCAAAGTATATAGTAGTGCGCTCGTCCTCAGGCTTTTTTTCCATAATTGCCTTCGGAGCGCGATCGCACTCCTTGATACCATAAAAAACAAATCTACCGTAATAAGCTTAACGTTTCATTTATGAAGCGAGAGGCTGTAATGAAAAAAGCTCACATGCCGTTCGCCAGATTCATTTCATTTTACAGCGTTGCAAGGCCAGGTGGAGTAGAGGGCGAGAATTGTAGCAGCTTAAAATGCATTTTCTCGCACTGCTTGATAACTGCACATATCCCGGATCACGCACTTTCCATGCGTACCTGGGATTTTGATTTGTTTTCAGCGTAAGGATCCTTAGGGCAAAAGCTATATTTGCGCGAATTATTTGTCCTTTGATTTTCGACCTGTTTGAATAAACATAATCAGTTGTTGGCACAAAACGATCAGTGTATACTGCCTCGCATGTTTTCTACTTTAATGTTGTTATTCGTCATTTTATATTTTTTAAGTAATCTTTTAACAGAAACTCGCACTTCTAAAATTATTAAGTGTGATATATGAAACGCAATCGCAGAAGTATTCAGGCACCTACAAGTCTTTGAAAATGCGATGAATTTCATAAAAGTGCTGACACTGCTCCTTCTGACCAAATAATAAAACTCTCTACCTGGTCGTTTTATCCAGTGATCTCGCACTTTCGAGATGTCTGCTACTTTAGTTTTATCTACTATAAAATTCACTCAATACTAATAAAACGGCAGAGATATTACCACATTAATGCCTGTTATTTTACATGCGGATTTACCTGAATTCAAGAAACTTTTAGCAATAATTTAACTTCTGTGTTTAAAAGTTCTTTTAGAATGTTTTTAAGCTAAACTGTTTATTGAAAATCTTTCAATTTCCTTCACAGTTCGATGTATATAACAAAGTATCTTTAAGTTGTGGGTATGAAAGAAATTTATTTATGAATGTGAAAATTATTAAAAGGGGACAAGCGACTTTGCTATTTTGGAGCATAATCGATTTAAAATATTTTTGTACAAAAAGTTTTATAAGAGTGAATATCAATCATTTACTTTTACCAGGGGCGCGTGCTACATTTTTTACTTCCTCCTAGAGCATGCATTGTGATAATAATTTTTGGAGTTGTTCGAAAACTCGGTTATAATTGTATTTTAAGGTGTCAGGAACAAGAATAAATGGTTATTGAAAATGATGTGTGTGTGTGTGTGTGTGTGTGTGTGTGTGTGTGTGTGTGTGTGTGTGTATACGCCGTATCTTAGCTTCTACTGAACGGATATTCATCGTTCACGACTCATCTTGTTTGCTTTTTTTTGTGATGGCGGCAAAAAAAAATCCTTTTTTATTTAGCTTATTTGTTTTTGTTTTATCGCAAATTTTCGATTTTTGAAAAACTTAATTTATTTTTTTTTAATAATAGGATTGAAATATTTGAATTGAACAAAGGCCAATTTAAAGAGCATAAAAATATCTATAATTTCAGAGAAAAAAGTTACCCTAGCTCTTATGGTTCTT
>JAWWEO010000045.1:16913838-16950260 GCA_035582975.1 Ormyrus labotus | reverse complement strand
AATAGTAACCAACTTCAATTTTATATAGAAAGATAATCATTATTTTAATGTTTATAAAATCATTAAACGAAAAAAAAGACATGTACGCGCGCGAAGCGCGCACAGACATCACTAGTAGCAAGTAAATAGTTGAAAAGTAAAAATGCGTGTAGTAGCAAATAAAATTGAACCCCTAATTGCCTTACTTCGTAAACCCGCTTCCAAAAATAAATACATATACACTTGCTAAATTTCTATTTCCCCCAGCCGCTACCAATTCTCTGAAAGCACCGTTCCGCACTTAGCATTTTTCGGCCGATTAGATCTCGCAGGCAGAATCCAGCAGCAAACGAACTGAAAATTCACGACTGCGAGATAACCTCCCGGGGACGTAGGTGTCCCGTCGAAATAATTCTCACGCAATGAAACTACAGCACCTCGTAAAAGCAAAGAGCGCCGCCTTATTTTCCTTGGCCGACGACGAATTTCCTCCGATAAAGGAGCCGAAATCGGCGGGTCTTTACGATTTTTTCACGGAAAATTCTCACATTTCTCCTCCTTCTCCGACGCGATTCTCCGCTATCGCTCGGATCTCGGCCCGGACGCTCCGAATTGGGGCGAGGATCCCCAGGCCAGCGCTCTGCCCCTCTCTCTTGCAATCCTACTTTATTGTAGCGAGGAGACAGCAGGCTACGGAATTTAACCCGTTTACCCGCTTGAAATTCAATTTTCTTCAAGATTTTTTCTGCTGGAGATACATTAGTATTCTTTTGAATTTTTATCTAAGGAGGACCTTTTTTTTGACATTTCTGCCCCATCCCTTGAATTTTCAACCCGAAAGTTATAATTTATAAAGCTGCTGCTTTATCATTTATGTTAATCTTTATTCGATCAAATTTATTTTATTCATTTTTTATTAGTTTTATAATGATTTTTAATTTTTAATATTTTGGAATAAAAGAGAAATTTATTTATGCCCCGTATAGCTTGTTATATACGTATTACTCTGAAAAGACGGAGCTTTTTTTATTGGATTAAAGTATCAAAAAATTCATTTAATATTCGCTTTTTATTTTTCATTTTAATTTCTTTTCCACGGATGAAATAATGAATGTTGTAAATTTTTTAAGTTAATACTTTATCGAAACCGTAGAAGATCTTAATTATGCAGGTAAATGCTCCATTTATGACAAAAAGTGCAAAAAATCCCTTAACACTTTTCTACCAGGAGTAAACTGACGAAATTTTTCGTAATATTAATTTGAATCAATAACTTATGCTATATAATGAGCTCACAAGTAGTAAAAGTCATGTACGGCAAGACACAACTTTACATTTCAAACAACCTAGATATTTTTAAAGTTTTCTCATTTTACCAAGGTATGTAATTCCTCATTTATACCTTCCATTATTCTTAGATTTTTGCGCAGATGATTATACTTTTAAATATGTCGAAGGCTAAATCTGAATATCTCAAAGTAGCAGTTCTCTGACTAGAACTTCATATTGATTTCTCGGAGTATATTTAAAACTTTGAATTGATTTTAGTAGCGCGTCTTTTACAATTACTTCAAGTTCGTAGAAAATTTATATCTTTCAAGTCGGTTAACTGGGCCAAACAAAATCGAAGACGCTCTATTAAAATATCATTCATGAGGCATGACTTGACAAATAAACTTTTCACTATCCTTAATTTAAGTTCGTCGAGCTCAATCCGCTGAAGCGATTTATCATTTTTATTAAGGAATTTCATGATTAAGAAATGCTGTTATTCTTGCCAATGAATTTGACTGAAGATTGTTTTCCAGCAAAATAATCTATCACTCTATTTCTAATAATTATTAAGTTAATTTTTAACTTTAAATTCGCATTCTTTGTTCTCAAATCATTTCTTTGGCTAGGGCAGTAATAAAAGCACGACATTTCGACAGTCAGCGTTTCCAAATCCACATATTACAACAACAAAAGCCTACAATTAATTTTAATCATCACCTTTAAAAGAAAAATTCATTATCCTCTTTCAGCGAACGAAAAAGTAAGCAATGACTCCAAGTCATTCGTCCCTTTGTACGAAGCCGGAACTTTCGCGCGAAATAATTTAAAGAGAGAAAAATTCAGCCCTGAAATAAGCGGTGGAGGGTAGAAAGCCATTACGGTGTATAATTCACATCCTCATTCAGCTGCGGGTCGTGGCGGTCGAGAGAGAGAGAGAGAGAGAGAGAGAGAGGCGTTGATAAGACCGGCACGCTTTTCATCCTTCGAGATCGCAGCCCTGCTTGTTGATGACTCCGCCGCTGCCTGCACTATCTCCCTCCTCCTCCATCTCTGCGAGCAACGAGTATTTTATTCGCCTGCCATCCACATGCACTTACGACGCGTCGTCGCGCCGCGGAGCACGATTTTTACGGCCGTTCCAGCCTGAAAATTACGGAGATGATTCATTTCGCGTTTGGTGGAGGCTAACAAGGAGATGTAAGAAAGTTCGGGGGTCTTGCTCGGACAGGAATTTGGGCTTATTTGATAAGATAGTTTGGAGTGTTGGAGTCTTTGGTTTCTAGAAATAAATAAATGAAGCACTGTTTTCAAGTTTTTAACGCGAATTCATTATTTTCTGCTAATTAAAATTGCTTTTAATTAGTGCGTGTGATAAGTATGCTCCATTATGCTTATTTATGAGGCAAAATTTAATTAATAGATCGAACATTTGTATAGAATACAATGAATGGTTTGAAATTTTAAGAAAATCATTTATAATACAAAATACATTTACTATAAAAAAATCGGGCTTATCATTGAAAGTTCATTACTTTATAATTTTAAAACAGAAAAGAGTATTTCACCCGCATTCATCGAAAGAAAATTGTCCGAGGCGGAAATTTTTCATTTCGACGGCCTTTGGATTCTTTGGAGAAGCGATGAGCTTACTTTAATTACCTCGTAAAAAATACGCGAGGCTGACTCGCGATTACCATAACAGTAAAGTCCGAGATAAAGTTTTCATGGGTACCGAAGATTTACGGCGACGCTGCTTCATCTTGCTGCTCCCCGAATTTTAACGGGCAAATTAATGCGCTCTGAAATCGAACTAATCCCAGGCCAAGACGCTGTTAAAAAGTGGGGAAAAATTAAATTGTAACTTGCTGCAAGACGGTATGGTTCATTTAGCCGAGATGATAAAGGAGGGGACTGCATTGAAACTGAAACAAGTTTTTCTTAATGGGATACTCCCTGGGGGGATGAGTAAATAGTAAGAGTAATTGTTAAGGAGATTGGGAGAGGGTTTATGGAGCGGCGGTTTTCTTCGGTATGATTATGGAATACAAATACTTAGAGGATCACTTAATTATGGAAGTAGCTAGATTTTTCAGTTAGATTGCAATAGTTACTAGTTTACTACGTAATTATTCACTACTTTTCTTGCAGATCAAGAATTAAATAGCCACGGCTTTTAAACAGATAAAAACGAGTTTCAGTAAGTTTTTCGCTGATTTATCAAACGTGAAACTTTAAAAATCGCGGAATTTTTAATTTTCAGTTTCTGTTACTCTTTCTGTGCATTTTTCAAAACAGAAAAATAGCTATACAAAATGAAAATATTATTAAATTTGAAATTGTAAAAATACCGAGGTAACTGACAATCAAACGAGATACTGAGTTATGTAATACAAGTGCATACTGCGGGTCTCTCTGAATTCCGCAAATATAGTTGTAAGTCAAAGTTAACAGGCACCTTACGCCTCGAACAGAATCTAATAATTAGCAAGCCACAGTCATCCGAATGCAGCCTGCTGCACAGGTCGACGCAAAAATTTCAGCAACGTCGCTTCCCGAACTTCCTTGCACAGAGAACTAAATCAACCCAATCCGGTGAATAGTTTGCCCGAAAGGGGACTTAGAGGAGACGACCTGAATCGCGTAACGCGTTAATTAGGGCGAGTCGGCTCTCGTTTGAATTAAAATTTCACAAGGTCCGAGCAAGTGACTCTCGTTCCTACACGTGAAAAATTGACCCCCTGGCGGAGATGAGTCGATTCCACAAGATTCAGGTAGACTGCTTTCTTGCGAGCTAGCCAATTATTTATAATATAATGTAAATATAGTCACAAGCTATTAATGGGTTTTCTAATAATAATGAGACACAGCTCACTAGATGAAACGTGAAATTTTCGAGATAATTAGCTGACTGATATTTTATTAAAGCTTTAGTTTTCGAGTAGATTTTAATAAACAAAGGAGTTTCGAGAGTGAAAGACGTAATTAATTGCTCCTTTCGCTGCGTGAATATTCTTCCCTTTAAAATTTAAATTAATATATAAATAATACTATCTTCACAAAGCGTCCGAGCAAAAGGTGGACGCTTGAATATTATGAACGTCCTGGAAAAATACAACCCCCGTAAATTTCGTCCTTATAAAAACACAATGCATGATAATGAACAAACGAAATGAACGAAACCGAAAAAAGGAGAAAAACGGAGACAGCGAGACGCTGTCGATGCGGCTAGTGAAAAGGATTGCCTCGCAAAAGAGATGTAAAAGCGGAATGGGTCAGGCCGGCAATAAATTAAATGAGAAAGCTCGGCGCGAACGAGAAACTGAGCTGACGCGTCAATCAAGCGGCTTCGCGAGAGTTCATCGCGAGCGCAATACGCTTTGATCGTTATGTAAGCCTTTCCGAAAGGGAATATTTACTGGCCTTGAAATTATTCTTTTTCAAGTCGCCACCCTCGCTGTTTACGCGGGCAATTCGAATGATGTTAGATAATTCCGCGAGTAATGATGGTTGCGTGTGTAATGTGTACAGGCATGCAATGTTTCATATTTCGCTCGACATCGATATGAATCCTTTAGAATGCTGTTTTGTACCTTTGATCAATTCTTATTTTAAAATAGAATAAACATTAGACGATATTAATAAAGTGAAATACAAGTTTTCATTTGAAGAGACTGAATGAGCTCGAAAATCAGAGCTTAGCCCTAAAAAAAGAAGGTAGGTGGGAGTGCAAGCCTCACCGAGGGCATCTTTTAGACTCTAGTCGGTCGCACGTGCTGCGAACGAGGCGAAACGGTAACGTAACGCCAATTATCGCGGTAATAACCGAGCCTCTCGAAGAAAACGAGCGCCCCGCTGCGGCACGCGACACTCGCGGCGCAAACTAATTGATGGCTCTGCCCCCGTAATTGATTGCTGCCGAAAATTGGATGCTGAAAGTAATGATGCCCCCCGCCGGGTTCCTCAAAGCAGCTCTGTAATTTAAAGAATGGGGGACACCTATCCGTCTGTTTTCAAAGAGCTCGCCGCTCGAATAAATTCCTCGCGAATTTTTCGCCTAACATTATTAAGCATCGTTTCAGGGCTTTAAACTTGCATTTAAGTATCGAGTCTAATGAAGATTTAACAAAGAACTCGGAGTAACTTATAGGCTGAGTACAATTTTTAGTGATTCTGTAAAATTTTTACTACTTACTTACTTACATTTTTAAAAGGACAATGTGTGAATAAATGTATTTATAATGCCTGCATGATTTTTTGAACCACCTTTCTCGCTTTTAAATTTTCATGCCGCTTATTATTAATGTCAATTATTAATCCCATCCTCGCAAATACAATAAAGATTACGATCATCCCGAGGATTAAATCGTGCAATAAGTAGTACTTCCGAAGCAGCCGGCACTATCTTGCAGAGGTACTAAAATTAATGGTCTCATCATTATCCTCCAAGTGCTCCCAATTAAAAAAGTATCTCCCGGATCGAGTTCCAGAATTCGCGGCTCGAAAACGAGGAATTTTCAAGGTCCCCATTATTGCTTTATCCCTCGAGATCCTCGAAAATGGAATAGAATTAGTGAAACGCGACGTTACGTGATCGCAATTTCAAGGAAGTCGATCCGCTGAAATCGAGCTAATGGCTCCGGAATTACAAGAAAGGCAAAAGAAACGCGCTGCCCAGTTATGACTGCATAATGTTTCATGACTTCTTTTTCGACAAAAAAACGTTTACGCTGTGTGTTTATGCTAATGTCCGGCCATGAATATTCATCCGTATTAAACGGCATATCGTGATGTATTATTTTCATTTGAATATGTTTACGAGAATCCAGCGCTGCTCTTATCGATCGATGTATGGTGTGTACGTGTGTTACATAATGTAAGAATTTTATTGATCTTTAGGAAGATTAACACAGGCAGGCATTAATAAAAGAGCACTTTTTATCGAGCCACCAGGCTAATCTTTTCTTTTTCTTCAGATTCCCTTCGAAGACAAGCGCGTCGACCTCAAATTATTTATAGCGCCTTTTTTTTCGTAGGAGTACAATTTCGTAATATTAGTGTACTTCTGCAGCTCTCGGGGGCTGTTATTAAAACTTTTCCGAGGTTGCGTACTAAAATATCTGGAGGCTTCCCTCTGGGCGCGAGCTTAGCAATTAAACTCACTTTCGCATCTAAATTCCTCGAAATAACACCATATGAACGGGGCTTTCTCTTCTCGGGTGGGAATCTATTTAAGCCGCGTCACTGCACTAAAAGCAAGACCATTTGTAAATATGAAAAATGCCTTGCTTTTCAAAGCTGGAGGAACGATTTATATTTTAAACAGAGATTGCTGTGAGAATATGGAAGGAGCTAAACGATTCCTTCAAATAGTTTTCTTTCGAGATGTGCTCTCGAAAGCGATTTCTGCGATTAAATAAAGGGTAAGCAAAGAAGATAAACAATGTAAATTATTTGCTTGATAAATATCATGTATCAAGAAAAGTGTTCTTTCGGTCTATCTGCTACTTGTCGTGAATTTGACGTCTACATCTAAAGAAAGTGAATGCTACAATTCCTTCTTTTTTTCGAAAATAAGAAGCATGTAAAAACTCTGTCCAACTGGACTTATCCAGAAGCAACCTGCTCACCTTAAACTGAAAAATCCAGCACGCATCAGCAAGGAAAAATTCCCGGGCATTAAACAGGCCAAGTTAGAAAGTGAGCTCCGATAGACTGGCCGTCGGCTTGTCTTCGCGTCGGCTGCAATCCAATCACGGATAAACGGATTACGGGGCTAACCCGCGACGTCCTTGCATTGTTTGCTCGGCGCTTCGCGCTCGTCCATTATCAAAATGTCGCACTGCATCAGATTCACGCGCGGATCAATGGGGCCGCAGCGCTGCGCAAGTCTAATTTACCGGGCGAGCAAGCTCTCGAGACCTGACAAACACGCAGCCAGCGCTGATTAATTCCCCAGGCCTGACTCCGGAGCCTGACGCTCTTGCCGATAGCCGAGCTGCCGAAACTTCCTGTCTGCTCGCTGCTCCGCTGGGGTAACGAGACTCAGACCCTCATTTCGTTCCTACTTTCAGTTGACCTGCACCTCAAACTTACCGAGTTATCTTCTTTTACAAAATCTCCAATGCACTATTATTTTTAACAATTCAGATAAGACCGTCTTTTCTCAATTATACGCCACAGAAGAAGCAACGATGTAATACAAATAATTTATTTTCATTTTAAACCTTTACTAAACCTTGCTAAAAAAATTTTTTTTACTTGCAATGCAAGTATACGTAAATTTTAATTAGGATTTACGCTTACATCTTACGTTAATTGAGAAAATTTTATTTAAATTAATTCTAATAGTACTTCCGTCAAAAGGGGAAAGATTTGAATGTCAGCCTTCTTATCATGTAATGCTTTACTCGAGTGCTTATAAACCTTCCTTTTTGTTGAACTTTATCTAATATCCGCAAACAACACGTCAGACTTTTAGAAATTTGCATGCATACTCCGCAATACTGGTTCAAGTATAACAGAATATTCATACCTTTAAAGTAGCTGTAAAAGCTTGCTTATTTGCCAAAGAATTGCCAGAACTTGCAATTGGGAAACAGATTGAGGTAACGTTTTTGACGCTTGTAGAATAGAATTGCTCAATATAAAACTGAAAAATTGCATCTTAAACAGCAAATCCAACTATGAGCTTCTACTTAGGGCACAATTTTCGCAGCCATCTTTAATTTTTCTCAGCATTCAAGAGAACTCTCTTACTCGATCACGTGAACTTTTAATATCAGTCTCTAAGTTAATTCCTGTAATATTTAGGAAGTATAAGAAAGGCTGACCAAGCTCCGTTTAAATCTACTGAACACGTCCGGAAGCAATTATCCCGTGTATATCAAAGCTGGCAGAAAATAAAATAAATACTTTTTAATACAAAAAATTGAGATTCCATGAAAATAAAAGCATAAATCGTAAATTCTGCCGGGAAATAATCCACAGGCCCCTCTCCCATGAAAATGAAAAAAAGCAAAAGCAAATAGAGTCCTCTTCCACTAGAATAATTAACCAGGTAGATCGGAAAAAGTGCAATCCTTTTGTCCCATTATATCGGTTTAACGGCTAAAATTAATGCCTTGGTAATATAGGACAGTCCGAGATCCTCCGGCAACGCGGACGTGGCAACGCAATGCGAAACCACCGCAGATCAATGAAAGACACGCCTCAACGCCGATCCTCCCACGCATTCCGCTGCGAACAAACACCCTGATGAATGCGTCCCTTTTTTCCTCCGCTCGAGCTTTAATTAAAAGTACACAGCATTTATATCGAAGCATTCAAAATCTGCAAACCGACTACGTTCCGGGCTTACGGCCAGTTTTCGAGCTTTCAGTTTCGTTCCGGCGAGAGCAAGAGGGTGAAAAAAAAATGAGCGAGAGGCTTTCACGGCTCCGGCTGACATTTTCAAAGCGAGAAAGTCTCAGGGAAATTAATTAAATCCCGCGCAAATTTCGCGGCTGAAAAAGCTCGGAATCTTATTTTAAAATCTAGAGCGAATTGGGGTTAAAGCGCCGCTTGTGGTTATAATTTTGAGAGACGGCAGGTGCGGCTACATTGGGGAAACTACGCGGTAATCCGGCTAAATGCGTTTTGCAGTTTATGTTGAAATATACATGGACATACGGAGATAGCTGTAATGCGGGAAATTATTCATGAGAGATTCTTATCAGTGATAACCTTACATTTAGTTATGTATGTGAAAATATGAATATTTTATGAAAGCATTATATAATAGTAATGAAGCATTGTCATTAGTGTTGCATTTATGGCTGACACTTGATTAGAATATCTTTCCGTTTTATCTGATTGCATGAATTTTTTATCGTTCTTTCGTTCGTGCTCGCATTTATTTTTAAATCCTAGATAACTAAATAATCCTATTTTTAAATGGAATCTGATTTCTACGTCCGGCACGTTAATAATAAAATAAATTTTTATGAAACTTTTTAAATCACTTACTCTTAATTTACAGTAAATAATACAATGATAACTTTACAAATCTACGCTTGCTTTTCACTCCAAGTCGAGTATCACCTAAAAAATATTGCTACTCTCGCAAAAGACAATGTAGTTATAAAATTGAAATTCCTAAATATCCAGTAAACGTAGAGCCAGCCGAGGAGCGCGGAATAGTCCGTCATCCAGTCGGCGGCATCAGTTTCCCCGCTTTAAAAGGGTCGGTTGGCCGCTTCTCAGCTCTCTAAGCAAATGCAAACGAGATCCCGCGGTGTTCAGTGGCGCAGCCCTGTAGGAGTATTCATTTACATCATGCGACCGCTCGAGCCGCTTCTTCTCGTAATGGATCGGCCGATACAAAGACGCGGATGCGGAGAATTTTCCCCGGTTTTTGGCCTTAACACGATTCTCCACTTACTTGGATAGGCTGACAGGTTTTTATGCCTGTTTTAAGCCGCTTGAAACGAGTTCTTTGAGCTCGCTCAATTTTTGCGGTATCTTTTTCGTACTCTGTACTATTCAAAACATCATCTTTTATAATATTCAACTAGCAAAAACGGAATTATATTGCAAGAATTTTAAATATCTCTATTGATATTTATTTTATGTACAATATGGTTCAATTAAAAATAATAAAAAAAATTTTTATCAAATATTCATTAGATATGTATTATGCCCTTTGAAGATTTTTAACGGATTATAAATTTACATTTATGTTAACAATAAAGATGTATATCAAAACTCGCCTCTCGCAGTAAAATTATTTTCTAATTACATACATTTAAAACATAGACTGACGTACTGATAATACTGATGCCTGGCTAAAAATTAATATATCTCTAATTGATATATATACAATTCAACGTACTCTAATACATATTTTAGTATTGATATAATAAAAATGATATAAAAACAGCTAGAAGATGATTTGTCGATAGCTGGCACTACACAACTGGTCTTTTTACTCGCGGGAATACGCTTTTATCCCGTATTTCATGCACGCTTCGAACATCTTTCAAAAAAATACCTTTCAGCTCGCAAAGTTCGCCCCATACATTTTACATTGCATTTTTCCTTTGATAAACTGCTCTTTTTTATCGAACAGTTCGTTCCGATCTATTCTATAAAATTTTATTTCCTTTCCTTTAGCCGCATTCAAGAGAGTAGCATTATCAAATATCCAAGGCTTAATACGAGCTGCTCTGCATAAAATTCAAATAAAAGCAACTGCATTAACCATCGATCCACTCTATCTACCGTAAACCGAGCCGCAGCGCAAACAAAACAATAGCATCCAGCCAAACAGCCGGCAGACACCGAAAAGGAACCCAAAGAAATCCCAGCTTTGTTTCTCCTCCCGAAATGAGAAAGCAGCACTCCGACTCATGCATCTTTTATAAAGGCGACACCAGCCGATTCGCTCGCCTTCTTCTGCGCATGGGGTAGGAAGCACACCAGCAGGTAGTCGATAGACACTCGAGCGCCTAATTAATGCCGGCTTCGTGAATGCGCTGCTTTCCGGGGGGCTTTTATGGAGTGAAAGCGCCGGGCGCCGCCTTATTCTTGGGGATTCATGGGGCCGCTACTTCTAAGCAGATTTAGTGCAAAGAGCTGCGTATGCTCCTACAGCGGAGAGAAAAATATATATAGATTAGTTGAGTGAAACCACTTGACCTTTTCTTGCAATTCATCCTGATGGTTATAAAAGCATAAAGATGTTGAAATTATCTTATGTTTCGGTAAAAATATCATTTTAAGTAGATAAATGACCTTTTGGTCAGACAATATTTTGGCTCACTTTCCCTTAGCAAGTAAATTAATTCACACTCACTGCAAAACGCTAGTCCTACTTGATCATTTTCCGTTTTACATAAGAATATCTATTTCATCCGAGTACTCCCGACTTAAATCTGCAGGAATAAAATTTGAATTAAAATTTTATCCTCTCCTCCAGGAAATAACGCGCTGACAAGTCGAGGGATTGGCAATGCGTTCACGCATCAGCCTGCGCCAATGGAGATCAAAGAAACCGCTCGACGAAAGGAGACCGTTTTAGTTATTAGATTACTCCGGCCCTCCGAGCGAGCTAATCGATTTTAGCGATTGCGCGAAGCTTTTTTTTCGTTGCCGGAGGGTACTGAGCGATGATTAATTTACGTTCTTTATTTGGTAATGGGAGGCTCGGCCGGGATTCGAGCATAAAAGATACCTAAATGGGGTTGGGTAATTATTTTTTTATTTAATCTAGAGGTTCTATTGGCTTTTTCAGACGGAAGTACCCCCTCCCCCCCCCCAAATTTCACACTCATAAGACTAAAAATTAATATTCTAAAAAATAGAGAATAATAGCAAGCGCAATAAAAAAATCAACTAAATACTGTCATTTCCTCACTATCATCTGTCAAAAGTAACTCACCTTAACAATCAAGCTTAACTTCATTCCAAACGAAAGGAAGGACGCAGTGAAAGAGTGAAACAAGGTTCATTAGCCGCCGCGTGCGCCTAATGCAAATGAAATCCCTCGCCGGCAAAGCGTCCCCAGCTGGCGCGCAAGAAGACGCGATTGGCCTGCGGATAATTCGGTCGCGGGGCCGCGTAAAAAGTGAATGTGCCTCGAGTACAGTGGAAAGTTCCCAATGGAGCACGCTGGCCGATAAAAAGATTAGTGGATTTTGGTATTGCTGGCCTTTTGTGAGAGGCTATTGGGACATTTCGACGGATTCGGTTCTTTGTTACTTGAATCTGGTACTCAACACTTTTTCCGAGGGCTATTTTTTAACAAAACAGTGGCGATCTTATCGTTTGCCAATCTTCTATTTATTTTCGCAATAAATTAGTTTTATTCGTGCCGTACCATTCAAAAGGAATTGGCAACTTTACTGAATAATGAATAAGAAGTAATAAAGCTTCAATTTAGAGTGAGAAGTAACTTTAAGAATTCCTACGAGAAAGTTTCAAATAACTTTATTGGAATACAAATTACTGTTGGTTCGTACAAACTTAAGCACGGAATTAAAATTTTTAATACACCTCATATTTTTCGTCGATTAAAAATGATAACTTACTACGTATATTCTGAATTCTTTAAATTTTAGATTTAGAAAATTGCTAATTCTAAAACTGCTAACCCTTTTGAATCATTATAATTTGAACCGTGAATATATATATATATATATATTTCTGATCCTATTTCTCTAAAGTATGTATTACCAGTCCCAACACAACCCCGGCTTGTAACGAAGCCCACAATTTCAGTTCACCAAAGCCAATTACCTCCGAAATTTGATGCAACAGAAGCAGCGTCCATTCGCGCTAATTCCCAGCCGAACTTTCACTTGCAATCCAGCACCTCATAAATCAGAGAACTAATTTCCGTGGATCCCGCCTCGATTTCCAATCCGCCGGCCGCGAATTAACATTTCCACAGAGCCGATTTCTCTTACGTCCCACGCATGTCGAGGCCTAATCAAGAATTATCCCCGAAATTGCCGGCGATAAAGGGAGGAGGCTCGTTAGCCGCGGCTTTATCTTTTTTCTGATTTCTTTTCCGCCCTTTGTTCGTCCGTTTTATCGGCTTTGATTGCGTGCCGGTTTTTTCAGCAAGGACACTTCCTTGCTGAATTTAGAGGTGAGGGGAGGATTGTCTATTATCGAATGATTCTAGTTTACTTGGAAATAGGAGAGAAAATTTTATTCTTCGGCTGGAGCGGTTGGAAAATAAAATTCTGTTTCGGTGTACCGTCGAAGGTAGAAGACAATTCAAGAATAAATTTGCACAGGTAAAAAATTTATTCTTCGGACAATTGTGAAAGCGAGGAATTTAACTAATTTAGAAAAATAAACTTTATGTTTATAAACGACTGCCTACTCAGACTAAATTAGTATGAAAGATTCTCTAAAAAACTATTTGTACTCCCAGGTGTTCTACTTTAATGCTTAAAAATTTGAGAAAAAACTCGCCCGGTAGACCATTCATAATCTAGAGAAAAACTCCAGACTTGTCTACTCCGAGCTTTTCGAAAAAACTAAAAAATGTGAACCGTGCAGCTCTTGTGCACAAAACCCAGGAACAAGGCGTCGGCGTTGCTTTTCTGAAAAAAGCATCACCTACAAAACAAAACCTTCGCCTCCCCAGCCAAACTGAAAATCTCCCTTTGCCAAATTAAAACCTCCCCATTACCTCCCGAAACAAAGAAAAAAGAAAATAATACCGGCTCGAAAAGAATTTTCTTCCCGCAGCGGCGACAGATAAACCGTCGTCAGAATAACGCTCGACTTCTCGTTAACCTCCGCGCCGTGTACAAGTGCAGCTGGCTTAAAAAGCTCAAACGAGAGAGCCTCTTACATTTCCGTGCTCACTCGGAAATTTTCCGCGGATTCTGATTTTCCCGCGCGGCTGTATATCCGTCTAGTCGAAGTTGATAGGTGCTTGATACGTGCTTTTCTTACGCGATAATGGCCAGGTTGCGCCTCCATTTTTTTGAAGACAGAGCTTTTCTGGAAATTCCACTTTAATTGGCTTTCTAGTTTTGGGGCTAAGTTTTTTAGCTAATAGAAATTTTCAGAAAGTTATTAAGAAAAATGATTTTAAAACCATTTAAAAACAGAGCGAAACTCAAGTCCACTAGATTCTCGCAATAACCGAAGAAAGCGCGGAATCTAAGCAGTACGTGTCTTTGCCCCGAGCGAGCACTTGGCGGATGACGAATTCTCCGAGTTCGCGCCTTGGCGATTTATGGGCCGGGCGATAAAAAGAGCGGATCGACGACGGCTCAGGAATCGTACGGAAGTTTGCCCTTGTTTCCCTCTCTCGCTGTCCATTAATTTCACAGCTCTTTCTTCGCCGGACTCTTTTTGCCACTTTGGCCGGCTTAATTTCCTTTCCTGAGCAGTTAAGCTTTTAAGAACCGAGAGCGAGTTTAAATGCGGCCAGTGGATTTCGAGGCGGAAGGACTCCTTATTTCAAAGGGGTTCGTTTAGGAGATGATGAAAATTTTAGTTTTTCGCGTGAATGCAGGCGAGAATATTCAGTTTAGAAACATATTGCCTGACCTGGAAAAGCTTTCAAAGACGGCGGGCTATGGATTTTTGCGAAAATAGGATAGAATAAGAAAAATGCGCGCTTCAAGCGTTTCAAGGGTTTAAAGGATGATGCTTCAGGCCCTTGCTTAATCGCTTCTCGCGAGATATCCAGTCGATCGTATTAGATTGAAGGTGAACAAAATTTCTAAAAAAATAACTGCTCCTTTAATAGGCAATTGAAAAAATTTAGTCGAGTATTTTAAAATGAAAGCTACTTTTATTAAGAAATGAAAATTATTTTCTCTCCAGTTGGATTAAAATTTCCCAAAGATCCCCTTAATAGTCCTTAGAAGTTGTCTCTTTCATTATAGAAGAATGGCTCTCCCACTATAACCAAGCAATATTAAGCTGAAATCCAAGAAATGTTCCATCTCCATAAAAGAAAAAGGCGATTAAAATTTCATCGCAGTTCTCAATACAATACCATTTCATTGGGCTTTCAAGGTTAGAATCGCAGAGCCGCCGAACGCGACCATAACCATCGGCATGGAATTAGGTCGGTCAGCTCGCATTTTACGCGATCAGCATGAAAGCCGCTTTCGGCCAGTCTCAGTATAAAGTCTCATTACGACGCCGCGTAAATATTCTTTCGCGGGCAATGGGATTAGCACGGCTTTATTGTGGGCTTAATTCGAGAATAATAACCTCGTTAATTTCCTGTAGGCTTAATTAACGCTCTCTATAGCCTTGTATCTCGTTCCAGATGGGCTTCGCCGAAAATTCAATATCGCCCGCGAGACTTCATTCCCCGATTCGCGGAAATGGACAGCACACGTGGACTGTAATTCAGTTTAATTGACGTCTCCTCTTAATTTTTCGTTCTAGCCGCGCGCCTACGATCAAATGCTCTTGAACTTGAAAACATTGGGAAATTCCTACGTGAGATTCGCCAAGGCTTCCGGTCAATCGATTTCTAGACACGTATCACAGAAACATTTTTATTCCAAAATTTTTATCAGTAGAAATAAAGTATTCAAGAAAAAATAATTTATCGATTAAATAGTTAAAAAAAAACCAAGTAGAACATTCTTACTACAATTACGTGAGTAAATCGATTAATTAAACTTTTCCCTGCTTACAAGTCCGAGACAAAGTCGCCTCGGTCTTACACATATATCCCGATTACGATGAAAAATCCAGCCGCCGTATAAATAAAGAGCACGCACCTGAAAAGTTCGCGGCAACCCAGTTTCCTCTTCTCGCCGTGATTCAAAATACGCGCCGCTTGCATTATAAGGAGCGGCAGCTGAAACTTGCAGCGAAGAAAGGCAGAAAACTGAACTTGCAAGCTTTTCCGGGCTCTGCACGAAGCGAGACACGCGGAACTTTACTCATTTCCCCCTTCTTCTAAGACTTTTTAAAACGCCTTTTTCAGTCGGCGAAAGGAAAAAAGGGGACTTGCCAAGTTCCTTATATGGTCACTTGAAAAATTGCTTTTGACGGCGACTCCTCGAGTGGCGCGGAATGCAAACGAAAGAACGCTGCGAGTCTAATCTGTCCGGAGGAGCAGCCAAGGAAAATAGCGGCAATTAGCCTTCCATTTTCATTTTTAGTATCTTATTATTACGTGGTTGAGATGTGCGGACTATTAAAGGATCTTTTTGCGTTACAATTTTTCTTGTCTAGTATGGAAAAAGAATCTTCCACGGCTCTAATTATTTCTCTTAACCTTTTGAAACTCGGTACTTTGCAAATAAAAATGTCAAAAATTTAGAGAGAATAAAAGTTAAAAGAAAACCAAAGTGCTTACGCTTAAAGTACCACTCGATCCTCTTGTGAAATTCGCAGAGTAGAGCCTTTTGTAAAGGCCGTAAAAAATATTTTGGTCCTCCTCGTAAAACTAACGAAACTATTTTATTGCCGCAGTAAAAAGTTTATTGACAGTGCACAGCTTTTGTGTTGCGTCAACTGCGACTTCGAGGTGATGTGTCAACTTTTTTTCAAATTGTTCCCCTTTCGAGTCCGAGTCTGCCGAGATGAAACGCTCCGAAATAACTCTTCGCTCAAATCTACATCAGGATATCCTCCGTTATACAGTTTCATACAAAAGCCAGTGAGGTCTTATCTCCGCATCATTTGCCTAACGACTTTGCACTCGAGTCATAATCGTCGCGATCTCAAAGTTTCCTTGACGTGTCGGAGGAGGAACTCGGGAGCAGGACGTGACGGAGGAAGCGCCGGAGAACAACCGAGTGACAGGGAGGCGATACAGAAAGGGTGACTGCTATCGATCGAGGTGTAATTGAGTTTAGCACTCGGGTGCAATAACTTTAAACAACGAGTCGCGCCTCTCGAATGTCAATTGGGCTTTCGGTAGATTTGTTAAATTGAGGTTTCGATGGTAATCGATATTTTCTCAATGATAATGGACGGTCTATAGGCAGTGGAAATAAGTTATTGTAAACTCTGCATAAAATTGAGTCTGATTTAAAATTTCAAACGCGAACGGCGAAAGCATCGTCACCTGAAATTTACAATTCTCGTATAAACAGCAAAAATTTACGCGTCCGAGAAGCAAATTACCAGCTCCGTGCACCTGTATTAACAAAGAGCAAACATGTAAAAAGTAAAGAAATGCAGTGGCAAAAAATAAATAAAGAAGCTTACTTAAATAACAATAAATAGAATATAATGAATAAATGTGTTTTGTATACACATGACTTGCTAGAAAAAGAAATTTATTTCCCGCAGTAAAAAGTTCTTGTTTACTATTTTTTTAATTTTAGTTTTAAAATACAACTTGTCTCGTTTCTTTTTTAATTTGTTATTTATTTAAAATATAAGTAAATCTGAGTAAATGGACGCGACAATAATACATAATCTAATAAATGTATTATTAACCGGGCGCTAAGATAAGCAGAAAAGTCTGAATAAAGCACAGATCCAATAAAGCAGAATAAAAGAGCCGTAAAGTCTGTCGGCGGCGCTGAAATCATAAAAATTAAAGAAACCACCATCCCAGCGAAGGTTCGCACGCAGGTGGAAAAAGCCTGCGGATGACGGACACGCAAAAGCGGGGAAAAAGTGCCGATGTACAGGGTGAGCATTCCGCGAATGCGGCATCGATTTCCCATGAAAAGGAGTATTATCAGTTATCACTCGGCGGCATCTCCGTTCTCCATCCTCGCATGTATACGTAGACAAGAAGGAATTCAATTACTAGCGACCCCTTTCCAGCTGCGAATCCGCGAGGACAGAAGCTTTTTTAAACCCCTTTGCTTTCGATAGGAAATCGGTATGGCGGGAAATGGGGATCCCATAATTAAACTTGAAATTGGGAATTTATTTTTCTTTGATTGCTTTGTATTAAAGGTCTGAAGAGCTATTTAATTTTTCTTTTAAATTTAATCGATAAATATGCAGAAAGATCCGTAATGCATTTTACTTATACAAACACGAGTAAAAATATGTAGGTCGATATTTAGCTTAATAATCTTGTAATCATGTTAGCTTTTATTACCGCGGTGCCGTAACCTTAGCATATGTTCAGGCCGTTAACCTCTAAACGGCAAAAAGACTTCAAGATCCACTTTCTATGAAAATATAGCTTTACAACCGCATAAAATCTTATATTTAAGCCATTTTAAATAACTGTCTAGTTTAGTACCGCAATAATATTACGTAGATTACTAGTTTGCTAAAAGATCCCCCAGTTACTTTTTAAAGTACCCGAATACTCCATCAAGTTTCTCTGCAGTGACCAATTAAGTTTTCGCTTTACTGCGTGTACTCTAGCCCAAAAATTTATCGCCCATCGAGCTTAAATAAAGGCTTCGAGCGCCTCGTTTGCAATTTAATCTCCCGCATTCTGCAATTATTTTATTGCCATCCAATGGGAGCTGCAATCGTTAGCCTGAAATGATTCGAAAAATGTACTCTTTCAGGCGCCGCTCGGAGCGTCACAGTCGAACGGCCGACACAATTGCCCGAGACTTTGTAGCGCCGGTTGGGAAAAAGCTCGACCTTTCTTTTATGGCTCTTCGACCCAGTTTTTACGCTATTTTGATGCCGACCGGTAAATTAATTACTTTTACGGCAATTAACGGATTCTATCGATCTATGGAATTCGGAGGTGTTTTAATATATTTCTTTTAAATGTCTTGTCTATAGCGAACGTTTAATGCCAGAAATATTAATTTTTCGTCCGTGCAAGTGAAAAATTGATTATTTTTATTGGGAAAGGAAATAAACCTCGTCGAAAATAAAAAGTGAATGTTCGTATATCGAATGTTCGTATCGCCAAATATTTTTCGAATATTTCGCAGGTTTGTTCAATTAATAATCTTTGACATACTTTCGAAAAAGTTTGCCAGAATATCGAACTGTAAAAAACGTTTGTCAGTAGTTTAATCAACGATCCATTTAGTAATTAAAATTGAGCCTCTATCTTTACCTCCGAGTGACCAATTTTTCAATGCTTAAAAACTCGTATAAAAAAATCGTAATAAACTGAAAAAACGAACCTATTTTATCTAAGAACAAGGCTTACGCTAAATCATAAATTACTAATTCCAGTTCATTCGGTACGCATTACGCCCCAATAACTATATTACCTCCGAAGCATTCAAGCCCCCTTGGAAAGATTACTACAACAGCGATATAAACAAATAAGCGAAGCGTAGCAACTCCGACAAAGCCATCAAAACTTGTAGACTCCGAAAAGTAACTCTCCTCTCAAGCAGTAACAAAGTTCAAGCGGCATTCTGCACGTACGTATAAGAACGGCCCCGAATCGAACTTTCCCCCTCTTTACTATCGAAACTTCGACTCGTCGATACGTCTTGACTAGCGAAATCGACATCTGCGACATCTGCGTATGCAGATGAGACGACAGATTATTAATTCCCCAAAGAGCGGTGACTCCGAGAGCGGAGGAGGCGAATCGAGGCTAGTTTCATTATCGAGAGCAAGTGGAGACGGGCTCTCCTTGTTTTATTGTCTTCTGGGACAATGGCTCTTGCTGCTTATTCTTTTGCTGCTCGAGTCGCCGTGTTGTTATTTCGGGCTTAGGAGCTGCCCGATTTTTCCGAGCTTTATAATGATGAATTTCATTCGAGTTGAGAAAGCGACGCCGCAGCTTTGGGATTGTTATGTGGGAAGTTGAGCTGACCTATATGCTAGAATCTAGTTTTACGGACTAATGAGTGATAAGGGCGCACGTAAAACTTCACTTTCTACTGATTTTGGGAAAGGCTGGGATGTGCTTCGGAAAGCGTGTCAGTTTAATTTTCAAACTTTAATAGATGTAATTTACAGTTTGTGAGTTACGTTTAATGTCTCCTTTGCCCACGTTTTTTATGGGTAAACTTTAAGTTATTGCTGAGATCGTTCAGTTTCTTTATTTTTATTATATTAAGAGACAGCGTACCAAATTAATTTTGCAAGAAATAGTTTTAACGGAGACAAAACTTTGCTATTAATTTTTATCATCATTTTAAAATTATTGGCAAATTAATGGAAGAATTATCGATAAATATTCCACCGTTTATCGACATTACTCGTATGGATGCCAGTAGGAGTTGGAAAACTGATTTCTTGATATCGACATTGATTTCTACATATATTGAATTTTCTAAGTGAAAGAAACGGATGGATCTGTCAATGCAAGAGAAATTTCTATTAACTGTACGAATAGAATAAGTCGAAATAATGCCAAGTCCAATAGATTTTTAATAATTACAACTTATTAAGCAAATATGAATGCTTAGGAAATTTAACGAGATTTTCAATTTGAAAATATTGAAAACGGATACTCGATGTGCATCGTCCAGTGATTTTTAATTAGACTAATTATTCATAGAAATGATAGAATTCTAGTGCGTCTTAGAATAGAAAGTGTGCATGTGAGTGAATATTGGAAGAAACTTTAATGTAAATTTAACTTTTAACTCTGTATGTTAATAATTATACTACATAACAACATTTTCAGCACGAAATCATATACAGCCGATTGTAAAGTGCAATATAAGACACGAACATCGTATTGTAGAACATCTTTAGAATAGTTTAGCCAATTAGAAAACATTATGGTGTACATACAACGAATACAATTAAACAAATATTTTTAAATAATAACTATAAGTGTTTAAGACATATATATATGGAAAGAATAATTAGGCCACGAAGGAGACTTTATATTCTTACCTTGAAGTACCATCAGTTACCACATATGCATAATTGGCAAGTTGGATTTACTAACGTGACCTAATTATTCTATTCAAAGTGAGTTAGAAAACGAGCGGAATATTATGCAAACTAATTAAAATTCTATCTATAAGACAAAATCATAACGCAATTATTTACTTTTTTCTTTGCACACAATATAAATTATGCTTATTTTTTTTATGTGCGCCAGAAGGGTCGTAAAGACTTATCAATTTCAAACTAAATATTTATATTTTTATCGTCTTTATACAGCGGACGTTTTTAAAAGTCTTAAATTAAAATTGTAAATGACATTCTACTTAAAAGGTGCAAGTTAGTTTACGAAAAACATATTATGAAACAAAGAGATTCATTTTCAAAGAATACGTTTCAAAGAATAAAGCTAAGCACTATACGTCAAGTTGACAAACTTTCGACAGGACATTCCTTTTCATACCAGTATGCAGTGTTGCAACAGTAAAAAACCTCAAGCACAAAGTATGAAAAAAAGTGTCCAGCCGCTCGATCACCGAAAAGGCTAGAAAAAGGAGAAGGAAACAATGTATGGCTCTGCTTGCAGATCTCGAAGCTGGTCTCCCACAGAGACAGACCGTTCCGGTGTGAGCGGAACCCGGGGGTTCTGGCGCGGGTCGGCCAGGGCGTGAACCTCGCGGTCGAGAGGTTCGTCACCGTCGCCGAGACGATAGCAGATGACAACCTCGAGGTCAAGCAGGACATGTACGAGGCATGCAAGGAGGCGAGGGTCGCTGGTGAGTACTGCTTTATTATTCAATTTTCAGTTTGACGATTTCGAGGCAACGCTTTCTTAAGTTAATCAATTCTTACTTTACCCGTTGGATAGTCTACTTGAGTTGTAAAACGTTTTCTGCTAGGGAAATTTCATTTATTTGACATTCAAAATTTATTCTTTCGTTCAAAAATTGTAGAGTTAAGCTTTTGTTCATATACCTGAAATAACAGAAATTATATGATTAAAATAACATTATTTTAAAAAATTTGTCAGTTCAGGGCTAGAGTTGAAAGTAACATACCAATTTAAGCATGAAAACTAGGAGTAAAAAAAATTCCTAATTCGAAAGCATGCTTTTTTAATATTCGCTTTCATGCTATGGAGTTAAAAGCGACTTTTTCAGGTTTCTCATCTCAAATATTTCATGCTTTCAATATCATACTTTTCTAAATCCCTCTTAAAATGGGAAATCACTAGGAATTCAAAAAGTACGAACGAGAATAATTTCGTACTGGAATATTCATGAAAAATGTAAAATCATTTTTTTCATTTTTTCAACAAACATTACTGCAGTCATAAAAGAATATCGTTCGGACTCTAATAACAAAGTATTAAGAAAATAAAAGTTTTTAGTATCCTTATAAAACAGTAAGTAAATTGCCGATTTTAAAATGAAAAAAAGGAAAGTTATAAAGTAACACAATGAGAATTTGAATGTCACATCAACACTAAAGAACGAGGACAATAAAACTGCGCGATAAAAAGCTATTATATTAAAATTACGACGCTACTTAATACATGTACGACGGGACTTTGATAAAGTTTGTGGAAATAAATCCTCTAAATACATGACAACAAATAGCCTACTAAAAGTTTGACGTATTACTTTGATAGATTTTAAAAAATCACTTCATTTCATTCATAGCCAATAAATCCAAAAAATTTCAATAGGGGAGACCCGAGCAAGACAGACTCCTAAGGAAAAACGAATAAAAAATATATTCAATTAAATTTTTTTTCTAAAGTAGACATCAAAATAAATAAGTACATACAACCATAGCGATGAATTATTGTTAAAACATATAATAAAAAACTGTTGAAAATTTTTGAAATTTTGAGGTCTTCAAAAATCGCGGGGTAAAATCAATAAAAATTGGTTAAATAAGCAACTTTGATCATATTTATATATACATTTGTTTATAGAGGTTTATGGCAACTGATGGGTTATTCTACATAAGCCTATCTCGTTCGCATCCGTGGAAAATTACGACGGTAGGCATAAACGAAGTTTCTCTCTCACTCTTAATAGAGAAAGCATCTTCCCTCCTTGTCGTGGTCGACATAAACCCCTATTTATGATAATATAATATTATATACCGTCTTGCCCGGAATGGATAAAATGACTTTTCTGTGATAAAACTAGTGAAGAAAAAAATTGATATTGATTCTAAAAGGTTTTGTTGGTGAAATATCTATAAACACAATAGCCTGATTTTTTAATTAACTTCTATTTTTTAATTAATTTCATCATCCGTCTAAAAAATAAGTTGATTTTTTTACCTTGATAACATTGTAAGCTCACAGACTAAAATCAATTCTTTTATTTCCAAGCGATGTTATTGCCGCGAGCAGCGCGCACCAACTGAAATCCATGATAATATACTTGCTTTATTTCAGCATTTTCGTAATAGCGATATCAGAAATAATAGGCGGTGTCCGTTTTGCCCGGGTCTCCCTTACTTGTTTAAATTCCAAGCATATTTAAAAACGTACATCGCCCCATCATCAAAAGCTTCAGAAAAATTTTTACATTCAAAGATATAGACTTTCTTCAAGCGGAATTCGAAAAAGGGAAAATAAAAAGTTTCCATTCCTTCACTTTAACGGAGCAACAAATCCTCTTGAGGTATATTCAAGAAAGGCATTTCGAAGTTTCTCCTTTAAAGTGTATTTTATCATATACGCTAGACACTCTAGTTTTGAGGATTCTTCTTAATGTAAAACAGAACAAACGATCCAATAAAGAAGAATATTATTTTCAAAAATCCTTTTCTTTTATAAAAAAAAAACTCATTAAAAGTTGCTTTTAAAGTTCAACGAGTAATCAAACTACATTGAATTCCAACTAGAATATTAAAAGAAACATTTAGTCACTCTCAAATAAAACTCTAAGAAAGGTCTTGAATATCCTAAAAAATTTTCCTAAAACCCGGGAATTCGAAAATCCTGCTAATATTCGAGACTTGCACAAAATCCGGCTTAAATTTTCAATTACCGGTGGAGCGAAGCAAAAAAGCAGCCGGAAAAATAGTGCGGCAAACTCGAGAGGAGGAAACTACACCGAAGGCACGTAATTGAAAACATAAAGTCATCAACAGCCCACGGCGCGCGGATTGCCGAGTTCAGCTAGATAAACATAATTAGCTCCTCGCGCTATTTCACGGACTATCGCCTTCCTTCTTTTATCTGGTAATATTTGGACAATAAGGCTCGCCTCGACACGCTGAACTCAGCGAATTTCGGGTAATTAACAGGAGGATTCATTTTCGAAATGAAAGGTTGAGAGGAATACGGAGGGAAATAATTTATTGTTAAGATTGTTCAGCTGGTCATTTATAATTTGATTTTAAATCGTTATTGTCTAAATTGATCAAAGGAAGTCAATTCTAAATTCGAAGTAATAAATCTAGTTGTAAACTTGGCAGTAAATATTTAATAGTTGTGCAGTATCAATTTGCAAAATTCATTATCTAGAACTATTATCTAAACTTGCCAATCGCTTGCAGTATTAAATTTCGTAAAATTATACCGTTTTGTTATTCTCTAAATAATTCGTATTTTATAAGCAGCAATAAATTTAATGTTTTATCGCACTTTCTAAAATTCTTCATGTTCAATAAATTTATTGAGCACAAAAATAAAAAGAAAAAGGTAGAGAACGTTACATATTTATCAAAGATAAAGAAATAAAAACCCATTATCTATTATAAGTAATTTCTTTTATTATTTATACAGTCATTATTCAGTAGGGTATAAACAACTAAAATTATCAGCGATAAACGTTACTCACAAATTTTCGCTTCACCTCGAAAATTCCCTATCCAGTAAAGTTAAACATCCGAAAATATGATGTACATCATTAAGCCCACAAGTCCACAATTTACATATCATTAATTGGAAAAACCCGCACGTCAAGCAAACTCGCAGCAGCAACAACAAAAAAAACGAGGTTAACACGAAAATCGGCGCAAGAAACTCCCCCGGAAAACAGCAGTCGTAATTGGTAAGAAAAGCGCAAGATCTCTATTCTCAATCCATTTTCCCAGCGCTCCTCCGGCAATGTTTTCCGGCAGTGATGCAACGAAGAAGTTCTCTCCCTTCGGGGAGCTTTCAGCGTAATCGACTTGATTACCTGCATCCGGGTCAGCGCTGTATGTAACGCGGTATGATCGTGTAACGCGGGATTCCCGTTTACGAGCCTCTGAAAACAAAGGAATCCTTCGAGGATTTCGCGGTAATTCTTTTGTTTTACGTAACGCAGGGTTCGAGTTTTATAAGCTGCCAGCTGTTCCGGGTGGTGCGCCTCACTGAGGGTTATTCGGCGCTTGGGAGTTGCCTGCTGAGGGGATTTTTTAGGTTTCGGATGCTGTTGCTGCTGCTGGTGAAAGGGTTGCTTGAAATACAAAATTTTATGAGATTGTGGTGCTGAGCTAATTTTTATTTAAACATTTTTTTAACGATTAACTCTACCTTATTTTGGGGAAATCTGATGAAATGCAGTATTTCGTTTATAAAAATTTATAAAAAGATACTTTTAATATATTTTCTCATCATCAAAAGGCATTTTTTAAATACTTTTTTAAGTTTAATTTCTTTTCAAATATTTTAACTTTATTTTCAGTTTTAATGCTTAGTGCTTGACCTGCTCCCTTTATGAATCATAATTGTAGCATTCCAAAAATTGAAAAGTCTAAAAGAATCGGGAAACTAAAATATTTTATAAAAATTATTCACCTAAATTACTGAGTTTTCAACTTTTATAACTACTAGACGGTCCGCAGAAGATGGCAAGACAATTGATCTGGGGAATAAAAAAGAAACTACCCAAAATTTATTACAGTAAAAATAAACCAGTCTTCGAAAACTTTTATTTTAAACTTTTATTTTAGATTGATTCTGGATTGAAACCTTTCTAAAGAATTTAAGCAAACTTCTTTCAAAGACCGTAAAACTATACATGTGATTTAAAAAAACTTTTAGATTTTTAACCTTTCTTCCATTTAAAACAATATTGAATGAATTTAAACGACGTACGGTTAAATAATATTAATTGAATATAAAGCCGTCACGTGTTTAAAAAAATTTTAGAAACAAAAGTAGATGGACAGATTTATTGAATTATACTTCCCTGCGTGTCCATATGTAATTGGATTTTCAATAAAAATAATTGAAGCTCGTCCAGACGACTTGAATGGATGACATGAATGTTAAATTCGATCAGATTAAATCGATTTTGTAAAATCTTGCATTAATTACTCATTCATAAACACCGTACATACCATGAATGTTTACAAGCGTATTAAATAGTAAAAATAATAAAAAAAATAGACATTTTATTTATTGTTATGACATCGTTTCCATTGAGCAAATCAAGAGTGATTTGGAAAAGTGTAATTGCATTCTACAAGCAGAGAATCAGGTTAACAAAGATTCCACACATGTATCGGAGTACAATAGGATGAAATTCGCTTCATTTCGAAATTTCACTTTCGAGTAATTTGGAACATTAGAAACAATGATTGCACATCAAGACGTTCTAATTAAATTTTCTTTAATCAAGTCGCGTTAAATTCTCGAGAGCAACGCTTTACCTTCCATCAGTTTTAATCGCGCAAAGTAAACGCGATCCAGCAATTCTCACCTATAATCGTTTTCTAATGAAAGCTTTAAATCATGCAGAAGCGCAAGGCAGCTTAATTAAAAGCATAGTCGAACATCAGAAGCTTCTTCTCAATAGACGCTAAAATAAGCCCACAATATTACAGTTTATAATTACTGTTACTATACCCGGTGGAATTACCAATCTATATCAGGGGACAGTTTTTCAGTTTGCAAAACAAGAGCCTACAAATCATTTGGCTTCAAGGTGCAAAGAAACTCCTCGAAAAAGTTTCAGCAATGCAATTTCATACAGCACACACTTAATTACCGCTAGCAAACTTCGCCTCGAAGAAGCAAACGGAGGCGACACTTTTTTATCTTCACGGGTAATATTCAGTAAGAATCTCCGGCTTGCAGGACGGTTTTATTGGCCCTCGATGATGTTCGAAATAGACCGTTGTTTTCGAGAGGAACGTGTCACGCTTCCTCTGCTGGGGTAACGGCATTTTCGATCGTTTTTAGGAATTGCTCCGAAGATTTGAGGGTTTTGTTGTTCTTGTTGTTGAATAGGAATAGCGTTTTAAATTAGTTAGTTGCTCGAGGTGAATTTTTCTAAGAAAGCGAAAGAGTATCAGCTGTAATGGTGCTGAAAATTTCCGAGAAAAGTAAAAATGAAACAAGGAAGATCGGATTGAAGAGATGTTGATAAAATAAGAATCGAATAAAAATAGTATAAGTAAGTTATAATTTTTAGCTTTTTCAAGTTAACATTTATTTGAATTTGAATAAAATTTGTGTACATATAAATAGAGTCCAAAAGCTTTTACTATTTTTGGTAGTTTTTTACGCTTATGCTTACTTCATAATATTGATTTAATGTCACAAATAACTTTATGAACTTATATCGAATGATGTTTTTCTCATCTATTTATTTGCTTTGGTCTCAAAAATACAAGAAATTATGTAGGGTTTGTCAACGTCATATGTTCGACGACATGAATTACAAATAAGTTGTACACTATAACTCGAAAAAGCAAAGTTTACAATAAATTATCGTACTTCCGCAGCCAAGTCATAAATCCACCCAGATCTATATCTAACTTGGATTTTCCTCGAAAAACAGAGTTTTTACCAGCACTTGGAATCTAGTGGATTATCAGGGTTTCTTGCGCGTATTAGTGAACTTTTTAACGAGTCCATTTGAAAAACTGGGTAGAACATTTGTAAGAATTTATAAGTACTCTAGTTAGAATTTGTAAGTATCAGCGCGTTTGCTCTGAACTTGCTTTACTAACTTTGTAAAACCGAGCTCGAAGCGAAACGTAAACTTGTATTTATGCAAAATCAACCTAGTTCTAGTGTGTAGGTGTTTCTCGTAATTTACATTGCCTCAATTAAAAGTACGTTAAGATGAAATATGCTTTCTTTTATGGTTAAGCGAAAAATGAAAATTTAACCGCGAGCTGTAACTGTGAACTTTCTTAATTCCTTCAATAACGTAGATAAATCCATTGCACTTTTATTAACTTTTCTAAGCTCCAGAATTATTCAAGCAAATATTCCGTCCAATATTTCCTGCTATTCCATTTGACTTGTGACGATACATAAGAATGCGCAAAGATTTCCATCATCTCCCTAATTATTTTGAGATATTATTCAGTGTCACCTCCCGAATTAAAAGCCGGCATCGGCGATCCACTCAGAAATTAGTCGTCCCACATCGACGGAACCATATATCTTGACTCGGCCCCTATTTTATTCGATCCCCCTCTCCAGCCAATGTTCGCACGTGGAAAAATATCCTCGGTAAACACGGCTTCGATTCCCTCCTAACTGTTGCTCTACAGCGGCCCATTATAATTTCAAAAGCCGTTTCAAGGGAGGCGGTTCCGCTGGCTATCGACCGGTCTTTTCTCTCTAGCCGCCCTTGTCGGAATTTCTGGGAGGGGGAGGTTCCGCAATGGGGCTGTGCACTCGTGAGCAAGAAGTTACAAGGAGAAAGGACGACCTTTGGCTCGGGGATTTTCATGAGGCTTTACGCGCCGGAAAGAAAAGTAATGCCAGACGTTTAGTGGCCTGTCCGCTTAAAGGAGAGGACTGTGAAATACTGGTCTTCTGACACATTAGCCTAGTTTGCTTTTACTGCGTTTTTTATTAATTTTATTCATGCCAGTTCTTTTGGACATTTAGATCGTGTACTATTTTTCGTGTTATGTGTTATGTGATCGAGAGGCTCACTTGACATGATTTCTTTTATGCCTTATTGTTTTTAAATTTTTTCCGATAAAATAACTTTTTCCGCTTGAAAATAAAATGTTTTAAGTAATAATAGCTTATATTAGAAGCTTCGTAATAATAATCAATAGTGTAGGCGGTATTGACTTTAAGCAGTGACAAAAAACGTAAAACGAGAGCTTACACGTCGTTATAAAAGACGTATTTAATACGTAGGTGTTAGTCTCCAATGCAATAAGGTTAGGTATAGTTGCAGAAAGTTTAGTCGGTCGGAAGCAATGTTGGAGCTTTAGCGCATGAGAAGGCGGAAGTCTTTGGATCGATGACTTTTTCAAAGCTTCTAGCGTTATTTTTAGAGCAAAAAAGACTTTCTCCTCCATCTCGTTTATGAAAATGCGTAAAGTTTTGAACGTATGAAAACTATTCACTCCAGTAAAAAAGGTAAATCTATTGATAAATTATATTGGTTACATTATTTTAATTTGATAGTTAGTCAGTTTAATCATCATCATTTTAGATCATTTTCACGTGATTTTGTAATCAAATAGTCATCCACTAATGCACCGTGTACGATTAATTTTGCATCGTCACCAATTATCTGTATTGACTAATTTAGAAAAGTAGATTGCGAACCATTTAAATATTTCTCCTACTAGTAAAATATTTACGAAACAGTGTAGTAAAAGTTTATTACGCGTTCGTTAATATTTACACCGGTAATAATCTCTAAAAATTTATTCATAATTTATAAGAATTCCTCAATTAATAAATTATCCATGCTTTTCTTGGAAGCCTCAATATCCAAACTTGGCCGCATTGCAGAAAAAATACAGTAAACACAAAATCACAAAAGCCTATACACAAAAACAGCTTCCTCGATCAAAGCTCAGTTCTTTACACTCCCGCAAACGTGAAATAAAACCAATGCCGAACAACCACTATTTACATTAGAATTACTGAACAGTCTTCCTTAGAATCGAATCCACTGTTACGAGCCTGCAGAAAAACTCTGCCAGCAAAATTGATTCTGCCCGCGAGTAAAAAATCCTCGTTATATTTCCGCGATCCTTCCACTCTACTAATCTGAAGGAATTTCTCCCGCTACAGCCTATAAAATTTCGCCCCTATCGCAGTGGAGGGGGAGGCGTGTCTTCGCGTATATTGGCTTGAACCACTTACAGTCGAGCGACTCTATTATTCGGGAACTACCGCTTTTTCGACCCGAACAAAATTTCATTAAATACGATCCCTGGAACGGCACGTGTCTCGAACTTACCATCTTGATAGATTCAATATGTAGGGAAATGGAGAACTAATAAGGAAGACTGAAAGCCCTTTGTTTCACTAGCTTAGACTTAGATTAAAGAATATTTTCATAAAAATTTTTATAGAAAACCTTTAAAGAATGTAAAAATTCGTTCAAACGTTGCAATATATTCTAAAAATCTGCAAGAGACATTGACAGGTGTTACCGTGATTTCTAAAACTAAATTGTCAAATCTCATCCACGGAGGATTCTGAAAAAAGAAATACTACCCTAAATATTGTAAAAAGTAAAAAAATCAATAACTTTTCCAAAGGATATATATCGCAATGAACAATTGAGAGAAAATAATATGTCAGGCTTGTCAAAATGAATTCCGAACCGTCGCTCTTCGAACAAACTGCGTCGTTCGCCAGCGGGAATATTTCAAATTGTAATGATTTCGGACGCAATACAAATTGCTTCTGTAAGCCAGCAAGGTTAATCGCACCTGTCGATGACAGACTGTGTTTGGCCGAATCTAACCAGGCAGGAGAGCATGCCGATGACGCCTAATTACACAAGAGAAGGCGTGATCGTGTACAAATACTCGACGTCGCGTTCAAGTACGAAAAATTGATAAAATCCATCACGTTTTCAGCTCTGATTAATTTCAGAATTAGTTGGACTACCCGCCATTCAAGATACAATTGTTTCTTACTAAAATTATACACTCTTGGAACATTTTCATATAGTTAATATATATGAAAGTTCTCTTATAGAATAGTTAAGAGATTCATTTGAAACTCTTAAATAATTTACATTACAGCACCTACCAGGAAATTTGCACTAAAACTATTTCTGAAGAGTTTCAGAACACAAGCAAGTGCAACCAACTTGAGCACGTAACCTTTAATGCATTTAAACTTCCCTTATCCTTATCCGCTGATCCGAAAAAAAGAAGAATCTCCGGGCATCCCGAGCGCATCCTCCCTGCATCTGCATGCCTCCGAATCCCGTGTAATGCGAACCGAAAACCGGCATTTCTCTGGGACGATTGTGCTCTCGAGGGCAGCGGGGCCGGAAAATAAAATCCGACGTTTCCTGACCCACGAATTCCCCCCCGAACCTCGCCCCCGTCGCACTTTCACGGAAGCGCCGGGTGAGAAATGGCCGCGAGTAAAAACCACGTGGCAATGCTTCTTCTCCCGACGGAGGAGACAAAAAAATCATCGCGGCCCGTTTAGCCGGAGCTGCAGCCGGATCGTCGATTCAATTGAATTCCAATGCTCGTTATGCCGACGCGATTGCTTTTTCATTCGGATTGATAAGGAGCTGGAGATTGGGGGCTTTCCGAGATTTCTTCAATTCTTATTTTAAGAGGTAGAGGGATTCCGCTGGAGGATATTTTCTATGACGTACAGAAAGTGCTTTGATTATTGAGGAAATTTCTTTTGTTTTTATAAAAAGGTCTACAAGTGCTTTTCTGAAATAAGAAAAATACTATTTAAACTTTCGAGTAAAAAATAAAGTTCCCCAGCCAGTAAAAAAAGCTAAAAGGAGTCGTACATACACGACTGCACTCGCAGCAAGTAGTTGTGTAGCAGGTTTAGTCAGGCAGGTCGTGAATGCAGTCGCTCGTATCTTTTTAACTTTGAAAGCAATGTTCTCACCTCGCCCGTCCGAGAAAAAGTTTACACCTTTTTACATCTCGCATCACTCGGTAGCAAAAAAACTTGACTCTGAGAAAAATTCACTCCCCCCGAGTTAACAAATCTCGCTGCGAAATACTTTTTACGGAAACATTGACCTCGAAAGAGCTCGCTGAAAAGAAGCAGCAGCGCTGTTCTTTTGTGTCAACGACCAGTTTCCGCTGGCGCCACTCAACCTCCGACATCAAGTGCATCATCGCGTATACATCGCGGGGAACAAAAAGGGGGAGGTAGAACCCGGATGACAGAATACGCACAAGAGGGGAGGGAGGCTGTATCGGGAGAACCGCGACAGCCGCATGATAGCGCGACGGAAAGAGGGAACCCGAAATGGGTTAACGGGCCATGAGCGCGATTTCCGCACTCGAATGCCGCGCGTACAATTCAATATTAATCGACTGCGTCAGATTTCAATCTAAAACTTGCATTTTCCTCAAGGAGCAGCCCGTTTACTAGGATGCTTTTTTTATATTTCTATCATTTTTACATTTTACTCGACATGGAAATGAAAACGAGTCAAAAGTAGTGACATGACATTTTTTCTAATTTGCTTATTTTTAAGTAAGTTCAAACATCTTTGTAATTCTTGAGTCTTTTTATAAGAAAAACCAGTTTATTTTATAGATTTGTTTTTTATTTTTATTTTTTTTTTTTTTTAACTCTGCAGCAATTTAAAAATTAATTTTTATTAAGCTTTAGAGAGAACTGAATGAAGCAACTTGTCTGGTAGAGAGCACACCTGCATGTCTTTTAGTTAACCCTATAAGGATCAATTTTTCGCTAGAAAAAATCGCAACATTTTTCGGCTCACGATTCTGATGACAGACGGAATCTGAAATTTCTCGGTGCTTCGCAGATTCGCAGTTGAAAGCGAAAAACTGGAGCAGATTAGCGTCAGATTCGTACGAAATTCAGCATCAGCAGAAACTTACGTGCAGAAAATAGCAGTGCAATTTCTGTTTTCGTCCGTTTCAATTGCTAAAGTATTATGCAGTCGTTCGAGAAAATAAGCTGAAACGTGCTGGTAACTTCCGAAATTTATTTTGTTTACCCTTCTCTACTTTTAGTAAAGTAATTCTATCGAAAGTTTACTTTACCAAAAATTCAAGAACTTATCGGAAATTTATTCATCCGTTTTAAAAGGTCCCATCGTTCATCCTAAAATTATCATTTTTCGACCGTTGATCATCAAATTTAGCATTGGCCCATGACACATTTACAATACGAAAATCCAGCGCAAAGTAGAGCGGAAAAAGGAAGCAGGGCTCAACGCGAAAACAGTTATTTTTAGAAAAGAATTCAATTATAAAATCGATTTGTCGCGCAGCGAGTTATTCCCGCGGGTGAAAAGCGACGAGTCGAAACAGCCGCGTAACACTCACACACACAACTCGACAAAACGCACGAGTTGCGCTTTAACTTTTCGGTAATTGATTTATCATCGACGAGCTTTATTGCCTTTCGCCGGGGAATAAATCGCCCGTACAAATTATATCTGCCTATGTAGGCAAGGTCGACCATTAATTCGAGATTATGAAGTCGCGCTGCGCGATTCGTTTGCGATTTCGGACTGATTTAGAGAAGCTCGTAGTTTTTCGATGCAGATTTTTGCTATTTATGGACGTGACTTTTTCGGGAGGATGTCGGTATTTATGGGTTTTTAAATGGAGAAAGCGGGGATATATTTTTCGGTGGAATATAGTTGAGAAAAAGCGGAAATTCAATCCTTCTGTTTCCGTATGGTTTTACTATCTAGCGTTGTTGTACGAAAAGCGAGAATATAAAGTAATATTGAATTTCATTCGACGAATGCTAATTTGATATTTATTCCTTTGTTAACGGGAAATACTTGTCGATAATTCGATCGATTCGTACTTTTTAAAGGATATCCGCACTGGTTGTATAATAATTTTAAAAGGACCTTATATGTTAAATATTTACGTGTTTGTACTTTAAAGAGGTACTGCTGAATCGCGTTCAAAATTTAATACTAATGCCGATCAAATTTTTTATAATATGATTGCGGTTCAATATTACCATTCAAAACTTTATTTGAAATCCATATCCCTATTTATTTTTTTTCAGATGTAAACGTTAAAATACTTTTGTGCGATTTAAATTGAAAAAAATTTTTTTAAATCAAACTTTTCAGCGAAATATTTAAATGCACTATAGTCCTCTAATCCATCCGTATTTGTCATTTCAAAGACTCGCTGAATTTAAATTGCACACTTTCATCGCGGATAAAACCCAAATCGCACGTTGCAGTAGAAACGAGTTGAGTAGGCGTTAAAAAATAAGGCATTCAGACGACAGTAATGAACAAGATTTAGTGAACCGCGAATAAATGAGGACAACTCGGCGGATTTATGGGCCAGGCAGCTTGAGTTTTGCTGTAGACGATAAATTCCGCAAGAGAGCTGTTGGCTAAATCACGGCGATATAATTAAAGAGCGATACGGTAATTAATTGCGATACACCTTCGACAAAATGGAAATTGCTGCTCCGTACAATGGGCTTCGTTTCCGTTCGTTGCTTTTTAAGCTTCACTCTTCCAATGTCGATCTTGAAAAATTTAAACGATGAAAACTTCATCTTGTCTATTATACTAGAACAACAATTTACTGGTAAAATTTCCAATTCATCAAAAAGCTATTCGAAAAAGTGTTTTACAGACCGGTGAAGAATTTTTCTTTTTTTTTTTATATCATATTAACTACTTGCCAGAATAAAAGAAACAAATGAAATGTTTTCTGTAGTGTTGAGTATTCCAAATTTATCTTTCGCTTACACATAAAAAGACAATGAGCCAGAAATGTTGACGTTTCTTATACGATAAGAACCTACTTAAGTACCGAGAAATGGAAAGAAACGCGCACTCCATCTTCATTCATGTGGTTGGAAATAATGACAATCATCAGCGCTCCAGAGCAACAATCGTCGTAATACCTAGGCGGTCGCTTCGGAAAAAAGTATCCCACCGTAAAAATAAACCCTCGTAAAATGGCGCTTCGCTTCATCCATAAACCATGAAGAAACTTAACGATAATAAAAACCTCGGGGCGGGAGGAAGGAGCCGCGCACGGCGAATACACTTAACGGCCCTCGGCAATTACAGCATGCATAGCTGCCTTCGTCGCCAAGTCCTTTTTATCGGATTTGCTCGGCTCCTCCTTTTTTACTTGCTCCGATGCGGAAGAAGCAGTCACACCTGCTGGAAAGGGGCAAATGTACAGCTGAGACGATCTGGGTTTTGAGCTGCGACGAATTTCACGAAATTTATTTGAATATTTGCGGGAGCGATACGGAAGGTCAAGTTTTCGGATGAAGGTGGGAATGTAAATGAAAAATGTCCGTCAAATCCAAGAGAAATATTGAATTTACAAGTTAAAAAATATGATTTTTTTTAATTCTAGTCATTTAGCGACAGGATTAACTAGAATCAGTAGGTTTTGAAAGACGTATTGAGACGTACGAGTTTGACCGCTCAAACGTGATTTATTGCTGCATAAAAAGAAAAATTACGTTTATTCAAGATAAATTAAATCATTAGAAAGAAATCGAAAGCCGAAGAAGGGATTTATCGACACGATTGCAATGAGCACCTCGGGCCCAAGAGCAACAGTAAAGTCGAGCGCGAAATCAGCATATTTGACGATCGAGCCGGCATAATATTGCCTCTTTATAAAAAAAGAGCTCCGCGAAGAAAAGAGCAGCCTCGGGCGGGGTGTGACACACATACGCAGCCGACTCCGAGAAAAGAAGCGGCGAGCGTATATAAGTGGGAATAAAACAGGCGATAAAACCCGATGGCCGGGCGCCAAACGGATCTCCACTTCTGCGTATGCCAAATGTCTTGATTGCAGCCGTCTCCGGGGGCTGTTGCGCCTCCTGTACACAAAAGCCAGGCCTTAATGGCCCGTAAACTCGGCAAGGTCGGCGAACGTTTCGGCGGCCGAATTCCTCCTTTTTTTCCTCGGCGGACTTTACGAGCCCGCCGCGAATTGGGACGTTATTGATGGGGATCGTTGGGGAAGGACGCGAGTTTGTCGCGCGCAGTTTATCCTTTCGCCGCGGGGATTTACTGGGGCTGGACTGCTCTGCGTCCCTGAGTGTTATGACGAGGTTGCTACGATCGTTTCACTTTCGAATGGGTTTTATGTTTGAATAGAAGATTTATTTTTGCGGAATCTAGGAGGTTCAATGGGTTTTTATCGACTCCTTCATAATTCTAGTTATTTTACGATTCTTGATCACTATATAGAAATCGAACTTTATATTTTCAACAAATTCAAGCTCAATTTATTATATTCCTTTTTCTTTCTACCTACCGAACAATCAAGTTATTATAATTGACAATAAATAAGAATGTCTTGCACAATACTCAGTTCTCTAGCGTCCTTGATGTACTTTTCTCCATTTAACGTTCTAAATTTAGAAATATTTTAAATTCTAACAGATTTCTGTCAATAATTAAAGAAAGCGAATTTGTCAAAAACAATTGTGTCTCCTCCGTTTAGCGTGGAATTCGACTGGCGAGCGTCGTTCTCGCTCTGCATTTTAGCTGTAGCAGGTGTCGCTTGGTCCACTAATAACCGGATCGATCGGTGACTCATGTCGCAAGCCGCCTTTTCCCGTGTATACAAAAATCTCGGGCCGAACTATTTTTAACTCCGTTGCACCTTTTAAGATCGGGTCAAGTTAGCTTACAAAACATTCAACAGCTTTGCCGTCGCGAATTGCGCGGCTTTCAAAGAAACTTGGCTTTTTTTTCGGCTGAGAGAAGACAACGTTGGATAAACTGATTCTGGGCTTTTTTCCTAAGTTTAAGTTAATAAAAACTGGTAAACACATTTGGTTTGCGCAAAGCGAGGTGCCGTAAGTGAATCAATTTAAAAAAATTGATTCATATCATAGAAAGATCCGGCGCATTTACTCCAATATTTCGGCAACAATTGATTTTCAATAAAAAAATTTCCACCACAAAAAGCGCACTTGTTATTTTACCCACACAGTCAGAGAAAACTTGACCTCTATATCTAACAAGGAGAGTATACGACATTTGGGTAATGGATTTTCCTGTAACTTTGGGATATGTTTTTTACTGTTAAAATATGAA
>JAWWEO010000045.1:16878586-16913738 GCA_035582975.1 Ormyrus labotus | reverse complement strand
TATTTTAACATTAAAAAACATATCCCAAAGTTACAGGAAAATCCATTACCCAAATGTCGTATACTCTCCTTGTAAGAAGCTCAAGATTTAAGCAACCAGCCAAGACAATCGCACAATTAACGTTATATGTAAGCAGATAAAGTTTCCCAAAAGCACATAATCCCCTCCTGAGCATTTAATTTCGTTAGATTCGCCGTCGTACCGCGACGGATCCCATGTGTACCTACAAGCAGAGGGAGCCCAAGTAGCGTCGATTCCTCGGAAGGAAAATAAAGGAGCCGCCGGGAAGAAAATACTCGAATAAGAAGCTTAGCCTCCCGCAGAAGGGGGTCGATTCCCTTTAATACAAGCTTCGCTCGGAGAAAGGAGTCTTGGCTCTTTCGGGTTATTTGCTCTTTCGACGAGCTGCCTCGGGAGCAAATTAACTGCCAGCAACCACTGGGGAAATAACTTTGCGGTCTCCTTCTGGTCAGCGTACTTTGTGCTCTGGGGAACGTATTAATTAATGCGCAAAAATTTAAGCCAACCACTTTGACGACCCGCCGAGCGAATGCACTTGCGTACTCGGCTGCGTGAAATTATTTCTGCGATCTCCTCGATTTTCCGTGGCTATTCACGGTATTATTCACATAAGGCTATTCACATAAAGTTTAATGAGATTTTTACTGAAACTTTAATTGAAAGTAGCGTTATTAGTGATTTGTGATGTTAATAAAATAAAATTTGAAGTCGAAAAATATTATTTGAAATAAATAATTAAGAATAACTGTTGAAGGAATAATTATTGACAGAAATATATTTTATAATTAATCATTTTTCAATCAGCAGCTCTGACGGATGTTTATTACTCGATAAAAGTACAAAACCGCTGAAAATCGAATCTAAATACATGTAAACTTTTTTTACTTTTATACCGTTCACACCTACCTCACTTATGCTCGATTATGCCGAATGAAAAGCCAGCGTTGGAACTTCCCAAAGCCTCAAACAAAAATAAGCTCCGATTCATCAGTCTGACAAATGGAAGCCAACTCCCTGTTCGGATCGGTCACTTCTGCAGGCAGGGACTAAGCGTTAACATCGGTTTAACCGTCGGCGCCTCTCACGCACCTAAAGCCGCAATCTCCTTGATACGCCTTTAATCGTATAGATCGAATCGAAGCTGCCTCGGTCTTGCGCGTCACGCGGCGTCACGCCTTACACGCTCCTAAAATAGTCCGCCGGAGCCATCAATCCTCATCTCGCCGCGGCGCGAAAAAGCCCGGAAGCGAACTTGAAAATTGCCCGATGCAGCGGGATTTTTACGACGTCGCGTGACTTTGGAATTTCGCGGTCCGCAATTAGAGCGGCTAGCGATGCCTATCGGGCTTAGGTCAAGGTGCACGGAGGTAGTTGTTAGTGTGTACAGCCGGATATACGCCTATCTGCATGAAGCCTCTCTTTCTTTCTCTCTTTAGCGAGGCGCGTATGGTTTCGTTATCAAGGTGACTTAATAGATTGTGCCGCGTAATAAATCCGAGCCGAGCCGTTATTTTCCAAGACTTTCCTACTGGGAGCTCTACTTCTGCCGGATTTATGAGCGATATCTTTAATGCGTTTTCGGTTTAGGCGTCTTTCGCTGTTGACGGCAGAGGAGATTTAGAGTTTTAGGTTATTAATAGATCGGAGCGATTCGCGCGGAAATAAATCGTCTGAAACGTTTTTCAATTGTCTATACGAGTCTATACGAGGCGGATAATCGCGAGAGAATGAGACTTTTTTAGGGGATTAGCGGGAATCCGACGCTTTGCGCTTGCTTTAAAAACGTTTAAAGCAGGGCTTACACATATAACTGTGTGTATTCCTGAACTTTTAAGATTTTCCCTTTGCCATAATTTGCGGAATGCAATAATTCATGAATTTCATTCGGCCTAAAATCTGTGTATTTTGTCTCGTACCCAAATTTTCGAATTTCATTGACAAAAATGAATTAATTTCATGCCCCTTAAAATAAACTCTTTTTCTTTAAAACCTTATTATTTTACATTTCAGTAATATCAGGAAATTTATTTGAATAAAAGTAGAACTGTCGAAAAACTGCTGCTCGATCGTCGGATTTTCGATTATATACTACGCTAGCTTTGCACGTCAGCTGTAGTGACGCGACTTTTTCAAACACTAGTATGAAGCGAAAGAAGTTCAATTTATCAAATTTTCAGCTGTAAGGTAACTTCTCCCCGACGTGCTTTTGACACTCGACATTTGACGGCCTGACCTTTTCATCAACGTCTAGTTAGTCTCAAGCTTCAGCGACAAATTTATTACGAAAAAGTGATTGAATTTTATCAATTAAAAAGCAAAGATCACTGCTTACCAAATTATCCTAGATTTTCATTTTCCATAAAAGTGAGTAATCGAGCACAAAAATCTATTCCTCTTTACGAAAGGCAATTGAAATAAAAGAAGGAAGCCTGTCGACCAGAATCTGGATGCGGCAGCAGCTGATAGCGAATTTTTACGAAAGGATTATCAAATTCCCCGGCAGAGCGTACAAAAGCCCATTCAGAGCGGAGAATGAAAGACGATCAAAGGTGATGTCGTATCGACTGTCTTTCTCTCTCTCTCTCTCTTTGCTAGATTGCTTTTCTGCGGCTTCGAGCAAGTACGCTTCGAGTCCATTGATTGAACTGCAGTGCTGCTGCCGCCGAGGCGCCAGTCATGTTGCGGAGAAAAATTACGCGCGCATCCTGACTCGATCAGATCAAAAATTTGAGAAAACGCGGGAGCCGAGGAATGAGGAGTTCTGAGGATTGCACCTGCTGGTTAATTATTTGAATAAATTTATTGCGGTTGAAATAGATTTTCCCCAATAGAAATTATTATTCAATGGCTTTACTTTCTATTTAAACATTTTAAATGCGGAATATTTCAAAATTATAAATTGAAAATAAATATTTTTATTTTCATTAAATCAACGAAATAATACAACTTTAATGTTCAATTGATTGCCTTGATATTAAGGCGACAAATCTCCCTTATATTGAAGTTTATAAACTGTGAAAAAAACTGTATAAAAAACAGATTTTCTATTGAAATCGAAAATATCCTCCTCCCATTTCAAACTAAACAATGAAACCAAGCCACTGCATATTGGCGCCTAAAATCTCTGCCCCGTAAACTGCAGCCAACCTAATAAAAATCCCTTTCGCTCGTAATCGTTGCTCCGTCCAGCGTGAAATCTTATTACGCTGCAGCAACCATGAACGAACCGATATCCCCCGGATTCAATATGAACCTTCTTCTCGCTAAGCGGCTAATGGAATTTTCACAGCCCCAGGAATTCTCGAGCTCATCAAGCCAAGTGCGCACATATATCCCCTGTGCAAAACCCATAAACATCTCGGGGGAAGGTAAAAGCCGCGTGGTGTTTGCGCGGCAAACGCGGATTCAGAAATCATGAACAGAGCAGCAGCTGCTGCTGCCGCAATATATATAAGGGGAGTTGAGAAATTTTTAATAACTAGAGGGCGAGATACTTTTTGCCTTTCCTAGCGGTTTTATTGTTTCTTGAAAAAAGACAATTTTTAAAATTTTTTTTTAATTTTTCTTTCGTGCGTTTATCTGGATTTTAATCAAAAGTAGTATTTACTTCCCCCCCCCCCTTTTACCCGTAATCACGAAACGAAAAAGATCGGAAAAAAGGCAAAAAGCTACCGTTGTTATGCCAGCAATGGTGCGCAATGATAACAAGTATTTCTCCCCATTAATCCACATGAACCACATTCACAAAAGAACTTAAAATAATAAGGCAAAAAATAAATTCTCCAATCATGACCGCGAAAACGCCTCCTCGGAATGAAGGCTCTCCCAAATAAAGCCGCGTTAAAATTTCAGCGGCTGACAGCGGCGACATAAGCAAGAGAACTTATGTAAAACGCGCGTGCCGCCGCCTATTTTTCCCGATCTGATGCAACGGCAATTTTTCGGCTTAATACTCGCGTTTGCCTTTCTCGAATTAAGGAGCAGCGGAAAAGAGGCGTTGCCCGCGCTAGACGACCAATTCGTTTGTTTTTGCGCTCGAATCTGCGAATAGAAACTCTTCTGGATGAAGTTTTAATAAGACTTGAATAGCGAAGGCGTATATAATTTAAATACACGTGCGGCCTTGTAGGATATGCAGAAATAAATTCATCTATACATAATACAGATATGCAATGTAGTTACATAACGCCACCAAGTCAGAAGTAATTAAAATCAAGATTATGTGTAACCTGTGTTTGTCGAAGTCAATAAGGTCAAAGTGAATTTGTGAATTCTAAAACTAGTAATGTATTTATAATAATTGCTAAAAAGAGTTATCTTTAATATGGTAAAATAGATTATGTTTATTATTATATTGCAGAAACTAGTCAATCATTGTAAGAATAAAAGTCGCACAAGGGCTTCAGTGAAAGGAAGAAATGCTGGTATAAATTTATTAAAAAGACGATTTAAGAAAGTTAAAAGTTCCCTTTGTTTGGACAAGGGTAAGCGATCGTTATTTACGATGTAACATCGCTATAACAGAATTTTTCATTGAACTAAATTTATGGAGCCTTAAACGTCACTCACTTTGACATGTACAAGCTCATGTATCATACGTCACTATCCCGTTCATTCACTATCCCAACTTGGTTGATGTTTGTTACGTGTGCTTGAATCAATTCTCCATTGTAAACGCTAATATTTATCGCTTCCTTCTACTGTACACAATGCAATCTTTTCCGCCCGACTCCGCCCGCTTCCCAATTTTCTTCCTTTTATAAACCAGGGAAATATCACGCACTTACGTTTATAATAAATGCAAACATAATGCTCGACTTTAAAACTCTCAAGATCGCGAAATCCAGCGGAATTCATTCTTTGCATAAATTCGGCAGAGTCATTTTGCCTTAATTTTTAAAAGTTATGTGTGCTTATTAAATCCCCCGACTTTTGAATTATCGATCTGCTGCATGGCCTGGTTACCCAATGAAAATGTAGAGTTCGAGCTGTTATCATTGAAAACAGTGTTGCATGTGCGGTGTGCAGAAGCGTTTTTGAGCCTCACATTGGAAAATTATTCTTTGATGAAAATTTAGGTACTTGAATTGTAAGAATAAATCGCACATAGAACAATTATTAAAAGAGCTAAAAGCTTTAAAAATTATTACGAGCGTCGCAGTTGATATTGATTTACACGTACAGCCTTTAAAAAAATGCAGAATCAAAAAAAAAAACAAGGGTGAAAGGTAATCCTAATTCCTCATTGTAAGTGCGGACAAAGCAAGACCGCAATCAAAAAAGCTGCCCGAGTCATTGTATCCTGCTAAACATATCGGTTAATTTAGGGAGAGCCGTTTAACGAACCCCGAAACGGCCTCTTTGTAATCGGCCGATTGTAAGCCCGGTTTTACATTGAACCTCTTTTAATTGTTCTGACAAGCTCGCGCTGATAAGCGGAGTCGGGGATGTCTCGCTTCGTATCGATTCGGGACGTCGCGAGATGTCATTTATTTAGGCGGGGATGCAATTGGTCATTTGGGAATTGAAAATGTTCTTCGTATATTTTTGTAAAAAATTTAAAAAAAGGAAAACCGCGAGAAAACTACACACTATACAGAAACATGAGTTGAATTCTTAATTATTTTGACTGGCAATTTGTTTTTTTACAATTTATTCCCGTTGGTTGAATATTAGCTGTTTGGCCAGGTTATCGAACGCAAAAAAATCAGACTTTCTATTCGAATGTAAGTATTGAGTATTGAATGCCTCGGTCTTTCTTAGGATCGGCCATCGAGAAGCTATGCGAGTGCGCAATGGAGGAGAGCCTAACGGACCGGGAGGCGGTGGTGAGGGCGGCCAAGTGCCTGCTCGGGGCGGTCACGCGGGTCCTGCTTCTCGCGGACATCACCGTGGTGAAGCAGCTGCTCATGGCCAAGGACAAGGTGGCCAGGAGTCTCGGACGCCTCGAGAGCGTCTCCAACTTTACCGAATTCGTCAAAGCCTTCAGCCAGTTCGGCGCGGAGATGGTCGAGCTGGCGCACATGACGGGAGACCGGCAGGTCAGTCATTCGATAACGAATTTATTTATTTACAAAGTCAATTTTAAAGCTAACTCGCCTCTAAATATCACAAAACCCCCCGAAAAAGACATTCATTAGAAAATAGCTTTCTCAATATGCCACACAAGTTAAAAGAATTTATGATGCTTTTTACGGAAACTAATCTCAATATTTACGACACTGTAAAACATTTATTCTGAAAGTAATTTTTTACTACTTTTCTATACTTTCTCTCTGGCCCCAAAATTCAAATAAAAAATTTATGTCTTCATATATTACATAAACCTCATATAATAAAGGATAATATTTGACGTAGGAGGAAGAATCTCTGTTATATAAAACACACTGAAAAGTTATTTATAAACATTTTATGGAAATGTCTTATGAAAACGGTAATAACAAGACGGGACGAGAAAATCTTTTTAATAGCTTTTCAATACTTTCCCTTTAAAAAGGTCAAAAATAAGTTTTAGCAGTCTTCAAGCTCCATAAAATAAAAACATACCATATTATCGATGCAGTAAGTGCAGCTATTCTGACAATGATTGAAGCGCAAATGAAGTTCAAGCGTAAAAGCATGAACAATGTCGTTGGAGCATGAAAATAAGTTAGTTTTTTTTTTAAATACAAATTAAATAGGTTAATCATAAAAAAGAATCAGTTTTAGGAAACAATATGTAGAAATATTGCGTCACCAACGCGCGTAAATAAGTCATCAGCAATAGCTAAATTTAATCAGGCAGTTTCCATTCTACTTAATATTTTTAAACATTCAGTGTGCTCTTATTTTGGACTTTCAATATTCCGCTAATTGTAATTAAAAACGTCGATAAAAAATCTTAAACAGTCGCAGTTCCACATGCAGTTTCTATAATATCTCAATTCTCGCGGAATGCGAGATTCAAGTTCCCGTAATTAAAAGCGATCCGCGCGAAAAGGCTTCTTCAATATAAATAAAGACAAAATGAAGCTTGCGTCGTTCCGGAATACCGCCTAATGACTTTTTCGAGAGCCGTAAGTGCGCGGATCGCTTTTAATTACCCGGCATCGACTTTATCGACAAGGCCTACTGCCCCTTTTGCGTAGTTGTACGCAAGAGCGTCGAAGGGAATTTTTTTGTAATAAAAAACGGCTCGATAAGTTTGTTGTTGTTTACGAGTCTGTAGAAAGTAATTAAACGGGTTTAATTTGCAAAGGTTACATTCCTGCACGTATTTTGGAATCGAGTTAATTTTGCACTCACAGAATATGAAGTAGTATCCCCTTCTCGATAACAGAAATTCTATAGTATATTAGACTGCCAGAGTGCAAACTTGCAAAAGTCAAGAGGGTTTAGACAAAGAGCATACCGATCCTAAACAAGCAAAATACATTTAATACAATTCTATCCATTGTTCATTTTAACGAAAGTAATAATTTAATGCCTTTTAAAAATGGAATGGAATGGCTTGATCTTATTCTCGATAAGAGCTTTGAGATTGAATATTGAATGAATTATCCGGTGTCGCAGAACGACCTGAAGGACGAGAGGCGGCGGGCCCAAATGGCGGCAGCGCGTCAGGTGCTGGAGCGCAGCACGATGATGCTGCTGACTTCGAGCAAGGCCTGCCTGAGGCACCCGGAGTGCCCCTCGGCCAAGGAGAACCGCGACACCGTCTTCTGCCAGATGAGGCGCGCCATGGACCTCATCCACTACGTCGTCAAGGACGGCGTGCTCGACTGCAGCGAGTCCACCTACTCGAACTCACAGGTTAGCGAGGTTATTTTTAAAAATGCGGCAATTTTCCCATATCTTAACTTAATGTTATTATTATACTTGTAGGCATTTCAACTTGCAACATGGGCTTGAATAAAAAGCTTTATCTAATTAAAAACTAATTAAAAAATATTCTCGATTATTTGGTTAAAAATCTAAAAAATTAGCAGCTTTATATTATTTGTCAACGAGTTTTTCCGTTGCTTAGAGTCCGCAGCAGGAGGACTGGGACAGCAGCACGGTGTTCGCGGCGCTGAAGCAGTTTGAGCGGCTGGTGGAGTCGACGCGGGTGACGCTGCTCAGCGCGGGATGCCGCGAGACCCTCACCGCGGCGCTGGACGTCGTGGTCGAGCGCACCCAGGACTTCACCGACAGCGCCTACACGAGTCACGAGCACCGAGAGAACATACTCTTGCTCTGCGACCGCGCCAAATTGGAGCTCAACTCGCTGCTCAGAGTTGGCAACAGCATTGTAAGTTCGACGAGTGCATTTTCACTCACGGAATGAATTTTCAATTTTAAAATCTACTTTTAAACAAATCCCTAGACACTTGCTTGCTTTTCTTATTTATCCTTTTTTAGGAAAATCTCGGATTTAGAGTTTTAAACTATTAAGTAAAATATCCGAAATATAGCAGATTCTCCCTGATCTACACTGTTAAAATAAAACTAGCCTTCCTAACGAACTAATCGACGAGTGCAGAATTTCGATACGAGTGCAAGCGGCTCTCCAAGCTCCGAACTGGACCAGGCGATACTGGGGGTGTTGCGGGCGACGCGCGACCTCCGCCAACAACTGTGCCAGACAACGATGGAGCAGGCCGGGGATCTCGGCCAGGTGACAAAGGCCGGACAGGAGCTCGTGTCTACCATCCGGAGTCTCGCGCTCACCAACGACATCGAGAGATTGCAGGAAAGCAGCGATCGATTCCACGAGTACATCGAGCACATACTAGAAGTGAGATAATCATCGGCACATTTACTCTCCCGCCCGATATAATTCCCCAGTAAAACTCCTCCAAAATTAAGTTATTATAAGAAATTATTATTGAGTTGCAATTTATTATTCTTTGCGCAGGTCTGCAAACTTCTGAGACACATCGCGCTCTCGGAATCACTGCAAGTTTCAGCCAAGTTCACGGAAATCAATTTGCGGATATACGGGCCTCAAGTTGTTACGGCCGCGCATACGTTAGCGAGGTATCCCAATAGTAAAATCGCTAAAGAAAACCTCGAAGGTTAGTGGTAACCCCGTTCTATTTCTCTTAATGTGCTATTCGCGCAGAATAAAGTTAAGAATAAAATCTTTTAATAAATGCTTGCTTGTCCCAGTATTCGCAGACATGTGGCAATGGTTAATGTCAGATGTGACAACAGTGGCAAAAGATGTTCTTGAGCTAAGTCAAAGTCGACCCGAGAAGCAAGTTTACATGTCTCTTCCACGACCAGGAGTAGGTATCACTAAATCTTGAACTAGAAACTAGAAAAAGGTTCGAAGCTAACATTTGACCTTTGTCCAGAAACACGGCACAACGAGCAAACCCCTAAAGCCGGTTAGGCTGGACAGCGAAGAGCAGGCAAAGATAGCAAAAGCTGGCCTGGAGATGAAACGCATCACCTCGGAAATGGACGCGGAGACGGAAAAGTGGCAAGAGAACGGCACGGCCCTCGAGGAGAACAACGACATCGTTAAGCGGGCGAAAAACATGTCCTCGATGGCCTTCTCCATGTACCAGTTCACGAGGGGCGAGGGAGCCTTGAAAACCACCCAGGACCTGTTCACGCAAGCCGAATACTTTGCCGAGGAGGCCAACAGATTGTACAAAGTTGTGAGACAATTCAGCTACCAGGTACGTTCGCCCGATTCCCAATTTGCTCGCCTAACTATCTGGAAATGTTCTGAATCATCTTACAACTGTTTCTTTATCCATTGTTTACGAATTCTATATTGGACTTGAATCCAAATATTCGTGCTATTAACTACCTTCCTCTTACGTTACTTACTGTTGGACTACTTTCTTTTTCCTTTTTTTTATACTATTATTTCGTAATTTCTTGCGCACAAGCTACATCCAACCTTCTCTTCTCTCTTCTCTGTCTTTTTTCTATCTGTACCTCACACGCTACAAGTACGTATCTGCAATTTTGAATCTATAAATACACCGTAAGAGCACCTTAAGAATTTACTCACGATCACTCTGTAAAGTCACGAGCTGCAAACAAGCAATTGGATGAAGCTCATGCGCAATATCTTAGCATTAGATACGTTGAAATTAACACGTTTGCTGCCCTTCGACCATCCTAGCTAGGCAAACTTCTACATATAGCTATCCAAATTTATACCACTTCGATCTCTCACATTAACTGTTTCTTTGAGAGATAAGTGCTAACCTGTAAATTCTGTATTATAACGCCCTTTCGATTGACCCTCGCTCTTGAATGCCTCCATCCAGGTAACTTTTTCTATCTTTACTTTAGACCCGTTGATTGTTAACTATTTTTGTAAATGTCACATTTTCGCCTGTAAAAATATTTTCATTTCTCATCTCTTAATCTATTTTTTCTATCTTTCTCTTATTCATTCAACATTGTTTCACCTTAGCCCATAACTATTAATCGTTTAGCTGTATTTAATTATGTGTTAACACTTTTATTTATGACCAAAAGAGATGTTACGACCAATTCGATCGATGAACCATTCGAATCCCGCTCAAAAACTCAAATTTAACAATGTAAACATCAAGACATTACTTCATATGCTAACTAAAGTATTGATGTTTGATAAATGAGCGCGATTCTAGACAACCGCGATGTAAATTGAAATGATTCTCTCTCTTTTTTTTAAACACTATAATGTGCACTCTGAGTATTATCTGAGTAACGTACATACTTTCATAAATATAAGATTTTTCTGTGTACGATAGTAAGGTGTGTTTTAGATGCTACGGGAATGCTTCCGTCTGTGGACGACGTCTATGTGCATTGTGGTCCCCCTCCTTCCACTATCTGGGGCATGACTATAATGTGTCCCAAAGTTTTTGCTGGCTTCCTATAAACAAAAGAAAAATAACAAGCCTCACTTGATTCTTGCTGTTCACTTTAAATAATATGTATGTCACTCGTCTCTTGACGAAAGTAAAGCACTCTGTGTCAAGATACTGAAATATTGAACAGTAAGTCGTATGTAAATATATAACGTTCGATATTTCACGAAGCTGGCAAAAGCAACAAGGTCTGTACTGTATCACTGTCACTCACATGATCACTCTTGACTACTTCTATCTATCTTAATTATATTTCTTCTATTTATTTAAACTTTTTACTAATGCATTGTGTTGAATTAGGAATTACTTAGATGATACATATAAACATTGAACGCGCGTGCAAACACCTTCGATAGTCCTGCAGAGATGTTCTGAAAATTAATTATTTCTCCATGCATTAGCAGTGTCAAAGAGAGAGAGCGAGAGAGAGAGAGAGAGAGCTTGTCAAAGGTGTATGCCCAAGCGTACTTAGTATATTACACAGTAACGATATATACGATCGCATAGCTTAGATAACGGTAGCATATACATTGCATATACTACAGAGTTTTAAGCAAATGCAGTCGAGATCAATCGATAACGTCGTGAAACAAACGCATTTTTCGAGCTTTTTAAATACTGACCAGTCTAAATGCGGACAATAAATAGCTATATATAACACAAGAAATTGAAGTTCAAAAACAATGCTAAAAAACAATAACTTTACAATCTCATGAGCAACATTAAAAAGAGACACTAATAATTGTAAGAGATGAAAACACTGAGCCTACAATTTATTGATTTCGGACACAAAGTCTTGAAGCTCGGATCCAATGCGTTCGTTTGACGTACTGGTCAATATCGCAACTTCGTATCACGTGTCTGTATGGGTGCAGGTACCGGGTGGGCCACACAAAAAGGAACTCCTGGAGAACCTGGACCGCGTGCCGACTTACGTTCAGCAACTGCAGTTCACGGTGAAGAATCCCACCGTGGGAAAGGCTGCGACATTCATAAAGGTCGATAATGTCATACAAGAGACTAAAAATCTCATGAACGTTATATCGAAAGTTGTCACTACGTGCTTCGTCTGCGCCACAAAGGTGAGTCCAGCAATGATCTCTCCTGCATTATCCTGCACAAAGACGCTAATATCGATGGTAGACGTAGGTTATGATGAACGTTCGATGTAGTGGTTGCGTGCGCGAAAGACGATCATGTTCGGGTACATAAGTCGGACATCTATAGAGACTGATGTACTTAGATTCTGTAAACGGTATATAATGAGGGATGCTACAAAGTCTCGATACCTGGACATTATATATACTATATTATATATATAGAGTAAGATGGAGAGTTTGAAACGCAATGCATCAGTCGTCTTTCGCAGTAACGCCGTTTAATGATGCTAATGTTCGTGTGTCTTTTACCGCAATACTTGTTTTAGATGGTACTTTAAAAACATACACACACGTGTCATTCGTTTTTTATGGTTTATATTATATTTACGCACTAGCACAATGTCAGCATGCCGCAATACGTGGAGGCCAGCCCAACATCAGCACCTGGTCAGGGGGAAGAGGACTGCCTATACCCGATTAGTCCCCAGTTATTACCCACTGCGAAACCCTACGTTCAGCCTTATCCTCTAACTCGCGAACAATTGTACACCATCGTAAAGCCAACACCACCACTGTCTTACCCATTGCCCTTAATTCACGACTTGATGAACCAGTTAAGTCTGGGTTCCTTCTCGAAATCCCCCATCATCCAGCACCACTACTACAACACCCTGCCGTTCGCTCGCAATTCCGCCCCGCAAATGTTTCCAGCGACAAGCGATCTGATGATGACGGACGAGTACCTGCGACAAGGACTGCGGCCACAGTTCCATCAGCTGAGGCACTCGAGTTTGCCGAGATGACACTTGGCCCCGAGCTGCGCCACTCGACTGTCGAGCGAACTTAATCGCAACCACTTTCATAAACGCAGCACGCACTTCTTCTATCTCTTCTTCTTCTACTGCTACTTCTACTACTACAACTACTCTTTCTACTTCTTCTACTTCTGTTCGTTCATTCGCACAGGTTCGGCCGCTTTCTTTTCTTTCTTCCGCTTATATCTCAGACTTTGGTTTAGCCAGACATCTATTCCTTTTTTCCACTTTTGGCTTTTGAACCCATTAACACCTCCACTTTTTGGATCGCAATTTTTTATACAGACGGAACAAGAACTTTTTGATGTTTCCCTCAAGGCTTCTTTTGGGATAGAGATTATTTAGGTAAAAACTTAGAGGTTTCAGCTCGATTTTTTCGCACATTTTTTGGGTGTACATGTGCGTCTATGATGCTATAGATTTTTGGCTTTGACTAATAGATTGTAAACTTGTATATAGTGTGCTAAATTTTTTTTTATAACACATGTTGTGATTAACATTTCAGCATCTGCATTCAGCTGTTGTAAAGGTTTGTCTCGATAATATCAAAACACACTTTCTGAATCGACAATTTTCTTGCACTAAGTAATTGATATTGTCGAGAAAAGTGGATAAAAATGGTAAGATGGAAATTGTCAATTAACTGAAATCTTTTTTGGTTTGAAGTTTTGTTTATTAACCTTTTCACACTAATGTTCTAAATGTTTGTTTCACTAAACTACAACTTTTTTTATTGTTTAAAGATACATATATTTTTTATTGCAATTTTATTGCAAAAAAGATGATTATTGTAGAGCGTTAAATAATTAATATACGTATCTTTCGTTTGTTCAAAACAGAACTTTTATAATGTTACTTTGAAAGAAAAGCACAATTTTCGATATGAACCTTTAAAGGCCGGGCATTAATTTAGTAGTGATGAATTTTTTATACATGCATCATCTTGTTAGATGAATGAGAAAGCCGAAATGCCCGGCCTCTAAAGGCTAAACTGTTTGAATTTCTGCACAAGTTTTTATTCCACACTTGATTTTCACTACTCGAAGAATTATTTGAGAAAAGATAAAGATTCGTGAATAATTCTTAGGGTCGATTAAAGAGCAAAGGGAAAGTGTCTAAGCTGTTTTGAGAGCCCGTAGAATAAATAGCCACCCGTGTGACTTTGTTTTTCAGTACAACCTGGATTTCCGAGGTCTGTCGGCGCGCGGGGCCGGCGGCTCGCCGTACCGGGGCGGAGACGGCGTGGGTGCCGACGGCGACGGCAGCGGAGCAGGAGGCGACGGCAGCAAGGCGGGCTCCGCCCCCGGCAGCGATCCGTCCGTCTGACAGTTCGGGATGGCCCGACGGGCCAAGGGGGACGCTCGCCGCACACGGGTCTCCTTTTTGCTCTTCTAGGCTCCTCGCGTTTCAAGCCCCACCCATCGCAGCCCAGGTACCAGGCTTTTTACTTCATCCTCGCCTATTCGCCAGGGGCAAAGCCGAGTAGAGGACTTTCTCTGCGCGCTTTCGTTTGCGTTATTCGGCCTCATCCGACAGCCACTAGTCACCGCCGTCATCGTGGGGCATGAAACGAGCCTGAGAAGGAAACCTGAGGGCGGCAGCAGGGCGGTCAGGGACGTACTTTGTGGCAAAGACGAAGTCGAGATGACGTGTGACGCGTTGCTGGGCTCCAGCAGACTAGTCATCACGACATCTACCCCTAGCAGCGTCGAGGCAAGGCGAGGGGGCGACGCTCAGCCTCGACTCGACGACGCTATCGCGGACCTGTCTAACAACTGGGCTTCCCTTTGTAAATAAACAGTGCCACGGACTTTCGTCCTTTCTTTTTTGTCTACTTCGATTAAAATGTACAGTCGCGAATTAAACAAAAAACTAGGGAGACCGCGAGGGGCTGCCGAGCTAAGGCGACGAGCCCGACGATGCTTTCTGGAGATCGAGTAGCCTTGCCTCAAATCCTACTCAAATTCAGAGTTTCAGATTGATTAAAGTACACTGCTCGTCGGGCTCGTCGTTCGAGCTTCTACCGCGCGACAAGTCTGTACTTTCTACGTCGGAAGTAACGTTTACAAAGTCTTTTCTACACACTCGCCGGTAAATATATATATATATATGTTACATATATGTCTGTGTGCATGTATGCGCGGCCGCAGCGCCTTAAATAAGAAATCTAGATCAGTAATTTTAATGGCAACAAAGATTATTAAATAAATACAAAACAGTGAACTGATTAATCTCTAACGAATTATAGAGGAGGTGAGGATTTGAGGGCACAGGGAAGGACCCAAAGTTCGAGAATGTAACGTTTAGGTGCATTTATAGATAGCCTAGCATGTTAATAAATATATATAAATATACTTTTTTCGATTATCACTGTTATTCTTATGAATATTATATATATATATATATATATGTAAAATCGTGAGCTCGGCGAAATTGTTGTAAATACGGATATTCATATATATATACGCGTTGACGTTTTATTATTTTCTCGTTTCACCTTCTGTACTCGTATCGTACAGAGTTGGCACAAAAGAAGCTCGATTTATTTACGTTTTCGACGCTCGATGTACTGCGAGGCGAGGAATAAACAATTGTCAAATAAAGGGGCGCACTCGTACAAATTTTCGTATACGCTTAATCACAATATATATAAAAATATATGTCAAAGAGTGCACCTCTTTATAAAACCTCAAAGAATCACACTTGCATTTTGTTATGCGCAATTTTCTTTCGTTTCTTGTGAAGGTAGATCCACAGACTCGTCGAAAATATCGGTTAGCTGTATAAATTGTATCAATTCAAAAAGTAACACCAACAAGTACTGACTCGTCTCTGGATCTACTTAAACAGGGTTTGCACTGGCGATGCACCAAAGCGCAGGAACTTCGCAAAAATCGCTCGTGTTATCGACACTAAGACGACCGATTATTCGAATTGTCCTGAAAAGTTCCTAGGTACATGTTTGAAAAAAAACGAGGTTTCGCGTCTCGTTTCTTAAAAATTAATTCTGTATATTGCTATTACAACAATTGTACAAACTCTGTATCATACCTTTCTTTTCGATTTAGTTGTATGCTATGATTTCGTGACTTATAAAGGATATATGAAATACTAATTATAAGTTTTATAAAAAAAGATTAATAAGCAAAAAAAAGCAATGATACTCGGGAAAAGAAATGAGGTAGAAAAAATGACGGCACAAATATTTTTTAACGGAAAACTTGGCATCGAGAGTAATAATTTCTAGTCAAACTAATCTTAACCGTATTAAGTCGTTAATTTTCTTGAAAAGATTTGGTGCTTTTAGTCTTTACAGATGCCACGCCTTATATTAAACGCATTCATTGAAACTTTATTAGGTAATTATCACGATTTCCTGCTCTTTTTTCGATACGAAGCAATCTCAACACGAGAATAATTCTAATAGTGCTAAAGAAGCAAGGTTTTTTAGTACCTCAGCAAATGAGGCAAAAGGGAAAATAAAAACTAATACCTCGTGTTATATTATATGCTGTAAACGACATAGCGTTGATGGCTTTTGTTATTCAGGAAGGAAGGAAAAGCGCGCAGCCGCGTTTTCTATGATTTATGGGGATAAAGATTTATTATAATATAACGGTGAATGTTGTTGATCATTAATATACAGAACACTTGACACATTTAACGCAAGCGTCATCGGCATTTTATAAATGTTACTGTCAAATCGTGTGCAGAATATGTCATTAAAAGAACAAGTCTTTCTCGGTGTACATTAATTACTTGGATAAAATAAGCAAAAACCATTCCATTTTGACATATACTTGCTTTCAAGCTCAATCGATGACGCTCTCTATTTTCTCGTAATCTTTTTCAATATTGTTATTAGAAACTATTCTTGATATGTGTCTTGTACCCTGATAAAAATGGTTCTTTCTTCATTGCTTTTCAGGCACTTTACGTGTCGTTGAAAGGGCTGAGATCACTTTTGTCAAAGTACACGATTTTTTCTTAAAGAATAACAAAAAGAAATCACTTAATGAAATTTTAGATAATCATAGAAGTCGGTAAACAATCTCTTAGTTCGAGTAACAAACGCACACATTGTTACGATTGCAATGGACAAAACTTTCGTTGAAGAATGAATGAGCTGATGAAAGGATAGCTTATTTCGAAAGTAAAAGCATCGCGGATCGTTATTTTATCTTGTACGTAAAGATCGATTGTAAATTTAATTAGTTAAAGATTTTGTGCCTGTCGTTAAAGAAGAAATTTTCAGATTTTATTTGATTGTTGAGTTATTTTTAATTATTATCTAGATAATGAATTAATTATATACGGTATCTTGTAATCTTTAGAGTAAAGTCGCGAAGACAGAGAAAAACAAACGGAGCTTAAAAAACGGTTGAAAGTATAGACGTTTTGTTTGAAAAAGTGAAAAGACATTTACAAGGTAATCGAATTCCATCTTTGTATTAACTGAAACCCTTCGAGATGTCGAAATTAAATGAAAAAGTTTTAAAAAAAAAACCGCTGAATCTGAGTCGATGACAATCCCGCGCGTTTAATTAACCTTTAAAAAGCTGTACGCGAGTCGAAAAACTTTGAAACGGGAAGCGAACTTACAATAAACTAAGAAATAAAAACTATCTTGCATAAAGTGCTAAATAATCTCTAATTACTAGCTCTCTCTCTCTCTCTCTCTCTTCGTCAATGGTGACACTCTCCTCAAAAATGAATGTAATCAGTTTCGCAGATTAAAGATAAATCTCACTCGCGTTATCTAAGACTCTTTAGCTACTCGATAACTGTCTAAGTATACACAAATAAATAGCCCTTTTCTCTCTAAGTGTGAAATCTAAAATAGTATCTTTCTACGATTGCCTTCAAATTGCGACCGAATTTACCAATTAAACCGACTAAATTCGCTCGAGGACTGATCGTGAACGCGCACAAGAATCGTTCGCGTCAGTGTACATCACGCACCGGAAGCGCTTTGTTATTGCATTTTTTAAACGTACCGAGATATGGCTTTTTATTCACTGGTTGCACGTTATTCTATACACGAACGTTCCGTCTCAAGCGAAAAGCTCAGCTTCAGCACTTTCTGAATCTTCGTAAGCCTACTGCTCTTGCCTCTTTGCACCTACTTATTCGGCGTCGATCGTTTATTTCGAAGCAGGAACCAATGCATCCGATGTATAAAGCTCGATATGTGAATTTTTACACGCTACTTTGAAGGATTTATTACGATTATTAACAATAGTGTATCGCTGATTGTATCTGTCGCGCGAAAGAAATTACTAAAACCAGTGGTCCGGCGTATTTTCTGTACATAAATAACAGGAAAAAAAAAGTTTAAACGTTACTACTAAGAATACTGTAAGGGGAAATAAATACAAGATCACTCGACTGATGCAAACCAATAAATAAATATACTGAAGATATTATAAGAATGGAAAATATACGTACTACTATGCAGTATAACTTCTCTTCGTGGTTCGAGTCGCGCCTCCTAAAGGCGAAAAAACGATTAGCGATTCTTCTCCGTATAGACTAAGGTTAAAAAAAAGCCGTAGGCGTACATAGATTACAAACGATGGTGTCGTATATTTTGTGAGTAATAGCGCGTTTAGTGCAAAGTTTTGCTTTCTCAAATTCGAGCTAGCAAGACTTTCGAACCGGAAGAAAATAATTCAACTCTCAAGTTTATATAGAAAGATAAACTACCAGATACTTTACATTATTTATAGCGGTTAAAAGGGAAAGCATCCAATAGCGCATCGCTCGGTTTTTATCGTCTAATTCAGCCTTCTTCCGACTGTAACGGAAATCGTGCGATTAATTTCATTCGCGTAAATGTCTTTGTCATGTCGTAAATAAAGTAAGATAAGGGTTAAGAAGTGCGAGGGGATTTAAGAAAAGGGGATAATCGCAAATGAAACTATAGTCTTCCTGTCGATGCTTGGCGGCGGCGTTTCAAAAGCGCGAAAATTTTTTCCACTATATATATATATATATATATCAAAGCAATCCGTGTCACGCAAATACTTGATGTGGTGAAAAACGAATGTCTAACGCTTATTACAATCGACCACCGGGATTTTGCTGGCAAAACACACGCGCACACACACACACACACATACACACAGGACACGTACACAGAGTTACACGGAAAAAATTTAATTACTAATGGAATAAACATTGAATAATAAAAAAAAACATGTACCTATCTGCGGTAGTGTATATGGTCGACCGTTTGATTTGTATATGTGGCGAAATAAAATAAATTGGTATAGCGAATATCTAGGATAGATTTCGTACTTCGTATTCAATGAACAATACTACTTCATTATGTAACTGAATATCGTACTCTTGAAGAGAGAAAAGAGCTGACGATAATAAGAAAATAAATTATTGTATCTGAAATTGCAAAACAGAGCTTTGTTATTTACCGTCACAACTCGTGCACTCATTTTTCTTGCTATGATTTTAGTTGATTATAATTTAAGTTACTTTTTATGTTGTTTATTATATGATATCGCAGCATTATTTCTTATTTATAAATACATAATAGTTATACATGGATTGTGTCTTATTTCCTTAGCCTGCCATTATTGATTTTACCTAAAACTAAACAATTAATTATTTTTGCTTGCAGAAAAATATTTTCAAATTCCCATTCCTTTTCCTGAAAAGGCGATTGAACCAGAGAAAAAATGTTACCTATTAAAAATACAGCACACTCTTCCTTACCAAAAGCAGGCAAGCCGACAGTCTACTCACCCCAAGCGATACGCGACCGACTAAAGGTAAAGTCTTCCGAGCAGCTCTGACGTCACGATTCCCAGGGGTCGAACTCTCGACACGCCTTTGGGGTAGCGCATTTAGTAGACTCCGTGGGCGTGCAAGTAGTCTGTATTTTCGCTCGCGTCTCTTCTCGGGTCACATCTGCCTCCCAGAAAATGCTGTTCTAAGACTGGAACCAGCCGGACAATCTTCCCCGAGGTGAGCACCGAACCGCGCGACGCTTTTGTTATTCGCGCTCGGCTGCGAAAATAGCTAGTAAAAGAGCTCGTAAACGGCGAGTTTGCGTGCTGCGAAAGTGGCTCTCGTACACAGAATGTGGACTGACAGAGGCTCGTGATTTATCGCGTGCAGTTCTGATTTTTTCTTGGACGAATTGCGAGCTGCAATTACGCTCGCGTGGAATCGCGATTGATCTGGCACTTTTTTTCTTCCATTTGTTAATCTGCTATTGAGGACACGGCTTGTGAGAAGGCGTTTTTCGTTGTTTTATTTTTTTTCAATACACGCTGCAAGGCTATTTTCGTGGCTGATTAAACTAGATTACCCTGGCAAATGCATGAGCACATCATTCCTTCTACGAAAATAATTAAAAACGATAACTTTTAACAAGTTATTATTAGTTCATATACAAATGTTTTTCATTAAACAGGTGCTATCGTAAAAATTCACACTTAAATCTACAGCTATGGCAATCGTTGAAGAATCACTTACTCTTGAAAGAGGTAAAACTAAAAAGGTTTTAATCATTCTATCAAGTTTAATAAAATTAAAGTTTTTATTTACAGACGTTAAAAGATCTATTGAATTATTAGACAAACTGCAGAAAAGTGAGTGTGGGCTGTTTTTTATTTAATTTATTACTGAAAATATCGAGCTAAATAAGTTTGGTCTCTTTAAGGTGGAGAAATTCCAGCAACGAAATTGGCAGCTCTGCAAAAAGTCTTGCAAAGTGACTTTTTAAATGCAATTCGGGAAGTTTATGAGCACATCTATGATACAGTGGATGTTCAGGTAATAACTTTTTCAAAATTGTACTTGTTTTTTTCTAAAAGCAAATTAATTACAAATTCAAAGTCAAAAATTCGCTTAGACAGCCAAGAATAGCTGTTCTGGTGTAAGTAGTAGTAGACGCAACGAGTTTCAATTAATAAAAGTCTGAGTAAATTGCGAAACTGAAATTAGAAAAGTTGAATACTTGGAAAGCTAATGAAATTGACCAGACTAATTGCCCTTCTAACACTACCAGGGCTCTCAAGAAGTGCGAGCCTCGGCGACAGCAAAAGCAACAGTTGCAGCGTTCGCAGCCAGCGAAGGTCACGCGCATCCTAGAGTCGTAGAGCTGCCCAAGACCGAGGAGGGCCTAGGCTTCAACGTCATGGGCGGAAGAGAGCAGAACTCGCCTATTTACATATCGAGAATTATACCGGGTGGCGTGGCTGACAGGCATGGAGGCCTCAAACGCGGAGATCAGCTGCTTTCTGTCAATGGGGTGGTAAGATCTTTTCACTTGCTCTACTCAATTATCAATTTCTAAAAACGAAAAACTAGTGGAAACTTTAATTATACTGTTATAAAACACCGCTGCTCTCTTTCCAGTGCGTCGAAGGCGAAAACCACGAGAGGGCCGTGGAGTTGCTTAAGCAAGCCCAAAGCTCCGTGAAACTCGTCGTGCGCTACACGCCGAAGGTACTCGAGGAGATGGAGATGCGCTTCGACAAGCAGCGAGCTGCCCGCAGACGTTCGCACGTCCCTTAAACGACAAATCCAGAACATACTGCGACAAATCAAGATCCTATAGTATTACCTCTAACTGCACGAAAATCAAAATTACCCTTGTCACACACACACAACTCGTGTAGCAGACTCGCACACCTCTATTAGCATCGTCTTTCAGTGTCTCCAAGCAAATGAATGCTTGATGTTTCGTAAAAGTAGCCTCTCGGTCATGTAATAATGCAATGTATTGGACCAAATTGATTTAGTATATTTTTTTAACGACTTCGAATCGACTTTGATATTAAATTTTTAGGGAGTTTCGGTTTTTCTCGACAACTTGAGTAGTTACTCATGCAATGGTTTATCGTTTATTCGCCAAGCATAAAACTCTTTTATCAAAAGTACCATGCGAACTCTGCGTGTAAGTCTCCGTGTATGCTAATCAAATCAAATATACCATGTGTGTAAACTTAAAGATTTTCATTTGTGGTAAGAATCTTATTTAAAGGAGTATTTGAGTCGTCTTCTAGTCTCGATGAGTGATATAATAAAATGTGTTCTAACTAAATTAAAGCTAATTAGTTATAGTTCTTGTTTATCTACTGCATATTATTGTTACTTATAGTAAGGCTGAATTTTACTTGTTTCTTTAAGAAGGAATTGAAATTTCGAGTTAACAGTATCAATAAATATACTGTCAAAACATAAAAAGTACACCTTTTCATTGTTCGCCCAAACCTTTCGTTCAAAACTTTATCCTACGATGTTTTTTAAATGCTGATTGGCATTGCCAAAAATGGAAGAAGCTCAAGTATACTTGAGTGGTTATTAATTACGTCAAAATACAATAGGCGAAAGAATTCTTTGATTACAACTGATTTTGAACTGAACTCTTGCTACTGGAGGAAATTTCGAAAAATTCAGTAATACTCACAGCTGCGCAATAAAGGTAAAAGCAAGAAAGCTCGCACGGACGCTTGGCAACGGGTTAACTTCCCCGACTCCTGGCGCACTTTCCTCCCCGGGGGATCGGGCAAGTTTTAAAAAGGCGCGTAGTGCGCGGTGAATAAACCATCGGGACGCATGCCGCTCGAGCGAAACAGTAAAACAGTTATAAAAACAGCCGGTAACCGCTGTTAAAATCAATTATTCAGCCGACTTGCGGCCTCGTAAAAGGCGGCCCGAAGAAAAGTCGTTGTGTCGGCGAGTTAAGGGCTAAGGCTGCTCCTTCCAGAATTCGGAGACCCCACCTCTCGTAAAGCCCGGGCAGTTAAAACTTGCCGGCGGAGTTATCAAGGAGTATGACCGACGCCACTGCCCGCTGGAGACGATGTCTCCGGCCTTTAATCCCGAGTTGCACTGCGTTTAACGATTTAAGCTGCTAAGGGATGGACACTTGATATCGGAGGAGCTGCAGGAGGAAAGAGTCACTTAGCTTACGATGATTCATTATTTTTTCAGGCTGGGGAATGACGCTTTTTATTCAGCAGCCCAAATGGCTTCCTCTATAAAACTGCTAATTGCGATATAATTATACAAGTTTGCTCAGGCAACAAGTTTTTCACAAGTTCTTAATAAGAAAATTATAAATAATCTAAATAAATAATTTAAACGTAGCTTCATCAAAATAAAAACGCTTAATTTTCTTTTTTAAAACAAATTATATTATTATTTTTTAAACATTTTATAACTGTAACCGACCGTCAGTCGGTTCAATCTTCAATCGTCGGATACTCGGATTTCGAAAATACTTTCCCGTATATTATTCAGCATCCACCCAATAGGTGGCTCCACTTGCAGTGCTTGAGCGTTTCATATTTTAAAGTACATTAGTAGTGCAGTTCAGTTCAGACAAATCTACAAAACCAATTTTCAAATATTTAGTAAATTAATAATACACGATGTAACATCCACGAATTAAAATTGAATGAAATCGATGACATTAAAAAGCTATTCTTAACAAAGCACAGGACTTTGTTTATGTCTTAATAAAAAAGAACTTAACTTATTGAATAACAGGAAAAAGAAGAAACATAATAACAAGCCCTTAGAATGGAGGCTTTCCTCCAATCGCGATTACTCTCCGGCTCGAAATTACAGAGCCGGCATTTACCGGAAAGCGTTCGCATAATAAAAGGCGTCTATATGCGCAATGCTAGGCTGCAATATCGCGACCTTAATTCCCTCGGTATCGCCTAGCATATCCCCCAGATAGAGGCCCGGGGATACGGTGGATTCTCTCGCTTTCCTCCCTTTTTTCTCCGGGAAGTACCTCGGATATCACTTCGCCACTCCTCCTCCTGCACTTTTCCGCGCGGCATCGCCAACAACTTGCCGCGCCGCCCTCGTTAAATATGAACGAGACGATGCCCTTACGAATCTCGCAGCTCTGTGTTTTTTTTTCTCTCTCTCTCTCTCTCTCTCTCTCTCTCCTCTCCGCCTCGTAGCCAATCTCGAATCAATGATAATTCGAGAATTATTGCCTCCCAGAAGGGCAGATCTCGGCCGGGTTTCGCTCATTTTCTCGCCTCGATCGCAGTAAGGATGATTCTCCGGGAAAAGACGATGCCGCATCAAAGTTTCATCGCGGGGGAGTCGAGGGGTATTGTTTAAATAGGCGATTCTCATGCATAACGGCTCATCGGCTGTATTTCTTTTCTCGGTGAATTAGTGGCTTTTCGAAGACGCGATCTGGATTGTTTAATTGCGCGTAAAAGATTTATGAAGCAAACATTCTGGATGTCACTTGCGCCAAAATCGTATTAGGAATTAATCTTTCGAAGGCTGGAAATGAAATTCTAGACGAAGCTAGTAACAATATTATACAGACGATCCACAAATACTCTAAGCATGACTATTCAATCTCCGTCTGAAAATTTTCGAAAAAATTAAAACTTGCCCCAGTTCCATCTCCGCTTTGCTCGCGGGAGCTTAAAAAAAAGCTGCATTATTTACTGCTTAATATTAAAATAATACTATTTTTATCGACCAGCTCCTTGAATTATTAAAGCAGGAAACCTGCAGTGTCCCTCGCGTTCTACCCCCACCAAATCGAGTCCGTTGGTTTTTCGCGCGGCTAATTTCCCGAGTATAAAGATTTCAAGCCGAAAAGAGGACAGAGGCGGGGAAAAAAGCGAGCATTGTTTAAAAAAAGGCCGCGGCTGCATGATTAATCAGTCCGCGTTCCAGTTTTTCCGGGAAGAAAAAATCGTCGGGAGGATAATTTGTGGACGGTCGAGATTGATATATAACCGGAGGCTTTGGGAAAATCCGGCCGTTTGTATTTCTCCGAGATGGCCACATACATTTGCAAGAAATAGGCCCGGCAATGCGTCGTTCAATTATGTAGGACGGAAGCGAGAAGTCTTCTCTCTCTCTCTCTCTCTCTCACTCTTGGTTGGAAGTAGAGCTCGGATCCCTATAAAGTTTCCGCCAAGAATTATATTCTCCGAGAGCTGCAATACGAAATCGTAAAGCGTCTAGGCCTTCGCCTTCTATTGTTTCTCTCTCTCTCTCTCTCTCTCTGGAGGGCGGCGCAGGAAATATGGCCGCGATAAAAATTACGAAATGCCGAGAGGGGCTACAGAGAGCGCTGAAGCCGGTGGAAAAATTAAATTTTGACATTACGCGAATTGAAAGTGCGATGTTGTAATGAAAATTGAATATTTTTATTCGAGTGGCTTGAGTGTGAAGAAATAATATTTTCCGCATTTGATATTTTTTAACATTATTTTAGTTACCTTGAAAAATAGTATATTCGAATAAATGTTTTAAGGGAGTTTTTTAAATAACACACGTTATTATACGTTAAATAATTAGAAAGTAATAGTTATTTCAGGGAGGATTGCAATACCATGTTTCTAAAATCCTCTCTTAAATACGTTTAAATAATAGAAAGCCAAATTTAATTTTACGTTAAGATATACTTAAACTGCTTCTTTAATTATTATTATTATAAATCAGACTGAAGTTCATCACTTATTCTTACCTTCTCAATAACAGTTGTTATTCTCAGATTCAGCTGAATTTCTCTTTTAAAGTTATCAGCAGTAAATTCCTAAAATTGTAACGTACGTGCCAGAATTGTTTCACCGAAATTTACTAAGCTCTCGTACAAGAGGAAGATCGCAAAATAAAAGCATTAACAGAGATAATTTCCAAGGACGCGGCTCCGCCTCCGAAATTTACACTCGAACCGCACTTTGAATATCTCAGCAGACGTCATTATTTATAAAAATACAGTGCGCTCAGTAAACAGGCCTCGTAAAACACTCGGCGACCTCTGATCGCAGTAATGTACCCATGGGGTTGTATCAAAGTGCCTCCCCGTCGCCTGCAGCCAGACAGAGAAAGTCGCCGTTCGAAGAATTTTATTTTTAATACCAAAGCCGGAAGAAAAGACAAGTATTTTGCATGGCAAGGAAGAATCAAAGGGGGACTGCGTCGATGGAAAAGGTTATTCACGAGGGAGGACCGATGTGGATCCGATCGCACTCACGATCGCACCGAGCTTCCTGAGGTTTATGTTTTTTTAAATCCTCTCCAGCAAGTCTGCTGGAACGAAGTGGTCGCGAAACTGAAAAGGATTAATTTAATGGCGCTGCGGCGAAGTCGATTAGATTTGCGTAAGCGGTTTTCAAAAATAAAACCTGCACTTTCAAATATTCTTTGACGGAAATGTGACTTTGCAAAAATTCATATATTCTGCAAATGAATTTTGAAGAAATAGTTAAGCCCTCGCACTTGTACAATAAAATATTAGTACTAATCTCCGCACTTCCTCCGGGCCTTCCAGCAATAAGACAAAATAAAAGAACTAAAGGACGCGATATTTCAGTTGAATTTTTTCGACGTTTCATGCTCCGTCCGCTTTTAGAGCGCAGGCGCGCAATAAACTCGCGCGAAAACGCGGGTGTGGTTACGCGCACGCTATTACGTGTCTCGGGCTCATGAATTTTCCATTGGACTATCCATTTTCGAATGAAAATGTGATAGAAAAAAGAGGAAGCGAACGCATTACACGTCGGGTCTCGGGTAATGTACAGTCCGGCGCGCGGCGATTGATTGCCTCCTCGCTTGCCCTTATTGTTTTAACTGTAATAAACGCGCTTATAACGCTTCTGGATTTAAGTGGACGTCCGAGTAAATGGACTCGATTTTCTCCTTCAATTATAATTGTTTAAATATTCTCTTAATAGTAGTGGCTGTTTATTTGTTTTAGTCTTGCTTGAAAAGGTGAATAATTTAAAGATTAAACAAAGACAATTTCTATTTTAGCAGTAAACAGAAAAGTCAGACAAGCTGTTTAAATCATTTGTTGGAAACAGTTCTAACTTGTTCTAAATTTTCGTTACAGCTTTGAACTTAATTATAAGAAAAATTTTAATTATTTAGATTCAAAGAATGTCTGAAGGACAGTTTAAAATGTATGCATTCACTTTTTAGTGATGCATAAGTAATCGACTTTAGTCTGGAGAACCTCAATTTTAGAACTTTGAAAATATTCCACGAACGTCTTTTAAATAAATTAAATCGAATTTTTATCACGATTTTGCAATTTTTTATTCCTTAAATACTCGAAGCATTAATTATTTGCCGAATGATTCAAAAGAATTTAAATAATGTTGAACTTACTTACGGTCGATAAAACTTGTAATAATCTATAACTTTCTCAAGTATAATGTTTTTTTCAAATAAATATTTTGAAACTCAATAATATAATTTAATAAAGATGATATAAAAGTACTCTGACAACTTTATAGAAAAGGTCTTTAAATTATGAAATTCAATTCCGTCAGCTAATGCAAATCTTCAGCTCGGTTGTTTTTCGACTGGTCCCGATCGCAGATCCATGCGGAAATTGATCATTTAAGTTTTCTGCTGGTTATGAATTTTTGAGAGCCCAACCGGTCCTAATGCACATGTCCCGAGTCGCGCGAAAGGGTTAGAAGAGAGGAAAGCGCCCGCGGGAATAGTTGATTTCGCGCCCGAATGATCTCCGGCCTATGCTGAAACTTACACCGCGTATAATCGTTTAGATTGCAAAAAGGAAAAAATTTCAAGTACGGTAATTAGCCTGCGCGCGACGTCTCTCTGGGGAAATTTCAAAACATGAATTTTCGATCTGCTTACGCGGAAAAGGGTTAACGACGTTGGCTGGGGCACAGGATTTTTCTAATAATCTACTATTAATCTGGAGAATCATCCTCCCTTGCAATCGAGTTACCAGTTAGTTAATATTACACCTTTATTTATTCAATTTTTTAAAGAAATATCCTTTAGAAAAAGGCTGCATAATATTCAACTCTTTGAATTTTTGACTTGAAAAAGTCAATTGCCTAAAAAAAATTTTTTTAAATCAGAAGAAAATCATTTCTCTAAATGAACGAAGAAACACGCTATAATTGTTATCTTCTCAGGAATTCGCATCCATAATTGACCGCGAATTCATCTCTGTTAAATCTTTCCTCGAGCTCCCCGGCCGTCGGCCGGCACAGTATGTATAATTATGCTATCGGCGCTAAAGAATTCATGAGATTCTAGGTAAATAGCACATAGAACTCTCTATGAAAAGTAGGCACGAGAGGCATAAAAATGCAGGTAGAGGGGGAGAAAACGGGAGAAGAAGGCAGCAGCGAAGGAAAACACACGAGGGATTATATATTATATGCACGCGCGGCCGACGCAATCATTGTGACTGTGATAATTGCGAGTCTCGGAAGAGGTGTGCATGGATAATATGCGAGCTCTCAAGCACGGGGAGCGATCGTCGCAGCACCGCCATTCGTTCAACCAAGCGGTTGAGTGCGCCAATTACCTACACCTTATGCTGCTTCATTTTCATTTTTCTATTTCGTAACAGTCGACAATTATTCCCCTTTGCTATTACTTTAGATTCGTAATTTTATAGCTAAGTCTAAGCTAGTTCTGTAGACTAATTATTTGTGAACCCAAAAAGATTTCTCCTCCGCAGCTTGTGACCTCAGTTTCGCAAACGATAACTTACACGGTCATTTTCATTTATGCCCGCGACTTTCTCGCGTGCGCACCTCATTCGCCGATTATATCGTTGAATCTTTACGACGTAGACACGGTCGCGGTTATGCGCTTTAAAATTTTAATACGCCGCCGGCTTTATTTCAAATCTCCGAGCTTGATGACATCCGATGACGCTCGCCGATGAGGATGCTTTGAGTCGAATGATTTATGGCCGCTTCCATTTGAGAAGGCTTTTAAACCTTTATGAATGACTGCTTTTTTCCTGTAAAATTCTGTTGAACAAAGATTAGCTGCTTGGTAAACGCGACTATAAATGTTATGTTAAACTTAGCTTAATTGAAATTTCTACATAGCTCCTCGATTCCGCTGTTTCCCAAATAAAAAAGCACCCTACCAGGAAAGTTCGCTCATTTCCCTTCTCCCCGGGACACAAAGCGATAAATTGAGCGGCTTAAAAAATTCAGGCAGCTGCATCGACGAATCTCCTCAATTATCCTCAACCCTTCGCAATCCCATTCCCGCCGACAAACATCGGGAAGAAAAAAGCTCGAGGGAGGAGAGAAAAAAGCTTTTCCGCGAGAGCCGTAGAAAGAAACAACAAAGTGCGTGCTTGCGACCCTCGCACACACATCTGCCCGCGACCCCAAAACTCTCTTCCGCAGGGAATTGCGCGCGGAAAACGCGCCTCGTGCCGGAGGAAAATTGGGGTAAGACGGCCCGTAGCCGAATGGAAATTGAAAATTTCTTCTTTATCGCTGCGCGGGAGATTAGTTTCTACGAGAGTCACCCGGGTATTCCGTGCTCATGTTAATGTAATTACCAGCTTTATTTATTGCATTCCTCATGAAAGGAAAGCTAAATATCGTATATTATTTATTATTTTAATGAAAAAGATAATAAAACAATAATTAATAGCATATTCTTTATAGGATTCTCTCGTAGGTTTGCTAGCGAAAAAAGTAGTCGATGTTTTACCAACCGCGCGCTTCCATGTACAGATTAGGCGTAATCATATGTTTAACGCAAAACTTTGGCAAGCGCTGCTAAATTATTTAGCCGGGATCACTTTTATGTGACCAAAACTTTGTCTACTTCGCAGGAGCTTTCTTCGAAAAAAGACTGCAGGGGAATTTATAGCGATAGAGAAAATATTTTTCGAAAACTAATACTGTAATTTTGTTGTTAGCTCATTGGGCTGCTTAGCTCACTCAGCCATAACTTCCTCTCCAAAAGACATCTCCTTCTCTTGTAATCTAGCAAAGTCACGCGTCCGGAAAAGTGTCCGTCTCGGGAAAAGCCCCCTATGTAAAGCGATTGGCCGACGCCGACAAATGAGCCGACGCTCCAGTCAGACTGATTTCCCCGTGGGTCACTTGTGCACCGCTTTCAAATCAAGAAAGACACGCGGCCCCGTCGCTTTTTACGCGGATGCTGCGATCTTCGAGCGGCTTTCTCTCTTTTTCCTGTATGTAAGGGGATTTTCTTTTATTTGAGAGCAGAGCTGCTGGCGATGCATTTTTAACGGACGGCCTTTCAAATTTCGCTCGCACTCGTTTATTTTAAGAAGATGGCGTCGGAGAAATTTTCGAGGGTTATGTGGCGGAATTGCATTCGACTTTGATAGAGTTTGTGCTATAAATTGACCCTCTTTTAAATTATGGACGGATTTTTAAAATTTGAATCTGCGTAGATAAAATTGAAGCCTCATTTGCTAAAAGCACAGCATTGTTCAATAAAATAAGCATATTACCACGTTTAAAGCTTTTCAGCAGCCGTTTTATTATTATCAACATTTGTCAACCCGAGCGGCAGTAAATATTCAGCAAGACAGCTTATTTGCCCGAAAGTCTCATTTAATATATTCCTCGATGTATCATGCAGGAGCCGTTATTTTTATTCGACTCTCGACTCCGGCAGATTTCCTATTTTCCCTGGCATCTTCGCAGCATCCTCCGCCTAACGCTTGACGTCTCCTCCATCTTTCAATAACCCCTGAATTTTGCAAAACGCCATATAAATCATAAAATTTGCTGCAAGATAAAACACACCCATCGACTATTTACTTACTGCGCGAATTTTGGCTCTTTCGTGAATCGCGAGCCTTTTTCTGACTTATTTACACTTTGATTGGGCGCGTTTCCCTCGCGCAATTACGTCCGCCGACGGCCGTTTTGCGATGGAAAAAAAGCGTGCGGTGACTATAGAGCGACAAAAAGTCGCGGAAACAAAGTGGAGAGGAGCTGGGGATTGACGGGGGACGCAAAAAACTCATCGACTAGACGCTTCTAATAGCAGGTGGAAAAAGGATTGAGGAAGGATCGACGTGGAGCTTACCTGGAAGTCTATATTGTGTAATTTTTATGGTTTTTATGGTGCAAACGGTGGATGTACACCTTCAGTAGTTCACCTGAATATCTGTGGTAAAAATTCGAGAATCGTACATTTATTGTTAATTTAATTAAAAAGATTTACAAGGAATTTTTGTTCCTCTCCCCAATCGGGCAGCTCCTCCCATCTTCCGAATCCGTCAGCCTGCAACTGGGCCAGAAAGCTCGCAACCGACAGGCGATCGCAGCTGTTTTGCTTGGTTCAACGTTCGCCTTATAATAACTTTAAAGGTACGCAAGTAGCGTAATTGCCGTCCTCGCAGCGTCGTAGGCTGCCTTTTAAATAACTCATCGGCTGTTGGGGGTGGCGCGTAAGCTTGTCATTACTCGACCGGCGCATAGACGCCTCCGTCTGTCTTGTCGGCGAGGCTTGTCAGCGAGTCCGTCCGAGGCTCGAGTAATAAAGACGACAGCTTTCTACTGCGAGATCTTTCCCTTTTTCGCAGGAGTTTCGGGTTTAACGGTTGAGTAAGTAGCATCCGGATGAGGCGGGATTTTTCATGAGTCAATACACTAATAAATTATTGATAACATTGGATCTGAACTCTAAAAAGTAGTCAGATTCGCGTCTAAGTTAAAGAATATAATACGCGCATACGTAATACCACTACTCTCCCTCGAAGAGTTAAAGGCTCTGCTTTAGTTTTATTTAAAAAAGGGAAATTTAGTAAAAGAACATGTAAAATTGTTGAGAAAAACTGAGCTAATTTAAATTAGCTGAGCAGCATTAGACTTATAAAATAAGAGCCCTGAAACGGGAAATAAGCGTGCGTATACGCGGATTACTCGTTTTTCCTTTCAAGGTCCGCGACCAACGCAAAAGCGAAAGGGAGGCAGAAAGAGAGGGAGAGAGGCGGAGGAAAAGAGAAAAAAAGAACAACAAAACGAGAAAAGAATCGCTTTATCACTTTTCCTGAGCAGCAGCGCGCGGCGTTTCTGATTTTTTTATTAGCTCGAGGCGCTGATGAATTGTTTAGGCTCCTCCTCTTCTGGCTAGAAGCGGCTACTTTATTTCGCTCCGGATGCGCGGAAACTATTGCTTCCCTCTCTGCAAACGCTTTTTCTCTCGGCGTTGTTGATAGCTTTTTTCCTCGAAGACATGTATTATAGGGGAAGCAAAGGCTGCCGCTTTTACTTTCGCATTGTTTTATTACTTTCGGATCAATGCTTCTTCCCGAATAATTATTGATCGATAAGCCAGGATAATTTAATCACTAATTGCACTAATCTTCGGAGAGATTAAATTCGAGTAATTTTAAAAGATAATTAATCAAGTATCAGGACGTAATATGATTTGCAGGCCTGTTCACTTTCAATGTTAATTATCCGTTTCAAAGTTTTACGATTATTACTTATTCACGGGGATGTGTTGGAAACGCTCTGCTTACAGCGATATGCATTTACGTATGAAGCATTTATGAAAAAGAAAACATTTATTTCCGGTAATAATAAGGAAAAGCTGTATTATTTCATTGAATATCGTTGACTTTACGAAAATAGTTTTTTTACCAAATTTACAAATAACTACTTTGAACTTTGTATCTATATTAAATTATATTTATAATCTCAAGTTTGTTGACACATAAATACCATAATAATAGGCAATGATAAAAGATGTTTTCTCTATTCCAGAAGCCGTGAAACTCGAGCAATAATTTGTCCCTCTTTCTGTGATCCTCTGCGGCTCGATTCGCCAAAATCAATTAGGTTAGGCTTGCCGCTCACGTGAAAGGCTTATTACGCAGGAGACAGCCGCGCACTTTGGCGGCACTTAACCTCCTCCTCCTCCGCGGAATGCATTTTCGGCACTTAAGCCGTACGTGCGCGGCAATGCATCGCATATGTTCGCCGCTCGCGATATCCTAGCCCTGCGCAACAAGCATGTTTATTCCCCTCCCAGCCCGCGCGGGCTACTTTTTTTCAGGAGGGGGTGGCCTGGCGCAGGTTTGCTCCCCAGAGACCCCCATCCCTTATTCATAATCCGAGCCGATTCAATGCGCTTTTCCAGAGCTTTTAAGATAGTACTCTCGCCCTTTTCTGCGGAATCGAGAGCCGGGATGGGCTTTTGCTGTAAGGGCTGGAAAAGTCGGCGGAGGTAACGTGTAAGTAAGATTTGTTGGCGCGAACGGTTAATGCTGGCTAGGGGAATTTACATGACGGATCTGCTTCGATCGATTTCGATCGCCGAATTATGCTTGGTATACCAAGCATACCAAGTCATTTTCAAAATTACGAATCTCAGGGAAACATTGTTTTTCAGAAATTACTATGGCTACTTTTAACTGACATATAATTTCTATGCTTTATGTTACGAAAAAGAAAGGCCACTTAGCCGCTGTGTTTTTATGCATGCGTTGGGCGGAATCAGCAGAGGATGAAAGAGAAAAATAGGTGGTGAACGAAGCGAGCTCCTCGCCTCGTTGATTTCCAACGGCGACTGCCATGGGGTCCGCTATTGTTCGATCGGGCCATTGACATTGTATTCATTGCTTTTTCTCTATCCTACTTATTTTGATTTCTCCATGTACTCCGTAAAACAACACTCAACGCATTAACTATTTTCATTTTCTATTTAATATTTAAACAAATTTTTTTAAGCTCTTGTTGTGTAATTTAATTATAATTACGGTATAAAAATATGTTGTAGTATCTACAATATTTGTTTATTCCAGTTGACCTGCAAGCCAGAATTACTAATAACTATCACCCAAATCCCCTTCTTTCGCGCGAAATCAGCAAACAAAACTTGCTCGGAAAAGGCAATCCATCAAAAACCCATTAACCGGCATTCGGCGATTTCAATTTGACGGGCTTAAAAAAGCTCGGCTTGACATTTGGCGCTCAAAGTGTGACTGCACGCCACAACAAGCGTAAAATACGACAATGATGCGCGGATTATAGCATGACTAGCCGGAGGCGGCGGCACAAATCATTCCTTCCATCTCGGCGTCACCGCGGAAAGAGAAAACAGGGTTAAGCGCGCCCCATTTTTTTTCCTTGCCTCGACCGGAGAGAGCAGCGAGTCTCTCCGCAAGGGACATTTTTATATGCGATCCAGCGTTTTACTGGCAGTTCCATCTGCTCCGCGACGCTATACGGCGCTACGTGCCTGAGGAAATGGAGAAAGGGACGAAGAATGCTAGGGTCTACTGCGATCTTTTTTTAGTGGCCTTCTTTGACTTAAATAAATTTCGAAAATTCTTCTTCTATTTGGAAAAGGAATCCAGCAAACAATTATTCGAGAATGCTTTTTCTGACGTATGTTTTGCAAGAAATTTGTCTTTGTTGAGAAAATTCTAGAAATTGACATATGTTAATTAGTTAAGGGACATAACAGAGAAAATATAATTACTTTTACTTGAGTAAATTCTTTCGAAATTTAATATTAAAAAGTCAAGAAACTTGTTGTCTAAAACGATTATATTCCTTAATTTATTAAAAAGATTGAAAATACAAATTCTCGAAGAATACTGCAATAACTATCGTGAAAATAACCTCCTCCAAAAACTAATCCCACCAGCGAAAAGAATCCCTCTAAATTTGGCCAAAATTACGGCGTTATAACGTAGAAGCGTCGAAGGGACTAGCAGTATGTGCCCTGCATAATACACCCCGTAGGCTCGGCGGAACGCGACACCGAGGAATACGTACTGTCGCCGGTGCATATAAATTCTAATATTTCGTTTTCAAGTGTGATTTTATACGCGTTTTGTGCGTCTTTTACAGTCTCCCATCTCGCGGAGAAAAAAAGCGAGAGAGAGAGAGAGAGAGAGGAGCGCGCGATTCTCCTCCCCCACGCTTATACGCGCCCGGGGCCGTAAATATTATGAGGGTCGATATAACCGCCTGGGATTTTGCTATCCCAGGAGAAGCCAATGTTCGCTCTCTCGCCAACTCGAAACCTGCCCCTCTTATCCAGAGCACGCACTTTTTCTAGACCCCTGTTGGCATGCGTCTTTGTCGTGTTTGTTAGTTTTCGAGTTGTAATTCTTGAGCTTTCAGTTGAGTAGGGAAATTTTTTAGATAAAAACTGGATAATTATAGTCTTTGGCTTCTGATTATGAAAATCAGACAATCCTGAAGGATCAGTAGAATTGATTATTGCTCAATGAGAGTTTCTGTTTGTAAATATGCATCAACATTTTTCGTCTTATTAACGATGTACGGTAGTCGTTGACTGATTTATATATCAAATTTTCATCATTACGCGTCTGGATTGTTTTTTATTCTTCAAGAATCTATATATATAGCGCGCGAAGTGAATACAAAGTAAACCAGTTGTATCGACTTGACTGAATTTTTTATAGTTTACTTTTAAATTCGTAATACCTAACATAAGTATAAAAAGTTAATTAAAGAGCATTTCAATTCAGGAATGTCATCTTCTTTTACTCACAAGGAGAGTATACTACATTTGGGTAATGGATTTTCCTGTAACTTTGGGATATGTTTTCTAATGTTAAAATATGAAGGAAGCCGCGTCCGTT